>JAQPPZ010001599.1:0-402535 GCA_028583015.1 Wollemia nobilis | reverse complement strand
GATGAATTTTCTCTAGCTAACAAAATAGAGGTGTTTCAAGATACATGGTTCCAGATTTGCAATCAGCAGGCTAAACTTGAAATTGAGCAGGTGCACATGAAGGAACTTTTGGATGACTGGAAAAATGCACCTTGCTCAGTTAGCAGGGTTTTTCCAAACAACGCACAACAGACATCCTGTTCCCGCTCGAGGTCTCATCAACTGCCACGTCTGGTGCATGCACAGGGAGGTTGGGGACATGACATTTTTACCTACAATGATGGATGGAATGCACAACCAATTCAATCACCTTCATGTTCTCCACCCAGAGGTGCCTAGGATGATCTTGTGGAAGTTAATGGTGGCACACAGGATCGTGCCTGGAATGCAGGGGATATAAGTGCACATAATTGCCATCTTGATAGATCTCAAGGACAGGGCTGGGGAGATTCAAATGTTCATGAGGATCAGGGACACACAAATGGATTACCGCATACCTTGGCCATTCCATGGGACTCCAACATAGATGTGCAGCCACAAACTTTCTGATTGCATGCAAGTTTCTTTTCCTGTTTGATTGATGTTGCCTAGTTTGTAGTGAGCTCTGGTTTGTGGTTTCCCAACCCGTGGTTAGGGTTGGCTTGTCTCTTCCAGGGGTGTGATCATTACCACCTGCCATTTTTTTTCATGTTAAACTTTATTATTAATATAATTTAGCTTTTCATCAAAAAAAATATTACATTGGAAGATTATGTTGTTTATTAAATATTTGATTTCATAAATATTTAATAAACAAATATAATAAGGAAGTACATTTATGAACTTGATTTTAAATCATAGAACTCACAGTTCATAAATAATATTTATAGCAAACCTTATGAATTTATGATTAATAAGGTTTTTAAAACCTTATAATTTTGGGGTTAAACATTTTTATTTTATTCATTTTCTCAAATATTTTAATGTTGATTTTATATTTGAGATGAATAAAATATATTCATTGATTAGACCTTATTTTTTAAAGGTGAATATTTATAATCAGGGTTTATATCATCATTTTGAAATTTCGCATACTTTAATTTTTATTAAGGTAATTGAAATTTTATATTAATTAAAATACTAAGGCAAATTATAATTTCAAATTAGTTTTGAAAGCATTTTAATCAATGGTATTATTAAGTTTGCATCAATAGATCTTAATCATAAAACATATTTACTTTATCATTTGGATAATAGAATTTGGTGAAAAGCATGTTATACATGATAAAATTTGAAATCATTTACCTAATTTCCCAGGCCCCTTGTTAACAACAATATGCAAACCACAGGAGTTTATTTCCAAGAATTTACCTAAACATATATGTGAAACACATTAAACATAAAATAAGAACCTTGGAGATATATACTATTCTTTGCAAGAGAGAACTTAAAATTTTAAGTTGTCGAGTGGTTTTATGACCTGACAAAATCACACCTTAGCAAGCCAGTTGCTTTGTCGATGCATTATTGGTCAGTTTCATGCTTTATTGGGAAGGTGTAAAATTTGTTTCGAAGGTCACTTTATAGGATAAATATTAAGAAATACATGATGAATTAGACCTCAATTTGTCTACTAGATGTATCTGGATACACTGAGAGCTTAAGTTTTAAATTTCAGCTCAAACAAAGTCCGAAGGAAGAAACGGTGAACATTGCAAAATGGCTCCAGAGCACTTTTTCTAGTTTTGGGCAGCTAAGTGTTTTTGCATTCGAATGCTCAAATTCATATCTTCTTGCTGCCGATTTCACCTTTTAAGTGTTTTTTCAGGTATAGTTCATAATACTGAGCATTTTTTCTTTTAGTTCGAAGTGGTTTCAAGGCCTCCAAGTGTGAGAACGAGTAATGTGCACAACACTTTGTCCGTGAACTATTTGATGAAATGCCTCTTTGAGTTTTTAGTGGATTTTTAAATTTTTAGTCAATGCAGATTTGCTTGAGTGTTATTTGCATATTTGATGAGGAGATTATCTTTCCAATGTGTAATTGATGAGATTGTATGAATGCGGGAGTATGAACATTCAAGTATCAATGCCCATGTATGCATAGTATGTGAAAAGTAGAGCAGGTCTATGAACTGTTTGACAAAATGTCTCTCCAAAATGTAAGTGAAGAGTACATTGGAATTTAACCCATCCTTTGGGTTGATGGCACACTATGACGGCACACCATGTCGACAAGGATTAAGGATGACAAAGAGAAGAGTTTTTAATTAAATTTTCTCCCTCCCCTAATTCTTCTCTTCCCCTCCTCCTTATTTATTGCATTATAGTTATCTCTACACTATATAGACTGTAACCTTTGTTTTTTATGATTAATAGATTTATTTAATTCTATACTTTGGTTTAATAGCGGGCGAGCAGATCTTGCGAGCCGGTGAGGTCGATGGCCCACAGGAGGAGAGCATGGATCTCGAGGCATAGCCCAAATCTCGAGGAGTGGTCAAGAGTGGCCCATAGAGAACACATCCCAAGGTGAGGTCGAGGAGGCCCATAGAGCATGGAACCTGAGGTGAGGTTAAGGAGGCTTGCAAAGTGTAACCGAGTATGAAACCAGAGGGACACATGGCAGAAGGCTGACATGGCATCGAGAAGCTAACAATATGCGGGTTGATGTGGAGCAGGCTGATGTGGCATAGGGTGACAAGGTGGTGACATGGTGCAAGGTGACAAGGCGGTGACATGGCGTAAGTTCATTGGTTAAGGATTTGACAAAAGGAGGAGTGTTTGATTACCCCTATCCAATCAAAACACTAATGTCACGTTGATTGTTTTAAATCCCTCTCAGTGCTCCCACTGCGTGAATGTGGGATATTAATCCCAAAAGCTTTTAATTTTTTTATTTTGTCCCCCCACTATGAAGGAGACAATAAAGCACTCTAAGTGCTTTTAATTGCCATCGGTGGTGGTATCCGAGGTGGTAAGGAGGTGTGTGCTAAGTATTTGCTTATCGCAAGGTCGTGGGCTCGACTCACATGGGCGAAAAAAAAAGAGGTTATTTTTTTATATAAAGTTTATTTACTTTTTAAAAAAAAATTAAATATTTTATTTAATAATTTAAATTATATTGTTTTAAAATCATTTTTTTCAAAATTGGATTTCTAAAGCAATTTTTTTAATTATTAAATAGAAATATATTAAAATTTCTTTAAAATTTTTAGTAAAATTTTCATCATTTCCTAAGAGGAAACTATTGTAAAAGTCTGAGTGACTTTAATAGTAAAAAATTGTGTAAAAGCCTAAGAGGATTGAAGGGTGAAATTATTTGTAATAGTCTGATAGACTTGAAGGCTGAAAATTTCTTGTAATAGCCTAAGAGGCTTTAAGGGAGGATAATTTTTGCATTGAAGGGTAAAATTTTATAATCATTTATGATACGATCTACAGGCTGCTATCATGTCCTTTATTCTCTTTTAGTAAGAGAGAACCCCAAATATTTTGATCAAAAATTTTACACATATGGATTGTATACTGTATTTAGTCAATTGCAAAATATAGTAGTTGCCCATCAAAGACATCCAAATTTAGGATATGAAGCAGATTCAGAAGAAAATTCTTTTGGTAGCAGATTTGAGCAGTCAAAATCTGTAGAAATTGCACCACAAGAATGAGAGAAACCACATCTCAGAAACAATGATTTAGTTGAAATACTGGATCCAGATTCACTAAAAATTATTCTTATCAGTGACGATGAAGATTCAGTTGTTGACAACTTTGTGAATGTAGTGATCGAAGAACTTCAGCAAGTAGAACAGGCCATAAATGAGAGAGTATATAAAGTTAGAGTTTATTTAAATCTATAACTTTTTATTTTGAATAATAGAGTGCTTTGATTGTAATTACGAAATAAAAGTGTGTTTTTAGTTTATTTCCAATAACTATGGCATTCAATTCTACTCTACACATTCCAAAATTTAATGGATACGACTATGAGTATTGGTCCATCAAAATGAGGACCTTACTGATAGGTAAGGGACTATGAGACATAGTAGAAGAAGGTTACACAGAACCTACAAATTGGACTATGTTATATGCAGCAAATAAGAAAACAAAGAAATAAGCACAAAATAGCAACTCCTCTACTCTTTATCATCTCCAAGCAACATTGGAGAAGAGTATTTTTCCTAGAATTACATCTTGTTTAACTTCCCAAGATGCATGGAAAGCCTTGAAATAATGTTTCTAAGGAAGCGATCAAGTGAAGCAAGTAAGGCTTCAAACCTTGAAACAAGATTTTGAGAATCTCAAAATGAATGAAAATGAGAAATTTGGTGACTACTGCATAAGATTCAAAGCAGTTGTCAACAAGATGGTAACACTTAGCGAAGAAGTCAAACCAAAAGTAGTTGTGAAGAAAGTTTTGAGAACACTTCTTCAAAAATGGAATCACATAGCCATCATCATATAAGAATCAAAGGATCTTTCTACACTATCATTTGATGCCTTAATCGATTCATTAATGTCACATGAAGAGATATTACAAAAATATCCTTCAAAAAGTTATGAAGGTTATGATAAAGCCTTTGCATCCAATGAGGGTGCAAGATAAGGAAAATGAAGAGGCCAAGGTAGAGGACAGAGAAGAGGAAGAGGTAGAGGCAGCTCAAGAGGAGGAAATGCCAATAGAGGAGTAAATAAAAGTAAAGGCAGTAATCAAAATAGAGGTGGAAATCAAGGGTGAAATGGGAATTTAGGAAGAGGAGGTGACAAATCCAAACAATATTGTTTCAATTGTGGCAAGCCAGGTCAATTTTATTGAGACTATTGGTCCAAGTCTTCTCAGGGAAACATCAGTCAATATGGAAATTATAGTGAATAAGATGGAACATATAATCTATTTTTTTCTTATGGGCAATCAGATCAAAATCTAAATGACACTTGGATTTTGGATACCGGTTGTTCCAACCATATGAGTGGCAAAGAAGAACTCTTTGCTAAAATAGATTCCACCTATAAATCCCAAATCAAGTTGGGAGATGATAAAGCTTTGCAAGTTGAAGGCATTGAAGCCATGGAGGTTCCAACAAAAGAAGGCCTTAAAAAGGTGAATGAAATATACTACACCACTAAAATCCAACATAATTTGCTGTGTTGGAAAAATGATGGAGAAAAAATACAAACTTGTTTTTGATGAATACAAATGTATAATTTTTTACAAGAGCAATTGTAATAGAGTCATCACAAAAGTACCTATGACCAAAAATATTTTATTTCACCTTAATTTTGGACAACCAAGGGGTGCTCAACTTGCAAATATTGCTATAGCAAATCCAAGTGTGCTTTGGCACTTGAGATATTGTCACCTTAATTCTACTAGCTTGAAATTGTTAACTTCTCAATCTATGGTGACTGGAGTTCCTAAAATTTATGAATACAAGGAGGTATGTGTTGTATGTGCTTTGGGAAAGCACTCTAGGTCCAATTTTACAAAAGGACAAGCATTGAGGGCCAAATATACACTTAAATTAGTGCATTCTGACATTTGTGGTCCAACACAAACAAAAAGTATGGGTAAAAATTCTTATTTTATCGCTTTTATGAATGATTTCTCTAGGATGTGTTGGATATATTTCTTGAAAGCCAAATATGAAGCCTTTGATTGCTTCATAGATTTCAATAATAATGTAGAGAAACAAAGTGATTTCCATGTAAAATGTCTAAGGATAGATCGAGGAGGAGAGTACTCTTCAAAAGCATTTCTAAAATATTGTAAAGAATGTGGCATAAAGAGGCAGTTCACCACTGCCTATACTCCATAACATAATGGTGTGGCAGAAAGAAAGAACTGCACCATATTCAAAATGGCCAAATCGATGCTTCAATTTAAGCATCTAAGTAACATGTATTGGGCCGATGCTGTCAGGATCGATGTTTACATTCTAAATAGGAGTCCTACTTCTAGTTTGGATGGGATCACTCCTTATGAGGGGCGATACGGCAAGAAGGCGAATGTAAAAATTTTCAAAGTTTTTGGTTATTTAGCATATGCACACATTCCTTATGAAAAAGGAAAAATATTGATCCCAAGATTCAAGCATGTATTTTTGTAGGATATTGTGATTCTACCAAAGCATATAGACTCTACAATCCACAAATGCATAAAATTGTACTTTCAAGGGATGTGATTTTTTATGAAGGGGGAGAATGGGGTCATCAAAGAATTTTTTTTTATGATGAATCCCATGATGCAGGTTCTTCACAAATATAGCAGGTACCATCCAAGATAAGCAAAGACACACCCCTCCAAGCCCAAGCAGGAGTAATACTTTAAGCACATCAGCAACCACTCCAAGTCCTTATCCACAAAGATCAGTGAGTTCTTCACCTATGGATTTTGACTCTCCTTCAAGAGGAAAAGGAACATTACAACATCATCCATATTTTAAAAATTTGGATCAAAATTTCCAAAAAATATACACTAGAAGCCAAGCTAGTGAAATGAATGTAGTTTTAAAAAAACTTGAAAATATGCATATGTATGGAGATGATGACTCCCAAGATCCTAAAGGATATGTAGTCAATTATGCTTTATTGACTAGTGCACAACTAGAACCATCTAGCTATGAGAATTCATGTACTCATAATGTATGGAAGGAAGCCATGAAAGAGGAAATAGCCTCTTTAAAAAATAATGATACTTGGGAGCTAGTAAAGCTTCCTAAAGGAAAAAAATGTGTTGGATGTAAATGGGTCGATAAGACCAAATTTAATGTTGATTAAAGCATAAAATATATTATATTATATGTGTCTTTGTCCTATTTTTGTTTACAATTTGATCCTAAAGGTATTATACAAATGCATGAAAGGGATGGATCCCTTTTACAAAGTGAAATGGTGCATGCTTCTTCTCTTCACTACATCACTAGATGGGTAAAATTCTCGTGACCATTGCTTCGTTGGATTTGAGGTATTTGCATCTATGTCTAGATGCTGGCTATAAGGGGAGGATATGACTAAGTTTTCTAATTGTTTGGATATCGATTGATTGATAATTGAGATTGTTTAAGGTTGAACGATAGAGAGTGAAAGTCTCCTACTACTATAGAAAGTAATATTTTATGGATTTGTGTACATGAGTCTGGATCTACTTACTAAATCTAAGTACCTACATCTGGGTTTGCTTGCTGGATCTATGTACATGTGCTCAAGTCAAATACAAATGTATTAGTAGTATATGATGATCCTCCTAAAGTGAGGTTCAGATTTGAAAAGGTAAACCAAAATAAATTTGTAGTAAATGAGTACAAAATGGATGCAAAGATGTAAAACAAACTGATCTTACCTTCCTATATTAATGTTATTGTTGTGAGGTTATGTTGGGTTGTATCGTGCTATGTCATATTGCATCAGGTTGCATCATGCTAGGTTTGGAAGTTTGCATGTGGGTTGGATGTCAATCATATAGGTCTAGATGATTATGAATAGAGATTGTCCAAGATTGGACGGTCATAGGCTATGGCATCCTATGGTTGTCGAAAGTTGAATTCAGGTGTGTGGAGTGTTGTGTTTGGTGTTTGGCATGGGATGGGAATGGTTGCATGTGATTTTCTTGAGTTATTGGATGTAAATTGGGCTTGGGATTTTAGTAGCACTTCATTGCATATACCATCCTCATGCTCCAAGAAGGAGGAGAGGGTGCATTTATAGAGCTCCTGAGGTAATGGATGGGATGGTGACTTAAACAGTTAAGCGGTGTAACCAGGTTTCTTCTTGCATTGATATTTTTACAAAGAGTGCATGCTTGCATAGGAATATAAGCTTACCTTATGATTATCACTAGATGTGCATGCCTTGGTGTTATCACAAAAATGTGTGTGCAAATTAAAACAAACATGCTTCTTGGAATTTTCACTAGATATGTATGTAGAGTTAACTGAATGTGCATGGTGAACTAAGTGTGCAAACTGAATTGGGTGTGTAATCTGAAACTAGATGTGCAATATGGAACTGAATGTGTAATATGGAACTAAATGTGAAATCTAGAACTAAGTGTGCAATTTGGAACTGAATGTGTAATCTAAAACTAAATGTGCAATCTAGAACTTGTTGAGCAAGGTGCAGCAAAAGCATTGCAAAAGTATTGTCATTGTTGTCAACACAGAAAGAATGGTACAGTTGATGCAGTTCAGAGGTCAGTAATGAATTTCAAGGAAAACAGAGGGGACCCAGATCCAAAAATTTGCAGAAAAAGACAAGGAAGAAAACTGTCGCGATATCGCGACATGTTTTCTGTCACGATTTCACGACAAAAACGAGGAGAGAGAAAATGCATGCCAAATTGTCACGATATCGCGACATAATGGAGGAGAGAGAAAATGCATGCAAAATTGTCACGATTTCGCGACATAGCCGAGGAGAGAGAAGGCACAAGCAAAATTGTCGCGATTTCGCGACAAAAAGGAGGAGAGAGAAAGTTCATGAAAAATTGTCGCGATTTCGCGACATGCTGGAAGGAAAGAGGCTAAGTCGAGAAACTGTCGCGATTTCGTGACAAGTTTGGAGCAAAGGCGTCAAGGACGAAAAGTGTCACGATTTCGTGACAAGTTTGAAGAAGCAGCGCCTAGGATGAAAACTATCGCGATTTCACGACATGTTGGAGGCAAAGCAAAAGTACTAAGTGAAGAAAGTGTAGCGATTTCGCTACATGTCAGACTTTCGTGGGCCGAAGCAGAATTCAGATGCCTAAGCACAAAGTGGTAGCGATTTCGCTACAAGTCCAAGATGCAAGGCAAAGAGTGGTAGCGATTTTGCTACAAGTTCAAGATGCAAGGCAAAGAGTGGTAGCGATTTTGCTACAAGTTCAAAATGCAAGGCGAAAAGATGTAGCGATTTCGCTACAAGTTCGAAATGCATGGCACAATGGGGTAGCGATTTTGCTACAAGTTTGAAACACAAGGCACAAAGGTGTAGCTACTTCGCTACAAGTTCAGAATGCAAGGGAGATAGGTGTAGCGATTTCGCTACAAGTGCAAAACACAGAACAAGATGGGGTAGCGATTTTGCTACAAGTCTAAACTTAGCAAGTAGAAGCAAGAGGAAGCTGTAGCAAAGAAAAATACTAAGTCAAAAGAGTGTAGCGATTTCGCTACATGTAAGGTTTTCACGGCTGCATGAAGTGAGAATTGTACGGAGGCTGGAAGCGTCGCGATTTCACGACAAAGTGGAAGATGACGTCAGCAAAACTGAGAAGTGTCACGATTTCGTGACAAGTTGAAAGAAAAGCCGTAGGAAGCTGAAAGCGTCATGATTTCATGACGACAATGAAGATGACGTCAGCAAAACTGAGAAGTGTCGCGATTTCATGACAAGTTGAAAGAAAAGCCGCAGGAAGCCGAAAGCGTCACGATTTCACGACGAGATTGAAGATGACGTCAGCAAAACTGAGAAGTGTCACGATTTCGTGACATGTATCATTTTCGCGGAGGCAAGCGAAGGAAAGTGCAGGAAAGTGGAAAGCGTCACGATTTCGCGACATGTCTCATTTTCGCGGGTGTATGCCGAGTAAAGAAGAAGGAGGCTGAAAACGTCGCGATATCGCGACATGTAATGTTTTCGCGGTTGCATACATAAAGGAAGTCTAGGAGACAGAAGACGTCGCGATATCGCGACAAGTCAGTTTTTCGCAGTCAACATACCAGAGAAAGTCAAATTGGAAGAAATGTCGCGATATCGCGACAGGTAACAACTTGGCGGGAAAAAGGCCAAAAAAGCATGCATAGTGACAGGTGTCAAAAAGGGCGAAAAGGAAAATCATGCAGCCAATAATGTAAGAGCTAGCTGGAGCCAGAGTTGCAGTCACAGTGACAGATGTCAAAAAGCACTAAGGAAAATTCATGCAGCCAACCAAGGACAAGTTAACTGGAGTAAAAAGGGGAAGATACGAAACAACACATTTAAGAAAAGAACGGCTGTTGCAGGGCCGTAATGCAGAAGTGCTAGCAAAGGTGGCAGTTACAAGAACAATCAATTAAAAGTCGGAACGGGCGTTACAAGGGTGGATACCAAGAATCACGATTACGAGAGAAATTGATTATCAGGTTGCATATTTCAAGAAATGACAGTCGCGCTCAGAAGAAAGTGGTCGCACAGTATTCAAAAGAGAAGAAAGAAGAACATCAGAGAGCCGAGGTACGCAGAATAAGGCTATCAGAAAGTGCAGAGAAGAATGTCAGAATATGTCAGTAAGAAAGCGGCTAAAAGGCAGAACGAGTCAGAGAAGGTTTGACAGATTGATTACAGCCGAGAATGCATGAAAAAATTGGAGGGAAAATTTGAGCCGTTTCGAATTGAGCCGTTCGAGGAAATCAAGAATATAAGGATCGAACAGGCATAGTTAGAAGGTTACTAGCAACTGTGCTTTATTGAATATATCAAAAGGCGTGGTGTGGTAAGAGTGTTGTATGAACAACAAGAGAACTAAAATCTGCACATTTTTCTTGTAAAAATAAGAGAGAGGTTTTAGATTTGAAAAGAAGATATTGAGTCTCTAACAATTCTCTTTATGCTTCGTGAGATAAAATTGTATGAGCTATAGACCGGTGAGGGTCTTGCAATAGAGAAGGCATTTTTATGTCTATATTTATTTTAAAAAATAGAAATCCAAGTTGGTGCTTGGAAAAAGGGGTTGGTGCTCCTATCTGTTGCGACAGAAAAATCAGGGGTTGGTGCTCCTTCCAGTGGGTGCTGGTAAAATAATTTGTAAAGACTGAATCCTTGCAAAGACTGGATTTGGATTGTAGTCCAAACAGTCATTATTTGAGGAGTAGCCACATCGGTGAACCTCGTTAAATCTTGTGTTGTGTGATGCTCTTGTGTGATACTTGCTTTATCTATTTTTAAGCTTGCATGTTTAAGTTTTAAGAGTTGCAGATTCAAGTTTTTAAAATAGTTACACTGATTCACCCCCCCTCTCAGTGTCATTGTGAGAATATCAATTGGTATCAGAGCCAGGCACTCGTACAAGCTTAATCAGCTAAGGTGATCTTGGAAGAAACACAATGGCCGGTGGTGAAGGTTTTTCTTCTAACAAAGCTCCTCCGTTCGATGGAACAAATTATTCTTTCTGGAGACTCAGGATGCAGACTTATCTATGTGCATTGGGTTATGACATTTGGGAATCTGTTGAAAATGGATACACCATACCCACTGTTCCTCCAACAGATGCGGTTGAGAAGAAAAAGTTTGAGAACAACTCGAAAGCCAAGAATGCTATTATGTGTGGATTAGTAGACAGTGAGTTGATACGCATCATGAACTGCAAATCTGCTAAAGACATATGGGACAAACTGCAAAGCATTCATGAAGGAGATAGCAAAATCAAGGAAGCTAAGCTGCAAACACATCGTGCCCAGTTCGAAGCATTAAAGATGACCGATGATGAGAACATTGAAGCCTATCTACTGAGAGTAAATGGAATCATCAATGCAATAAGAGGACTCGGGGAAGAAATGGAAGATGCAGTCGTTGTGAAGAAGGTACTAAGAACTCTCAATAAAAGGTTTGATGCAAAGGTTTTTGCCATAGAAGAAGCAAAAGATTTAAATTTTTTTAGTATGGATGAAATGCATGGTTCTCTAACAGCATATGAAATGAGGATTGGACAAACTAAGCCCTCAGACAGAGAAGCAGCTTTTCAAGCACAGAAAAATATAAAATCTAAACAAGAATCTGAGGAAGAAGAATCTACAGATGAAACTGAAGCAAATTTTGTTAGAAAATTGGTAAAGGGAAAAGGAAAGTACAGAGGTAAGCTGCCGTTCAAGTGCTTTAACTGTGGAGGCATCGGGCACTTTGCAGCAAAATGCCCAATGAATGAGAAAAACAGAAGTGATGAAGGGACACACCAAGAAAGAAATGTCTGGAAAAAGAAACCACATTTTAGAAAAAGGAACTTCAAGAAGAAAAGCTTCATTTCAAAGAATATTGACTCTTCTGAAGATAGTTCCAGTGAGGACTCAGAAGAAGAAACTGGTGAAGCCTTGTTCATGGCTTTTGAAGAACAGAGAACAGAAGAAACCCAGGAGTGTGAAGAAAAATTAGAGGATGAGGCTGAGATAGATCTGGAAGGTGAGTTGGTTGCTGCACTTGAAGAGTTAAGTGCAGAAAGGAAAAGAAATAAAAATATTTCAAGGAAATTTGAGGATGCTAGCAATTTAATAATCAGTTTGAAAGTACAAACTGAAGAATATAAGAAAAAGTCTGAAGATTTTGAAGCATAGCTAACCATGAAAATAAATGAGTGCAACAAGCTAGAAGAAGACATAGTTGGATTAAGGTTGCAGCTAGAAGAGATGAATCGAAAACTGAGTTGTCATCATAAATTTGAAGACAGTTCTGCGAAGCTGAATAAAATGTTAAATGATCAAAGGCCTACGGGTATCAAATTTGGGTTGGGCTTTGATGAAGGAGAATCCTCAAAGGACTCAAAGGCTGTAACTGTAGAACCAATAAGGAATAAAGACAAGATCAGGGTTGATCAAGACAAACCGTATCAAGCAAAAGAAAACAATAAGTCCAAGCTTGAAAGGAGTTCTGCAAATGATGGATTTACCAAAGTCACATATCAAAGAAGAAGAAGACCCATGGCTCCTACTACAACATGGCAACAACCATTACCCAGGTACACTCGTTCCTTTTTTGGTTATTGTTTTAAATGCAATGCATATGGTCATAAAATCTCAAGTTGTAGATATAATGTAGAACAAAGAAATTTTACTAGTAGAAATATTTTTTCTCCTTTGATAGATTATGCTGTAGAATGTTATAACTGTCATAACTTCGGACATATTGCAAGGAATTGTCGTAGCTCTTTTGCAGGAAATAAATACCAGGGAAGAAAGTATCAATCAACTGGATCAAAATAGAACAAAAAATTTCTCAAAAAACTGTCACAAGCCAATGAAAGGGAGAAGGTAAAGCAAGTGACCAGATCTGCTGTCAAATCTCAGTGGAAAGAAAAGGAACAACCGAAGAAAGACAAGGAATCTCTGATCGTTCAAACAGCTCTCAAAGCACAGAATAAATCTGCTCCTTGGATTCTGGACAGTGGATGCTCCAGTCACATGAGAGGAGACAAACAGAAGTTTGATAAGCTACAGACATACGAAGGTGGTTCCGTGAAATTCGAAAACAATGATGGAGCAAAGATAGTGGGTAAAGGATCAGTTAAGTTAAGTGACGGTAAAATCAACTCTAAGGAAGTTCTTTTTGTGGTAGGTCTGAAGCATAACTTACTGAGTGTAAGTCAAATTTGTGACAGAGGTCATGAAGTAATTTTCAAGAAGGAGGGCTATGAAGTAAGAAAGACAAAAAATGGAAAGTTAATAGCCACTGGACTGAGAACTTCTGGAAATTTGTATACTCTCTCGGAGACTTCAGAAGGAGCTTGCTTGGTTGGACAGGAAGAAGAAAATTGGTTGTGGCACAAAAGACTCGGTCACATAAGCTTTGATAATCTGGTAAAAATCAGCTCGAAAAGAGCAATAAGAGACATACCCACTATTGGTAAACCATCAAACAACATTTGTGAGTCATGCCAAAAGGGGAAGCAAACCAGATCTACTTTCAAAGCAAAAGAGTATTTCACAAGCAAGCCGTTAGAACTGATTCACACTGATTTGTGTGGACCCATGAGGACAGAAAGCATAAATGGATACAAATATTTTATGTTGTGTATAGATGATTTTTCCAGAATGACATGGGTACTCTTTCTGAAATAGAAATCAGAAGCCTTTGAGATGTTTAAAACCTTCAAAAATCTTGTTGAGAATCAATCTGGAAAAAGAATTAAATGTTTGAGATCTGATAGAGGAGGAGAGTTTATTTCAGATGAGTTTGCAGAATTCTGTGAAAAACATGGAATAAGAAGACAGTTTTCAGCAGCAAGAACACCTCAGCAGAATGGAGTAGTTGAAAGAAAGAACAGAACTGTGCAGGAAATGGCAAGGACCATGTTAACAGAGAGCAAAATTGCTGACAGGTTCTGGAAAGAGGCAGTTCATACTGCAGTCTACATTCAGAATAGATGTATGTTGAGGCCGCATGAAAGCAAAACACCTTATGAACTGTGGTTTGGCAAAAAGGCTACAGCAAAATACTTCAAAGTGTTCGGCAGCAAGTGTTACATTAAAAGAACTGAAAGCAATCTTGGCAAGTTTGAAGATAGAGCTGATGAAGGAATTTTTCTTGGTTACTCAACAAAAAGTAAAGCTTACACATGCTACAACAAAAGACTAAAGAAAATTGTGGAGAGTGCGGATGTGAAGGTTGATGAAGGCAGGAAACAAGAAATCAGCAATAATGAAAACTACCCAACCTATGAAGAATTTATTGAAGAAGATGAAGATCAAGAAAAGGAAGAGAGACAGAAATCAGATTCAGATGATTTGGAAAGAGAAGAAAACAGGAAATTCAGAACAGGCAGTTGGCAGAAAAATCATCCCAAAGAGCAGATTATTGGGGACCCTACAGTTGGCATTCAGACAAGAAGAAGAGTAGTAAATAACTATTCTCTGTTATCCAGTATTGAGCCCAAAAATATTATTGAAGCAAGCACAGATGAAAGCTGGATGGAGGCAGTAAATGAAGAACTAGATCAAATTGAGAAAAATAATACCTGGGAATTAGTACCAAGGTCTGAAAATAAAAACATAATTGGTACTAAATGGATATTTCGAAACAAATTGAATGAAGACGGACGAGGTTGTAAGGAATAAAGCAAGATTAGTCTGCAAAGGATATGCTCAAGTTGAGGGGATTGATTTTGAAGAGACTTTTGCACCAGTGGCCAGACTTGAAGCAATAAGACTATTTTTGGCTTTAGCAGTTCATAGAAATTTCAAAGTTTATCAGATGGATGTAAAATCAGCATTTCTGAATGGAAATCTTGAAGAAGAAGTATATATTGAACAGCCTGATGGTTTTCAACTCTGTGACAATCCTAACTTTGTTTGCAAGCTGAAGAAAGCTTTGTATGGCTTGAAACAAGCACCTAGGGCTTGGTATGCAAGATTGGACAGCTATCTCACTAAGCAAGGATTCAAGAAAGGTATGGTTGATAGCAACTTATATATCAAAACTGAAAATGGCAATTTTATTGTCCTTGTTGTTTATGTAGATGATATAATATTTGGGAGTAGCAATGATGAATCATGCAAAGACATAGCAAACAAAATGCAGAAAGAATTTGAAATGTCTATGATTGGTGAACTTTCATACTTCCTGGGATTGCAAGTTAATCAAACTGAAAAAGGGATTTTTATTTCTCAAATTAAATATGTGAAAGAAATGCTGAAAAAGTTCACTATGGAGGATAGTAAGCCTGTTAGCACCCCCATGACAACAAGCTGCAAGTTGAGCAAGGATGATAAATCTCCAGATGTTGATCAAACAATGTACAGATCTATGATTGGGAGCCTGTTGTATTTGACAGCCACAAGACCGGATATCTTACAGGCAGTTTGCATGGTTGCAAGATTTCAGGCTAGTCCAAAAGAAACTCATGTGACAGCTATGAAAAGAATTTTTAGGTACCTCAAAGGTACTATGGAGTATGGCCTATGGTATCCAAAAGGAAAAGACTTCACTCTTTTTGCATATTCTGATGCAGATTGGGCAGGATGTATTGATGATAGAAAAAGTACAAGTGGAGGAGCATTTTATCTTGGAGATAAATTGGTGGCATGGCACAGCAAGAAGCAAGAATCAGTCTCTCTATCCACAGTCGAGGCAGAATACATTGCAGCAACAACATGTTGTACACAAATATTATGGATGAGACAAACACTGAAAGATCTAGGTATTCACTTCAATGAGCCCATTTCAGTCAAATGTGATAACACTAGTGCAATCAACATTTCAAAGAATCCGGTCATGCATTCCCGCACCAAACATATTGCAATCCGGTATCATTTTTTGAAAGATAAAGTTGCAGAAGGCGAGGTCAAGTTGGAGTTTGTTCCAACTACAGAGCAAGTAGCAGACATATTCACCAAACCTTTGCCCAAGGAAGTTTTTGAATACCTTAGGGGTAAGTTGGGAGTAGTCACACTTCCCAAGCACTGACTAGCTATGGGGAACACATTCTCAGGGGGAGCATTAAAATTATTTATGCCTGAGAATGTTGTGCACAGACTCAGGGGGAGTCTGCAGAAGCCCTTTGGTATTATTGGCAAAGGGGGAGAAGAAATTGAGCAAGGTTACAGTGTGTTGCCAACAATTCAAAAGGGGGAGATTGTTGAGCAAGGTGCAGCAAAAGCATTGCAAAAGTATTGTCATTGTTGTCAACACGAGACAGAATGGTGCGATTGATGCAGTTCAGAGGTCAGATCAAGTGCAGTGAATTTCAAGGAAAACAGAGGGGACCCAGATCCAAAAATTTGCAGAAAAAGACAAGGAAGAAAACTGTCGCGATATCGCGACATGTTTTCTGTCGCGATTTCGCGACAAAATCGAGGAGAGAGAAAATGCATGCCAAATTGTCGCGATATCACGACATAACGGAGGAGAGAGAAAATGCATGCAAAATTGTCACGATTTCGCGACATGGCTAAGGAGAGAGAAGGTGCAAGCAAAAGTGTCACGATTTCGCGACAAAAAGGAGGAGAGAGAAAGTTCATGAAAAATTGTCACGATTTCGCGACATGCTGGAAGGAAAGAGGCTAAGTCGAGAAACTGTCACGATTTCGCGACAAGTTTGGAGCAAAGGCGTCAAGGACGAAAAGTGTCACGATTTCGCGACAAGTTTGAAGAAGCAGCGCCTAGGATGAAAACTGTCACGATTTCACGACATGTTGGAGGCAAAGCAACAAAGTGAAGAAAGTGTAGCGATTTCGCTACATGTCAGACTTTCGCGGGCCAAAGCAGACTTCAGATGCCTAAGCACAAAGTGGTAGCGATTTCGCTACAAGTCCAAGATGCAAGGCAAAGAGTGGTAGCGATTTTGCTACAAGTTCAAGATGCAAGGCAAAGAGTGGTAGCGATTTCGCTACAAGTTCAAAATGCAAGGCGAAAAGATGTAGCGATTTCGCTACAAGTTCAAAATGCATGGCACAATGGGGTAGCGATTTCGCTACAAGTTTGAAACACAAGGCACAAAGGTGTAGCTACTTCGCTACAAGTTCAAAATGCAAGGGAGATAGGTGTAGCGATTTCGCTACAAGTGCAAAACACAAAACAAGATGGGGTAGCGATTTCGCTACAAGTCTAAACTTAGCAAGTAGAAGCAAG
The DNA here is from genome assembly GCA_028583015.1 of Wollemia nobilis. NCBI lineage: Eukaryota > Viridiplantae > Streptophyta > Pinopsida > Araucariales > Araucariaceae > Wollemia > Wollemia nobilis. The sequence continues at coordinate 385,294 of JAQPPZ010001599.1, read as the reverse complement.
AGGAAGCTGCAGCAAAGAAAAATACTAAGTCAAAAGAGTGTAGCGATTTCGCTACATGTAAGGTTTTCGCGGCTGCATGAAGTGAGAATTGTACGAAGGCCGAAAGCATCGCGATTTCGTGATGACAATGAAGATGACGTCAGCAAAACTGAGAAGTGTCGCGATTTCGTGACAAGTTGAAAGAAAAGCCGTAGGAAACGTCACGATTTCATGACGACAATGAAGATGACGTCAGCAAAACTGAGAAGTGTCACGATTTCATGACAAGTTGAAAGAAAAGCCGCAGGAAGCCGAAAGCGTCACGATTTCGCGACGAGATTGAAGATGACGTCAGCAAAACTGAGAAGTGTCACGATTTCGCGACATGTATCATTTTTGCGGAGGCAAGCGAAGGAAAGTGCAGGAAAGTGGAAAGCGTCACGATTTCGTGACATGTCTCATTTTCGCGGGTGTATGCCGAGTAAAGAAGAAGGAGGCTGAAAACGTCGCGATATCGCGACATGTAATGTTTTCGCGGTTGCATACAGAAAGGAAGTCTAGGAGACAGAAGACGTCGCGATATCGCGACAAGTCAGTTTTTCGCAGTCAACATACCAGAGAAAGTCAAATTGGAAGAAATGTCGCGATATCGCGACAGGTAACAGTTTGGCGGGAAAAAGGCCAAAGAGGCATGCATAGTGACAGGTGTCAAAAAGGGCGAAAAGGAAAATCATGCAGCCAATAATGTAAGAGCTAGCTGGAGCCAGAGTTGCAGTCACAGTGACAGATGTCAAAAAGCACTAAGGAAAATTCATGCAGCCAACCAAGGACAAGTTAAGCTAAAAAGGGAAGATACGAAACAACACATTTAAGAAAAGAACGGCTATTGCAGGGCCGTAATGCAGCAGTGCTGGCAAAGGTGGCAGTTACAAGAACAATCAATTAAAAGTCAGAACGGGCGTTACAAGGGTGGATACCAAGAATCACGATTACAGAGAAATTGATTATCAGGTTGCATATTTCAAGAAATGACAGTCACGCTCAGAAGAAAGTGGTCACACAGTATTCAAAAGAGAAGAAAGAAGAACATCAGAGAGCCGAGGTACGCAGAATAAGGCTGTCAGAAAGTGCAAAGAAGAATGTCAGAATATGTCAGTAAGAAAGCGGCTAAAAGGCAGAACGAGTCAGAGAAGGTTTGACAGATTGATTACAACCGAGAATGCATAAAAAAAATTGGAGGGAAAATTTGAGCCGTTTCGAATTGAGCCGTTCGAGGAAATCAAGAATATAAGGATCGAACAGGCATAGTTAGAAGGTTACTGCAACTGTGCTTTATTGAATATATCAAAAGGCGTGGTGTGGTAAGAGTGTTGTATGAACAACAGCAAGAGAACTGAAACCTGCACATTTTATTCTAAAAATTCTTAAGAGAGGTTTTAGATTGGAACAGAAGATATTGAGTCTCTAACAATTCTCTTTATACTTCGTGAGATTAAATTGCATGAGCTAGACCAGTAAGGGTCTTGCAATAGAGAAGGCATTTTTATGTCAATTTATTTTGCAAAATAGAAATCCAAGTTGGTGCTTGGAAAAAGGGGTTGGTGCTCCTTCTTTCATGCGAGAAAAATCGGGGGTTGGTGCTCCTTCCAGTGGGTGCTGGTAAAATAATTGTAAAGAGTGAATCCTTGCAAAGACTCGGATTTGGATTGTAGTCCAAACAGTCATTATTTGAGGAGTAGCCACATCGATGAACCTCGTTAAATCTTGTGTTGTGTGATGCTCTTGTGTGATACTTGCTTTATCTATTTTTAAGCTTGCATGTTTAAGTTTTAAGAGTTGCAGATTCAAGTTTTTAAAATAGTTACACTGATTCACCCCCCCTCTCAGTGTCATTGTGAGAATATCAGAACTGAGTGTGCAATCTTGGAAGAGGGTAATCCTTTTCTCGTGCATGACCAAAATGATGGAAGTGAGGTGCAAGTGACATGGAAGGGAGCCTAGGTAATAATTAACCAACTATTTAATTAATTAATTAATTTATTAATACTTAGGCACATGAGTATTTAATTTAATATTAATTAATTTAATTAATATTAAACATACTAATTAATTATGATTAATTAATTAGCATTTAAGATGCTTGATTTTGGTGTCTACAAATGCCTCTTTTTGTATCGTGTTGTGTGAAAACACAATGCAATGCAAAAATAAATGACACCTATAGTTGTGTGGATGAATGATGACTTTTGTGCTTGAGAGGTTGACGTTTGATTGCCCTAGATCAAGAGAAATGTGAGATGCCCTAGTGATGGAGGCAACCAGTATTTTTGAATCTTGTCGTTGACAAGTTGATGAGTGCTTTGGTTTTGGTGAATGAATTAATCATATGGAGTGTTCTCACGATGCTATAATTGATTATAAGTGATTGATTAGCATTGCCACCTTGATCATAGCATAAGATATGAAAACCCTTACAAAAATTGATCTAGCATGTTAGCCACTTGGATTTGTTTGGAGTTATTCTATATTTAGACCCGATAGAGTAGGGTGTATGATTAGTTGTAGACAAGATTCTTGGATAAACATTGAGTCCAAAATAGGTGTTTTGTGTATTGATCTTGTTTGAGGTAAAATTTTATTGGTATTTTCTATCCCCTCAAGTGGCAAGTGGGCAATGAATGAAATGGATAATGACAACAAGGTGATTGACCTTATCCGGACTAGAAATGGTTGAATGGATGAGGTTTGGTAAAGTGGTGTGGTTTTTATTTTCAAGTATAGTTGTACGAGATGGTTGAAAACATGGACCTTCTAGGAAGGTCATTTTTAGAAAGGTATAAAAGGTTGGTTAGGTCACATGAGTGGTTATTTTCATCGTTGAAAATAAGAAATGAGAGGAGAGTGAGGTGTTTGAGGATAAACGTGACATGAAGGTCTTGCCAATTTACAAGTGGAGTGGATTAGATGGTGATAGGAGGTAGAGTGATTGGATTTGGAGGAAGTGTATGGCTAGTAAGTAATAAAATTTACCCTTTCACATTTTCATTTTGGATAAAATAAATCTATGAGTGTTTGATTGCTTATATTTGCTTTTGTTTTTGCATTCGTGTGATTTTTTTCAAAATGTTGTGTATGCGTGTTTGTTTAAATTTTTTGTTTTTTTACATTCTTGAATGTGATGTTTGATGACCATTTGTGATCTAGATGGTTATGCATCAAGGCCTTCCGAATATCGGACGGTCAAATTTATGATAATATTTGTTGAAAATGTTTGTGTGTTTACCATCTGATTGTTGGACGGTGATGGTATTTGGCCATATTATGATCGGATGATTGAATTTATCAATTGTTCGATTATCAGACGATGATGTGTAATGGTTGTTATGTGCACAAACAACTATGTTTTGATGATTTTTTTTTTTTCAAATGTATGACATAGTGTTGATGATTATGTGATTTGTTTGTAATGCAATAAAAATCTTTGAGACCGAGCCATCGGTTTAAGGGTGTGTTCTACAAAGCTTGATGATGGCTCTTAGAGGATGACTGGGGTTGGCTTGAAGTGATTAGCCTGTAGAATGTGGCTAGATTGGAGAATGTGTATGTTGATCATGCATATTTAATGGCATTGGTATATAGGTGGGACCCTAATACATACACCTTTTACATGCCTACTGGAAGATTATGATCACACTCGATAATGTGTATCGTATTTTTAGCTACCAGTGGAGGGTGTGAGATTCATATGACACATATAAATTAGAGAAATACCCTACTATAATGAGTGTATAGGGATCAATGGTAGAGTATTTATATGGAGAGTGGTGGTGTGGAGTTTTATACACACTATCGACTATGATGGTTAACAGTCAAGCATGTTATTCAAATGACGTTGATTTCCAATGTCATGCTACCAAATTCATTGAGTGCTTGGTTCCCATGGAATATAATTGGGTTGGTTCAATATTTTATTAAGGATCCTAGGGTAATGGTATGGTCTCCAGTGTTTTTTGTGCAGACCTATTAAGAGTTTTATGAGATATAGTTTTGGGGTAGGTCTTGATTAGGATGCAGTTTGTTACTATAGGTTTGGGCATGGGAGCACTTCATAGTTGGGTGACCAGTGGGGTTGTCCTATATAACACACTAGGACATGGAGGATGATGTTACTTATACCATGATATGGTTTAAGGATTAATAGGAGTATTGGAGCTACCCCTTTTAAGGGATATGGACGTATTACGATGATTTTTTTGCATGGTTACAGGCCGAGGAGGTCATCTAGAGGCCATGGAGGGGAGGTTCAAAGTGGGATGAGGATGGAATGCACTTGGTATAAGTGCAATAGGGGAGATGGATGGTGGATCATCATGGGATGAAGTATGAGTTATTTTAGTATGATCTTGTGTTGTAATAGTTTTGTGTATGACAAAGCATTCCTCCACTACCAATAGTGTATAGGCAATAGAAAAATAAGGTTGTTTTTGATCCAAAGTATGATCATATTGGAGTGGATGTGGATGTAGTTCTAGTAGAGATATATTAGGAGGACATTGGCACAACTTTGGAGTATGATGCATGGTTTTTTGGGTAAGTGTTCTAGCTAGAGGCCAAGGGTTGTGTTGTAGGCAATGGAGAGGGGGTACCTGAGGAGCTTGTAGGGTGATGGGTATGACATAATATGGATCCTAGGGTAGGACAATCATGAGAGGTTGAGAAGGAGTTCATAGAGGGTAGCTCAAAATGATAGGGAGATAGTGGGATTAGCAACTTTTTAGTAGATTATGTTGCTACATTTTATTGGGTGCAAGTGTTAGATAGGTATAAGGTAGAGTTGGAGATAACCATTGCCCAAGAGCAGAGTTAGTGGGATGAGGAGTGGTAGAGGTGGTGAAGTTGGGATGAGGAGTAGGATAAACTAAAAAATTAGGTGCAAAGCCTATAGGAGGAGTGATATAGGTTGCTATCCAAGTGAGATGCGCTATGGGTAGAGCATGATGCAGTGTGAGCAAAGTAGGATTTGTTGTGGATGAAGCATGATGCAGTGCGAGTGGAACAAGATTTGCTATGAATAGAGAGGTCACAAAGACCTACAATGAGTTAGGGATCATGGGTCCTAATGGTTCAATTATATTGATATAGGGACTATGTGAGGTTATTGGAGAACACCCTACTGCTTAATGATGTAGTAGTACCATTGTTATCATCCTTGTAGAGTCGAAGGATGGAATATCAGGTGCACCTTTAGTAGATCCACTTGTAACTCATTTTTTAAGGACATCAACTTCCTATACATTAGTGGTAGGGGCATCTCATGGAGAGAGTCAATCTTATGGGGTTATCGGTGGGCAACTCGAGGATATTAGGTCGAGGGCAATGGTAAGAGCGGTGGGGGTAGGGGTTGATATGGGTGCATCAAGCGATGCAAGAATTTTTGTATATTTTTGCCTTATATATATTTTTGATGAGGATGATGAGATTTGACAACTCTGACATATGTATCCTATGGGTAAGACTTGATATGTATATTATTGATAGTATATATATGTGATATATTTTATTCATGTTATATGTTTTTTTATGTGTTTATGATGTGATGAAATGATGTATTAAATGAATGAATGTATGTGGATGGATGCAATGAATGAATGCATATAATTTCAATTAGATTTCAAAAAATACTTAGACATGTATCATTATTCATGATTTGAACAAATTAATCAAGGGCATCGACCTAGAGGTATTGAAATACATGTGGAATGAATGTGAGTGGATGTGATGGAATGGATTACAATAGTTATGTTATGTGGAAGCAAAGATGACATAACTTGTACCTTTGCGTGTCTTAGGGAAGAAGAATCTAAAAAATGCTTTCATGATGCTCAAACACCCTAGTTATATCGATCAAACTCACCTACTAATAATATAGGCACTTGAAGATGCTAATATCAACCAAGCTATTCAAGTTACTCAAAATACCATGTGTGTGTAGTGAATGTTCATTTCCAAATTTGAGCAAGGTTGGGATCATAACTTGTGACTTATGCCAATAAGCTATCTCATCTATAAGCATACATAGGTCTATACAAAATAAGGTCACTAATGTGATATACGTGTCACCACACAAGGTGTACTCCACTTCTAGTCAAACATTTATAGCCTTGATGGAGGTTAACCCCATGATCTAATGACCTAAGAATTCTAGGGATTCAAGATTTTTATTTGCACCTCCCCATTTTTTAAGACTTTTTTCTTTTGAATTTGTGCTTGTCCTTTTTCCAATTCTCAAGGTTAGCTCATGTGCATGATAGGATGACCAAGGGAAACTATTCGCTTTATGGCAATAACGACTCATGAGTTTATGGTGTAAACTCAACTACAAGAGACCAATAAAATGGACTCCAATAACATAACACAAATACAATATAATGGAATAAACCTGAAAATAAATATTCTTCTCATTCCTAAATTCACACCCCTTCTCCAAAAGAATACAATCCATCATATAGCAACCGAAAACCAAAGAAACCCTAAAAAACATTTTTTTTCTAAAAACTGCTAAAAATAGAAATGAGTTGGATTGTGCCCAAATTTGGTGTACACATCCCTCTTACAATAATGAACCTTAATTTAAAATATTAGGTCTTAACTTAATTTATAACAAAAGATAATAAAGTTCTAACATTCAAAAAAACACAAAAAACCCGGGAACCTATTCTAAAATCTAATTTTGGGACACTAGATGGAGGAGTTAGGTCCCAAAAGTATGTTTTTTTGGAGGGTCAGGCACATCAGAGATGAGCCTAATGTAGAACATGCATGTGGAACCACCTATTAAATTTCAAGGCAAACGAATGTATGGTTCACAAGTTATAGCTCCGGTAAGGTGCATCATTCTCCTTTGGTGAAAAAGAACTCAGCTCCTACGAGTTTAGCTAAATTGAAATCATGTAGCTTCTGGTTATCAACTTTATTTAGCTCTAACTCTAAAACCCAAGTGTTATACAACTATGTTAATCCTTCCCACTGAACTAGGTATCTGTTGTAGCTCAATTACTATATCCTATAATTTGCCATCCTCGATAGTACCAATACTGAAATAAATCAAAAACATTAAAAATAGATGAAATATTAGATTCATCGGGCAACTCCACTTTATAGGCATTATCATTGATCTTCTTCAAAATCTTGCATGGCCCAATTTTCTTAAGTTTCATTTTGTTATACGTCCCCTTAGAAAATATTTCTTTCCTAAGATGAACCATGACCATATCACCCTCTTCAAATACTTTCACCCTTCTATGTGCATCAACAGACTCTTTATAGTGAGCATTACTACTCTGCAATTTTTCCCTCACTGACTCTTGCACTTTTTGGATATGCTCAGAATTGTTTCTGCATCATAACTAACTTGTTACCCAATTGGTAACTCAACCAAATCTAATACACCTCTAGGATCTTGACCATAAATAATTTAAAAAGGAGATTTACTTTTTGACCTGTTCACTGAAATATTATATGCAAATTTGGCTTGTGACAAGGCTAAATCCTATTATTTTGGTTTTTCTCCAACTATACATCGTAAGAGGTTTCCCAAGCTTTTGTTCACTACCTCTATCTGCCCATCGATCTATGGGTGGTAAGCACTACTGAACTGCAACCTAGTGTTCAAATTCTTCCACAACATCCTCCAAAAGTGACTTAAGAACTTAGTATCCCAATCATAAGTAATAGTCTTTGGAACACCATGCAACCGCAAAATCTCATCAAAGAATAAGACTAAAATCCTAGTTGCATCATTAGTTTTCTGGCAAGTAATGAAATGCACCATTTTTGAAAATTTGTCTACCACAACAAAAATTGAATTCTTACCCCTTTGTGTCTTGGGCAACCCCAACATGAAATCCATACTCAGATTGGTCCATGGTCCTATAGGAACTGGTAGTGGCATATACAACCTTGTATTTTGCACATGGACCTTAGCCATTTGACATACTCTGCATATAGAGATAAAATTTTTGGCCAATAGTACTTCTCCTCTACAAGAGTGGTAGTTTTGGCTACTCCAAAATGACCAGCCAAACCCCCACTATGTAATTCCCTCAAGATGTTCTCTCTCATAAAGAAATTTGGAATGCATAATAAATTACCTTTAAACAAGTAACCATTCTGTAAAAAATATTCTTCAAAAATAGTACGGGACTCACCCTATACCACACTTTTACACTATTGAATAATATTCCTAAAATATGCATCTGATTCATACAGATATTTAATCCCCTCAAATCCTACCACTTCATTCTCTATTGGTCAACAATAAGACTCTCTTACTAAATGCATCAACAACCTTATTTTGTTTTCCTGAATTGTAATTCAGGACAAATGTATACTATTGCAAAAATGAAACCCATTTGGCATGTCTACTATTTAAATTTTTTTGAGAGTTGACATACCTCAATGCTTCATGATCAATAAACAACACAAACTCCTTTCAGATTAAGTAGTACCTCCAATGTTACAATTTTTGCACAATTGCATAAAATTCTTCCTTGCATCATTCAACTTCTCACTAAAAATCCTACAAGTGATCCCTCTTGACTTAAGACACCACCAATTCCAACAAATGAGGCATCATAATCAACCTCAAACACCTTACTGAAATTTGGTAACACTAGAATAGGGTCTTCCAACACCTTCTTCTTCAAGAGTTAAAAAATCTCTATTGTTGTCGTAGTCCATACAAACTCTTTCCCCTTTGTGCACTCAATTATAGGGGTAGCTATACTACTAAAGTTCTTGATGAACTTTCTATAAAAGGTAGCTAGGCCATGAAAGCTCCTTACTTTTGTTATAGTTCATGGAAGAGGCCATTCCAAAATCACCTTCACTTTCTCGTCATCCATCCTCATGCCATTTATTGAAATTATAAATCCTAAAAACACTAAACTATCCTAATTAAATCTACATTTCTTCAGGTTGACATACAATTTCTCCTTCTTGAGCACGTCTAACACTAATTTCAGATGTAAAAAATGCTCTTCTTCACTTTTACTATAAATCAAAATATCATAAAAATACACAACCACAAACTTACCATTATATTCCCATAGTACTATGTTCATCAACCGCATAAATGTACTGGGTGCATTAGACAACCCAAATGGCATCACCATCCACTCGTACAACCCATATTTTATCTTAAAATTTGTCTTCCATTCATCCCCTTCTCTAATTTTGATCTAGTAGTAGCCACTCTGCAGATCAATTTTATTGAAGTATTTAGCTCCAACCAATCCATCCATCATGTCATCCACTCTTGACATAGGATATCGATACTTTATTGTGATCTTGTTTATGGCTCTACTATCCACACACATCCACCAGTCACCATATTTATTTAGGGTTAGCAATGTTGGAGTCGCACATGGACTCATACTCTCTCTAACTAATCTCTTCTTTATCAACTTTATCACTTGCCTACTCAACTCTGCATTCTATGTCGGGTTCAACCTATAAGTTTCCTAATTTGGGAGTGATGATCCTGGAATCAAATCCATGTGATGTTGGATATCCCTCTTTGGTGGTAGCCCATCTAGTAAATCCTTTGGTGTGACATCTTTATATTCACTTAGTAACTTAGTTGTTGCTATAGGCATAACCACTTCCTTTGTTTCTAGCTTCCTAGCTATTAAGGCATAACAAAAGCTAGCATCCTTGATCTCTGCAAGAAACTTCTTCATTATAAACAAGCTCTCACTTGGCCCATCCTCCTTTAGAGGTATAAGAACTACCTTTACACCATCCTTCCATAATGTGTAAGTATTCTTTCTCCCATTATGGTTAGTATCCATGTCTTACTACCAAGGTCTTCCCAATAGAATGTGACATGCATCCATTGGGATCACATCACACCACACTTCATCCTTGTAAGTGCTCCCAATTGAAAATTTAATTAAACACATCTGATCTACTTTTACCTTATTTCCCTTCTTAACCCATGAGATGCGATATGGATAAGGATACTTTTCACATTCCATGTTCATTTTATCAACCATGAAATTTGACACCATATTATCACAGATACCACCATCAATGACAATGTTACATACCTTCCCTCTTGATGTACACCTTATTCAAAATATATTCGTTTACAGTCTAGAATCATTATCATCTGTGGTCTACCCTTTCCTTTTCTTTACACCTCTTTATTAGGAAAAATTAGTGTCCTCCTTATCATAAGTTCTTCCCCCATATCAACAACAACTTCATCCTCATCCTGCTCTTCCATCTCAACCAAATTGACCCTTCCTTGTCCTCCTTGATCCCTTTCTTGTACATCATGTTGTGGATACTCAAATTCTCTATGACCCTCCTCACCACATCCATAATAGGTATATGACCTTCTTGGATCATTCCCATTTCATCCACCATTGTAACTTCTACCTCGTTGGTATCCTCTTCCTATTAGATTATACCCATCTTCTTCTTGTTTAGCAGATATTGATGGTTCTCCCTTGATAAAATTAGATCCACTTCGACCCCAACCTTAAGAGGGTGTGAATCCCTTCTTACCTCTTCTATTAACCCTTTTTAATTTCTCCTCTGCCTTGAGGGCCATTTGATACGCATCCTCCATTGTAAGAGTGTGATGCATGCTCATCTCATCTTGGACAACAAAACTTAGGCCATTTACATACCTAGAAGTCTTTTGGTCCTCATTGAAAGGCACAAGGCAAGACTTGTAGCAAAAGGTTTCACTCAAAAATATGACATTGACTATGAGGAAACCTTTGCTTCTGTTGCTATATAGAAAACAATCAGATCATTAATTTCCTTAGCTGACCATAAAGGATGGAATATTTAGCACATGGATGTAAAAAGTTCCTTTCTCAATGGGTACTTTACTGAGAAAGTTTATGTTTAAAAACCTCAAGGATTTCAAGAACAAGGTAAGGAAAACCTTGTTTATAAACTAAAAAATGCACTTTATGGCCTCAAGCAAGAACCAAGAGCATGGTACTCTGGCATTGATGGCTATTTCAAGGAGTATGCATTCACTCGGAGCAAAAGTGAACCTACTCTCTACTACCTAAAGCAAGGTACAAACATTATCATAGTTTGTTTATATGTGGATGATATCATATTTATGGGTAGTAATAATAAGATGAATATGGAGTTCAAACACTCCATGATGAAACAATTTGAGATGAAATATCTTGGCTTAATGCATTACATCCTAGGCATGGAAGTTCATCAAATGAATAAAGGGATATTCATATGTCAACACAAGTATGCTCATGATATGATCAAGAAATTTTCCATGGAGCATTGCAAATCAGTTGCAAATCCAACAGGACATGGTATCCAATTGAGCAAGGATGACGGAGCACCTAAGGTTGACCTGACAAATTTTAGAAGCATGGTTGGGAGTTTGATGTTTCTCACCAACACAAGACCTGATAGACAGTATGTTTTTTCTATTGTTTCAAGGTTTATGGCTAATACATCTGAGTTGGATTTACAAACAACTAAAAAAATATAAGATATGTAAAGGGTACATTGGATTTTGGAATCCATTACCACAAATATAATTTTATCAAGTTAGTTGGCTTCAGTGACAGTGATTGGGGCAACAACATAGATGATAGGAAATCTACATCAGGGAATTGTTTTAGTCTAGGGTCAGGACTAATTACATGGAGTTCCAAAAAGCATACTGTTGTAGAATTGTCATCTACTAAGGCTGAGTATATAGCCATCACATATGCTAGTACTAAAGCTTTATTGTTGAGAAATGTCCTAGAATATATTGGAGAAAGGTAAAGTAGTCCTACCAGATTGTATTGTGATAACATGAGTGTCATTCAATTGGCATATAATCCTATCCACCATAGCAGATCAAAATATTTTGATATGAAGTATCACTTCATTCGAGACATGGTGGAGCACTAGGTAGTTGAGCTTAAACATTTTAGCACTTTGGACAACATGGCAGACATCTTCACCAAAGGCATGGATAAAGCTCAATACATAAAGTTGAGAGACTGTCTTGTCAGTCCTCTCAACTTTAAGGGGGAGAATGTTGGAATTTAACCCATACTTTGGGTTGACGGGACACTATGATGACACACCATGTCGGAAAGGATTAAGGATGGAAGAGAGAAGAACTTAGTATCCAATTTTCTCCCTCCCCTAATTCTTCTCTTCCCCTCCTTCTTCTCCTTATTTCTCGCATTATAGTTATCTCTACACTATATAAACTATAACCTTTGTTTTTTATGATTAATAGATTGATTTAATTCTATAGATTAGGAATAGGAAGTATTTGAAAAAATACCTATTAAATATTGTGTGTGGCACACATATGAGTAGCTAACTTAGCATGTTTTAAATTAAAAATAAAATAAAAGGGAAAAGGTAAAATAATAGTGCAACTTAAAAATGTCATAACTTTTGATCCGTAGCTCTTTTTGAGCTCGTTTTTTTTCCAGCGTGTGTCAAATTTTAAAATTTAGAAGAATGGTATATATCCCATAGGAGATGTTATTGAATGCTGAAATGGTCATCTTGCATCTTGAAATTTATTAGGAAGTTGAAGTGCTGGAAGTTGAAGGGGTTTCTAAAAGATTTTTGAAAAGGAGTTAGTGTGAGTATAAATAATAGAGAGATACAGATTAAGATCATATGAGATTAGTCAGTGTGGATGTGCAGAGAGAAGCAATGAGCTAGACAACTCAGGGTATTTTGGAATGAAGATCAAATTTTCTACTACAATTTTTGTTTTTGTCGAGTGGGTGCTTGGCAATCGGGGTCGGTGCTCCGTGTAGTAGGTGCTACTAAATTCTGGGTTGGTTGGTGCCATTCCCCGTAGTGGGTGCTGTGAAAATATTGTAATATCTATTTATTATGTGGTTGATTGGAGTCCAAGCAGTCCTTTGGTAGAGTGGTTTTTCCCACATGGATTTCCATTATAAACCTTTTGTTGTGTGATGTGTATTTGTGTGTTTGCTTCTTTGGATTGATTTTAATTTTGCATTAAAATTTTAAGTTACATCGATTTGAACCCTCTCTCAGTGTCACACATAGTTCAATAATTTGTATCAGGGCTAGGTACTTGAATAGGCTTAATCGGCTAAGGGGATATTGGAAGTGACATAATTGCTGGTGGTAAAATATTCTCATAAAAAAAAACACCATTGTTTGATGGAACTAATTACACATTTTGGAGAGTCAAGATGCACACATGTATTTATGCTTTGGGATACGATATTTGGGATTCAGTAAATAGTGAATACAAAATACCCACCACTCCTCCAACTGATGCTGTAGAGAAAAAACTCTTTGAAAATGATTCAAAATCTAAGAATACCATCATGTGCATATTAGTAGATAGTAAAATTGTAAAGGTTATGGGATGTGATACTGCAAATGAAATCTAGGATAAGCTAAAGAGTATTCACGAAGGAGATGCTAAAATCAAGGAAGCAAAATTGTAGACACATTGAGCACAATTTGAAGGACTGAAAATGAATGAAGATGAAAGTATCAAAGCTTACATGTTGAGGGTAAATTAAGTCATCAATGCTATCAGAGGACTTGGTGAGAAAATAGTAGATGCAGTCATCATTAAAAAGGTATTAAGATCTCTTCCTCAAAGATTTGATTTTAAATTTTTTGCAATAGAAGAGGCTAAGGATTTAAATGGTCTTACTATGGATGAGATGCATGGTTCTTTAATCACCTATGAAATGAGAATAGGAAAAGCTAAATATATGGATAAAGAAGTTTCCTTCAAATACAAAAACAAAACTAGATTTAGATGAAGATGAAATGTCAGATGAAATGGAAGCTAACTTCATGAGAAAACTAAAAAAGAGAAAAGGCAAATACAGAGGAAAGTTACCATTTAAATGTTTCAAATGTGTAGGCATTGGGAATTTCATATATAAATTTCCACTTAATGAGAAGAATAGAAGTGATCAAGGATCACACTGAGAAAGAAGTGACTCGAAGAAAAAATCAAATTTCAAAAAACGCAACTTTAAGAAGAAAAGTTTCATCTCCAAGAATGTCAGTTCATCAGAAGATAGCTCCAATGAGGATTCTGAAAAAAAAAAAAGGTGAAGCTCTTTTCATGGCATTCAAAGAAGAAAAAATAGAAAAATAACATGAATTTGATGAAGAAGAAATTGACACATAAATGAATTTGGAAGAGGAACTAATTGCAGTTCTGGATGAATTAAAGATATAAAGAAAAATGAATAAGAAAAATTCAAGAAAGCTTGAGGATGCAAATTAAATCATAACAAGTTTGAAAGTGCATATAGACGAATCCAAGAATATCATAAAATATCTTAAAGTGCAAATAACCATAAAAATAGATTATTGCAGCAAGTTAGAAGAAGATATTGTTGGTTTAAGGATGCATCTAGAAGAGATGAATCTGAAAATTAGCTTTTATAACAAACATGAAGAGAGTTCTATGAAGTTGGATAAGATCATAAAGAACCAAAATACTAAAATCATAAAATTTGGTTTGGGTTTTGGCTAAGGAGAATCATCGAATGGATCAAAGGCCATAAATAAAGAATCCACAAAGAATGAATAAAACACAGGTTAATCAAGCAAAAATGAATCATGCAAAGGAAATCAATAATGTAAGGCACGAAAGGAGAATTGACAATTATGGTTTCACCAATGCCACACATAAAAGAAAAAAAATATTTATGGGTTCTAAAACAACATGGCAAAGACCACCACCCAGGTTCAATAATCCCTTTTCTTGTTTTTTTTTTTGAACACTCTTAGAAGTGGTTTGAGCTCTGGCGTTTTGGCGGGAATCCCTCTGCACTGTCGACGTCCGTGGCTCTAGGGTTTCAGTTCGGAAACCTCCTTCAGCGTGTTTGGGGTCTGTTGCAGGCCTCTGGACAAGGATCTTTCGGTTTCCCGGGAGGGCCCAATGGGGTCTCTTCCTGGTTCTCGCGAAGGAAAAAAGACCTCTTATGCGGAGATTCTTCGAGAGAATCCTGCGTCCTCCTCTGCTGAAGCTCAACGCAGTGCCTTCCATCTGCTAGCCAAGAATGCGGGCAAGGGCTCTCCTGGGCACAGAATTAATGGTTGTCTCCCGCAATCTACATCAAGACCGAAAATTGTCATCGAACCAGAGCTGGTTGAAGACACGATAAACTACCGGACCACGCATGATCTGATTTGCAAGTTCATGGGCATTCGACCCACCCCGCACTTTTTGCATTCCTGGGTGAGACAAAACTGGGAGCCAATCGGTGAGTACTCCTTATGGCCCATTAGCAATGGGTATTTCATTATTAGTTTTTCTTCCCTAATGGATAGAAACAGAGCATTTGAATCAGAGAAGAGGAGCCATGGCCCGGCAGGGTTATTTGTCCAGCCGTGGAGAGCGGGTTTTGACCCTCGCATTGAACCCATGGCTGTCACGGTTTGGATCCGGCTATACGCGCTCCCGATGGTGTTTTGGGGTGAGCGGATTCTTGAATTGATAGGCAACTCTCTAGGTAGATTTTTGGGAGTTTCTAAGGATACCATCGAAGGAAATACTGCCGTTTATGCAAGAATTTGTGTAGAATTGGATATTAGTCAATCGCTACCAGCTGAGATGGAATTGGAGCTAGCAGGACATTCTTGGGTACAGCAGCTAGACTATGAAGCCCTACCTTTCCGTTGTAGAGTCTATCATTTGCATGGCCATTTGGCAAGGTTCTGTCCAAATATCTTGAGCACCAATGCGGATGCTACACAGGGAATGTCAAATCGCTCCCGAGGAGGTAAGTCCACTTCGGCCAAGGAACCATCTGTCATTCCCACTGGGTCTGAGGGCCAGAATGATGGCTTTGAACAGCAGAAGAGGAGAAGAAACAAAAAGAGAAATGGTAAAGAGCAAGCTCTCCCCAAGCCAACAAATCGGTATGAAATCTTCAAATCTCTTGTGGATCAAGAAGACCAACCTATGGAAGGAGCAGATGGGATCCTTGAGGACAATATTATCCCTACTTATGCTCCTCCTTCCTCAATCCCTATCCTTGAACAGGCTTTTGATTCCTCTGAGACTTTGCACCATGAAAACCTTGGGACTCTGGTTATCCACGCCCCACCTCGACCCGTTATTAAAGATGTTTCTATGGGAATTGCGAGAAAAGCTCAGAGAAAGACCAGCTCTTGGAATTTCACAGGTGGAGAAGAGATCGAAAAATAGTAATTCCCAAGGGGTGGGCAGGAAATCCAATAAGGATCTAATCGCAGTGCAAGGGGATAAGCTAATCAATGGTGGACTGACAAGAACAATTGATTCGTATTGCTCCCAAGGTTTCCAATGATTATACAATCTTGGAATGTGAGGGGTTTAAACAGTAGAACCCATCAATTTGCTGTTCAAAGACTTTTAGAAAGAAGTAAAACAGACTTTCTGCTCATTCAGGAAACAAAAATGTCATTAGACCTCATGAGTAAAACTGTCGGCCGAATCTGGAGGGGTGCTGGCCATATGGCAGTGGCTGCTCTTGGTGCCTCGGGAGGGATTGCTACTCTTTGGAATCCTTTGGCATGGATAGCAATAGATCATATAGCCTGGAGAGGGGTCCTAACATATCTTTTCAAGAATATAGTTACAGCTGAACAAGTCTTAATTACAAATTTTTATGGGGTGCAGAATTCCGAAGGTCAGCGGTCTCAATGGAAAGCTGTTCAAAACATGAGGTCCTCCCGGGAAGATCTTGATTGGATTTTAGCTGGGGATTTCAATGCTAAATTATCCGCTAGAGATCAGGAAGGTGGCATCCCTATTCTGGATACAGGGGATAGGCTGTTTATTGCCCACGTTCAGGCCTTTAACCTTGTTGACATCAAAGGTCCTGGTACAAACTTTACATGGACTAATAAGAGAAGAGAGCCATACAATAGGAGGGTTAAGCTTGACAGGTTTTTGGTCTCGGAGGAAGCTTATGTTAGATGGAATATCAAATTCCAGATCTTGGAGGGCCCGGTTTCGATCACTCTCCCATTTCTTTGGAGGGAGGGACTATGTCGGGAAAGTATTACAAACCTTTTAAATTTGAAAATTTTTGGTTGCAAAAAGAGGACCTACGAAGGAAAATTCCACAGTGGTGGAAAGAAGGCCGTCCCCCTTTTGGAACAACTATGTTCAAAATTCACAAACGACTCCTCTATGTTAAGAGTAAACTGAAACAGTGGAAGCAAACTAAGAAATCTGATTTCCAGCTCCAACGGGCCCCCTTGCTGGACATATGGAATGAGGTGCAAAAACAATTCAGAGAAGGAATTATTTCTGAGCATCTTAAATTTGAGGATGACGCCTTACGCAAAGCAGTTGAGGACATTGATAATCAAGAAGAGATCTACGGAGACGAGAGAGCGGAAATACTTGGCTATTAGAAGGAGACAGAAATACTAAATTTTTTCATCGTTCGCTTGTGCTAGAAGGCAATTGAATAACATGGAGTTCCTCCAAGATGAGTTTGGAAATTCTTTTGACACTCTTCTCGACATGCACTCCATATCTATGGAGTACTTCTCAAACCTCTTCAAGGAAAGTTTGCAGCATGATGTGGAAGCTCAAAATGAAGTCATTGACGGAATTCCCTCTATTATTTCTCATGAAGAGAATCAGTCCCTTCTTAAGCCCATAGATCGTGATGAACTCAAGAAGGTGGTCTTTGGGATGTGCACAGGAAAGTCGCCTGGCCCGGATGGTTTCCCTATTGAGTTCTTTCAGGCCTTCTGGGACATCCTGGAGGAGGACGTGTTGGCTGTCATTGAGGAATCCCGAATTAACAAAAGAATGCTCAAGGCTCTAAATCATACCTTTATCTCTTTAATTCTGAAATGAGATGGGGGGGCTCTCATTTCTGATTTTAAACCTATTGCTCTATGTAATGTGATCTACAAAATTATTTCTAAACTTATGGCTGAAAGACTAAAACCCCTCCTTCAAAATTTAATTTCCCCTGAGCAAGGGGGTTTTGTTGAAGGAAGACGGATCTTGGATGGAGTGATCTTGGCTCAGGAGGCTATCCATTCTATGCATAATTCAGGTAACAAAGGAATGTTCATCAAATTGGATATGTCTAAGGCTTATGACAGAGTAGAGTGGGGTTTCTTGGTCAAGATGTTGGCAGCCTTTGGTTTTTCTCAAGACTGGATTGCCTGGGTCATGAGTCGTATCTCTACGCCTTCATACTCGTTTTAATTAAGGGGCTTCCCTCGCCACCTTTTGGAGCCTCTCGGGGTCTCCGTCAAGGAGATCCCTGTTCTCCTTATCTCTTTCTTATCTTGGCTGAAGGTCTTGGCAGACTCTTCCTGAGAAGAAGACGTCAAGGACAGATTACAGGAATTAAAATTGGAGCCGAAGTTTTGACTCATTTACAGTTTGTGGATGATACGGGCTTGGTGGGAGTTGCCAGTCTCAGAGAAGCAAGAGGAATCAAAGATACTCTTAACGTCTACCTTCGGGCTTCTAATCAAGCCATCAATGATTCAAAATCAAAAGTGGTCTTCTTCAACCTTGATCAAAGGTCGCAAGAGAGAGTTATGGAGATTCTGGGTTTCACTTGGACCTCCCTTCTCGTTGTTTATTTGGGGGTTCCTCTGCACTTTAAAAAGCGACAGCTGATTTCTGGAAGGACCTGCTTGATGGCATCAAAGAGAGAATGAATCATTGGTCTCATAGATGGTTAAGCTATGGGTGCCGATTAACTTTTTGAAGTCTGTTATTCAGGCTATGCCTATTTACAAATTCTCAATTCTGGCCGCCCCTCCCTCAATCTGGAAAGAGTTGGACAAAGCGGCTAGAATTTTTCTTTGGGAAGGTGCCAATGGAGAGAGGAAATGGGCCTTGGTTGGTTGGGATAAAGTCACCTAGCCCAAGGAAAAATGTGGGTTGGGCTTGAGAAGCTCCAAGTTTAACAATCGGGCCCTGGCTGGGAAATTGTACTGGAGGTGGATTTCCCAGCCTTCGTCTCTCTGACGTAGAATCCTTTCTAGTAAATACTTGGGTCTTGTTCCTCCTAATGACTTGGGCCGCTATCCTCTGGAAGGTAATGGTTCTCTTGTGTGGCAGGCACTCAAGCTTGGTTCTTGCATTATCAAAGATCAATTGTTCTGGAAAGTTGGGAGAGGGGAGAAGGTCCGGTTCTGGACTGACTCTTGGGATCAGCATCCTCCTATTCTTGCAGTGTTTCTCGATCTGATTCCGCTAAAAACAGCTCTTGAAGACAAATGTTGGATTCATATTTAGACCTACTTCACTACCAGCCCTCTGGGGAGTATAAGGTTAAAAAATTTAAGCGGCTGGGTGAATGGCCTATTCCAATCCCTCCGGAGCGAGGCCCCAACTCCGGAAAAAATTTTGGCTGAAAGGTTTCTATCCGGGGAGTGATGAGGAGGATGAGCTTGCTTGGGGCTTCGGGAACCTTGGGGTTTATTCTGTGAAGGAGGGCTATGCTTCGATCCTACCTGAGCCCCCCCACACTCTTTTCCTGTTCATGAATGGAGGAAGATTTGGCATCCCAAGGGCTGGCCAAAAGTAAACTTCTTTGCTTGGCAACTGATGCATAATGGTATCTTGACCTTTGACAACCTTAGAATTAGAGGCATCATTGGTCCTTCCCAGTGTGTTTTATGTTATAGGAATGAGGAAACTGTGAACCATCTTCTGTTTGATTGCTCTTTCACACAGCAGATTTGGCAACGTTGGTTCTCCCACTTTAAACTCCAAGTGCTTGGAGATCTGTCCCGGAACAATTTATGGGAAAGCTGGAAGAGAGGTAGATTTATTTCTAAAGCTCTTCGTACTGGCTGGGATATCGGTTTCCTTTTTATTTGGTGGCAGGTTTGGTTGGAAAGAAATGCTCGTATTTTTCGTGAAACATTCTCTTCGGTGGAGGGGATTTGGCAGATCATTTGGAGCAAAGTTGTGGAAACCGTTGCCATCTATGCTGAGAAGGAAAACCAACATGCTTCTAGGCATTTGAGTGGGAGAGGTGCTGATCTGGAGAGACAGGTAAGAAGTTGTTGGAAACCTCCCCCAGAAGGCTGGGTCAAAATCAATACTGATGGAGTTGCTAAAGGTAATCCGGGCAATGCTGGCAGTGGTGTTATTTGCCGTGATCATGCTGGGACTGTGCTATATTGGGAATTGCAAGGTCTGGGATATGCCACAAACAATGAAGCTGAGGCCTTTGCTATTAAATCTGCTTCCATCTGGGCCGTCAAGCATGGCCATAGAAAGATAATCATTGAGTCTGATTCTCAAATCTTGGTTGGTGCTCTTGATTGCATGCAGAACTTTGCCTTAAAAGCTTGGAGGCTCCGGATTTTGGTTGCCAAAATTTTAGAGCTTTGGAAAGAAATTGAGGATGTGATTCCTGTTTATGCTAGTAGATCTCTTAATAAAGCGGCCGATTTCCTTACTAAGTTGGGTGCTGAGAGAGAGGTTGGGATTCATCTGCATAGCAATTTGCCTGTGGAGAATGTCGAGATCAGACAAGGCCTTGATCAATTCCTGAAATAATGTGCAAAGTTTTTTTTGCTAAGGGTCCTTTCTGTCGTGATTTCGCGACTTGTTGCCCTGTCGCGGCTGTTGGCTGGTTACTGTCGCGATATCGTGACAGGTTGAGCCTTTGTAGTCTCCGGCTGGTTTCTGTCGCGATATCGCGACATGTCGCGTTATCGCGGGTCGCGATTCCGCGACATGTTGCGCTATCGCGACATGTCGCGTTATCGCGTGACGCAATCCCGCGTCTTGTTGCGATATCGCGACATGTCACATTTTCGCGCCTCGCGATTCCTCGACATGTTGCGATATCACGACAGGTCCCACCTTCTTGGCGTCTGGGTGGTTATCTGTCGCAATTTCACGACCTATTGTGATGCTGCTTCTTTGTGCTGGTTTTTGTCGCGATTTCACGACAAGTTGTGCCCTCCTGGTCTCTGGCGTTTTTCTTGCACGATTTCACGGCATGTTTGGCTCCTTTGCGACTGGGTGGTTTTCCGTCGTGATTTCGCAACCTTATTGAGGCTTGTTTGTTGCTTTCTTTTTCTGTCGCGATGTCGCGACGCTTTCTGCGGGAGGCTGTCGAGGGCCTTTCCTGTCGCGATTTCGTGACATGTTGCGATTTCGCGACATGTCGTGATTTCGCGACCTGTCACGATTTCACGACCTGTCACGATTTCGCGACTTGTCGCGTTATCGCGCCTGTTGGTGCCTTAGTGGCCGTGTTGGGTTTTTCTTTCGCGATTTCGTGACTTGTCGCGGTTTCGCGACCTGTTGCTGTTTCGTGCCCTCCGTTCTCTGTGCCTTGCGGTTCTTAGCCTTGCCTTGGTGCGCCTTCCTTGTTGTTATGCTTGTGGCTCTGGCTCGGGATGTGTTCTCTCCCGCTTGTATCTGGTTCTTGTTTTAATACAAGTTTTTCATTTTTTCAAAAAAAAAAAAAAATAATCCCTTTTCTTGTTACTATTTTAAATGCAATGGTTATGGACATAAGATTTCATATTGTAAGTATAATGTAGGACCAAGGAATCTTGCCAGTAGAAATGCTTTTTCACCTTTGATGGATTATGCAGTATAATGTTATAACTATCATAAATTTGGGCATATTGCAAGAAATTGTAGAAGTACATTTGCATAAAATCATTTTCAAGGAATAAAATTTCCCTAAAAACATGCACAAGCTACTAAAAAGGAAAAGCTAAAACAAGAGCCCAAAACTGTAATCAAACCAGAGTGGAAATAAAAAGAGCAACCTAAGGAAGAAAAGGAATCCTTGATCGTACATACGGTATTTAAAGTGCATAATAAATCCACTCCATGGATACTTGATAGTGGATGCTCCAATCATATGACAAGTGACAAATTTTTTTTTGAGAAGTTGCAGCAATATGAAGGTGGTTCAGTGAAATTCAAAAACAATGATGGAGCTAAGATAGTTTACAGAGGTTCTGTTAATATCATTCATGGAAAAATTAGGTTAGAAGAAGTTTTGTTTGTGGTTGGTCTGAAGCATAACTTGTTGAGCATAAGTCATATTTGTGACAGAGGTCATGATGTGATCTTTAATAAGTAAGGTTGTGAAATAAGAAAGGTAAAAAGTGGGAATTTTATAGAAGATGAATCAAGGACATCTGGAAATATATACACTCTCTCAGAGACTTCAGAAGGATCTTGTTTTATTGGACAAGAGAATGTTTTGTGCCACAAGAGGCTTGGTCATATCAATTTTGACAATCTAGTAAAAATTAGTTCAAATAAAGTAGTGAGAGATATTCCCACCATTGGCAAACCATAAAATAGCATTTGTGCTTCATGTCAAAAAGGGAAGAAAACTAGAGTATCATTTAAAACAAAAGAGTACTACATGAGAAAACCTTTGGAACTAGTACATACTGATTTATGTGGACCATGAGAATGTAACACATAAATGGTGACAAATATTTCATGTTGTGTATAGATGACTATTCCAGGATGACATGGGTATTGTTTTTGAAGCATAAATAATAATCTTTTGAGATGTTCAAGGTTTTCAAAAACCAAGTTGAGAATAAAACAAGAAAAAGGATTAAATGTTTAATGTCAAACAGAGGAGGAGAGTTTATTTTAGAGGATTTAACAGAGTATTGTGAAAAATATGACATCACGAGATAGTTTTCAGTAGCCAAGACACCTTAGCATAATGATGTGGTAGAAAGAAAGAACATGGAAGTGCAAGAAATGGTATGGACTATGTTGATTGAGAGTAAATTAGTAGACATATTTTGGAAAGAGGTAGTTCATACTGTGGTATACATCCAAAATAGGTGCATGTTGAGGATGCATGAAAGTAAAAATCCTTATGAGTTGTGGTTTGGTAAAAGGCAACAACGATATATTTTAAAGTTTTTGGCAGTAAGTGTTACATCAAAAGAACTGAAGAAAACATTGGTAAGTTTGAATATAGAGTAGATGAAGGTATTTTTATTGGCTATTCATCAAAAATTAAAGCTTATAAATGTTACAACAAGAGGCTAAGAAAAATTATGGAAAGTACTAATGTTAAAGTTGATGAAGGGAATGAGTAATTAGCTATGAAGAGAACTACCCAATTTATGAAGAGGTCATTGAAGGAGATGAAGAAGAGGAAATGGAAAAGAAATCAAGAATTGACTCAGAGGATTCAAAAAGTGATTCAGAATTGGAAGAAAACAAGAAATTCAAAATAGGTAGCTGACATAAATATCATCCTAGAGAGAAAATAATTGGAGACCCCATAGTTTGCGTTTGGAAAAGAATAAGATTAGTAATAAACTACTCTTTACTATCCATCATTGAGCCCAAAAATATTGCTGATGCAAGAAAATATGAAATTTGGGTAAAGGCAATAAATGAAGAATTAGATCAGATTGAGAAAAATAAGACTTGGGAGTTAGTACCAAGAACCGCAAATATAAATGTAATCGGTATTAAATGGGTCTTTCAGAACAAATTGAATGAATATGGATAGATAGTTAGGAACAAAGCAAGATTGGTATGCAAAGGGTATGCGCAAGTTGAAGGTATTGACTTCGAGGAAACCTTTGCACCTGTGTCCGGACTAGAGGCAATTAGAATGTTTCTTGCTTTAGAAGTTTACAAGAATTTCAAATTTTATCAAATGGATGTGAAATCAACATTTTTGAATGGAAAACTTGAAGAAGAGTTTTATATTGAGCATCCAAATGACTTTAAGCTTGGTGATGATTCCAACTTGGTTTGCAAGTTGAAGAAAGCATTATATGGCTTAAAATAGGCACCCTGGGCATGGTATGCAAGGCTAGACAATTATCTTACTCAACAAGGGTTCAATAAAGGTATGGTGGATAGAAATTTGTATGCCAAAACAAAAAATAGTCATCATATTGTTGTTGTTGTATACATAGATGATATCATATTTGGAAGCAGCAAATATGAGTTGTGTAAAGATTTTGAAAATAAGAGGCAGAAAGAGTTTGAAATGTCAATGATTGGTGAACTTTAGTATTTTATCAGATTGTAAGTTAATAAAAAGGAGAAGGGCATATTTATTTCTCAAATTAAATATGTGAAATATATGTTGAAATAGTTCACAATGGAGGATTGCAAGCCAATTAGCTCTCCCATGATGACAGGTTGCAAGTTGAGCAAGGATGACAAATCTCCACCCGTTGATCAAACTATGTACATATCCATGATTGGGAGTTTACTGTACTTGACAACTACTAGACCGAACATTTTACAGGCAATATGCATGGTAGCATGATTTCAGGCTAGTCCCAAGGAGACACATGTGATAGTAGTGAAGAGGATTTTTTGATACCTGAAGGGTACTATGGAGTATGGGTTATGGTATTCGAAAGGTAAGGAATTCACCTTTATTACATATTCAAATGTAGATTGGGTAGGATGTTTAGGTGATATGAAGAGTACCAGTGGAGGTGCATTCTATCTTGGTGATAATATTGTTGCGTGGCATAGCAAAAAGTAAGAGTCAATCTCATTATCCATAGCAGAGGTAGAGTATATTAAAGTGACATCATGTTGTACACAGGTACTTTGGATGAAATAAACTTTGAAGGATCTTGGAATAAATTTTAGTGAGACCATATCGATCATGTGTGACAATACAAGTGTAATCAATATCTCAAAGAATCTGGTTATGCATTCTCACACAAAACATATTGCTATCCGATACCATTTTTTGAATTGGAAAGTTGTAGAAGGAGAGGTTAAGTTAGATTTTGTTCCAACAACAGAGCAAGTAGTGGATATCTTCACCAAATAATTGTCCAATGAAGTCTTTGAGTACCTTAGTAAGAAATTGGGAGTGGTCACACTTCCCAAGCATTGACTAGCTATCTAGGCCACATTCTAAGGGGGGTCATTTTTGTCTTTGTTTATGTTTTTGCTCATGTTTGTGATGTTTTCTAAGTGTAATAATTTTTGCTCGAGAATGTTGTGCATGGACTTAGGGGGAGTTTTTAGTAGCCCTTTGGTCTTGTTTTCAAAGGGAGAAAATAGTTACAAGAAATTGTGTGTGTGTTACCAACAATTCCAAAGGGGGAGATTGTTGAGCAAGGTGCAACGATAATATTGTCATTGTTGTCATCACACTCATATGGACAGGTTGATGCAATGGACAGTTGTTTGAAGGTTATTATGAGTATGTATAGTGGTTTTCAATTCTTATGAGGATATTTATTATGTTTGGGTTAAGTTGTTATAGTTTTTTCATGCAAATTTGCAAAAGTTGCAAAAACCATTTGGAAGTTGTCAAAGTAGCAAAAATTGTCAAAGTTGCAAAAATCATCAAAGTTGTAAAAATGTCAATGGAATGTGTTGGATAGCTGAAGATACTATTTGGAGGTTTTTTGATCATTAGCAAGTGTGGTTGCAGTATTGGAACGGTCAGTTGCTTCACCAGTGCATTGTTGGTTAGTTTCATGCTTTACTGGGTAGGTGTAAAATTTGCATCGGAGGTCACTTTTCCGGAGGAATATTAAGTAATACGTGAGGAATTGGACCTAAATTTTTTTACTAGAGGTATATGGATATACTGAGAGCTTAAGTTTTAAATTTCAGCCCAAATGAAGTCTGAAGGAAGAAACAATGAGCATTGCAAAATGTCTCCGGAGCACTTTTTCCAGTTTTGGGCAGGTAAGTGTTTTTGTGTTCAAATGCTCAAATTAATATCTTATTGTTTCCTATTTAACATTTTAAGTGTTTTTTCATGTATATTTCACCATAATGAAATTTTCTTATTTTTTGTTGAAGTGGTTTCAAGGCCTCCAAGTGTGAGAACGAGTAATGTGCACAACACTTTGTCCATGAACTGTTTGATGAAATGCCTCTTTGAGTCTTTAGTGGATTTTTAATTTTTATTCAAGGAATATTTTCTTGAGTTTTATTTTCATATTTTATGAGGATATTATCTTTCCAATGTGTAATTGATGAGACTGTATGACTATGGTGGTATGAACATTCAAGTATCAATGCCATGTATGCATAGTATGTGAAAAGTATAACAGACCTGTGAACAGTTTGACAAAATGCCTCTCCAAAATGTAAGTGAAGAGTAGGCATGGAAAAGTATTTAACAAAATTCCTATTAAATATTATGTGTGTGGTGCACATATGAGTGGCTTACTTGGCATGTTTTAAATTAAAAATAAAATAAAAGGGAAAATGCTAAATAATAGTGCAACTTAAAAAGGTCATAACTTTTGATCTGTAACTCTTTTTGAGCCTATTCTTTTTCCAACGCATGCAAAATTTTAAAATATATAATAACACTACATATTCCATGGGATAATTTATTGAATTATGAAATGATCATCTTGTAGCTCAAAATTTGTTAAGAATTTGAAGTGTTGGAAGTTGAAGGGGTTGCTAGAAGGTTTTAAAAAGGAGTCGGTGTGAGTAAAGAGAACAAAGAGATTCAGACTCATATCATATGAGATTATTTAGTGTGGATGTGTAGAGATAATAAATGAGCTAGAATACTTAGGGTATTTTGGAACAGAGATCAAATTTTCTAGTATAGTTTTTGTTTTTACCAAGTGGGTGCTTGGCAATCGAGGTTGGTGCTCCGTGCAGTAGGTGTTTCTAAATTTTGGGTTGGTTGGTGCCATTCCCCATAGTGGGTGCTATGAAAATATTGTAAGATCTATTTGTTTTTTGATTGGATTTGGATTGGAGTCCAAGAAGTCCTTTGGTAGAGTGGTTTTTTCCACATTGGATTTCCACTATAAACCTTGTGTTGTGTGATGCATATTTGTGTGTTTGCTTATTTGGATTGATTTTTAATATACATTAAAATTTTAAGTTACACTAATTCACTCCCCCCTCTCAATTTCACATGTAGTTCAATAATAATATCCAATAAATCAATGCAATATCAACAACAGTAATCAAGCAATGCACAAATATGTTAGAGTTACTATTCAATGGTAACTATTTTATTACCTCATTTGGTTGTTAGGGTAGATTAGTTTACTATCCTAGGTTAGATATTATATCGATATTTATTATGGTCGACAAATATTATATTGTTAGCTTTATTATTGTTAGTAGATTAATGTTATTTTGTTACCTATGTTCACGGTAACGAGTTAGCCTATTCCTAGCCTAATTCTTTGTATTTAAGGGTATAATTAACATGTAATAATTATCGTCTATTGTATGGTATCCAAGAAACTTATGCTCTGGGCTCATTCTTAGCCTGAGAGCATAATCAAACTCGCTCATTTACTGAGGTAGCTTTGTTACATAAATTATTGGCATAGAAATCAAGGCTTTGGACTAATTGTCTGGTTGACATAGAATTATACTCTCATTGAGAGTCATCTGACGTGATCAGAACTCTCTCTGATCAGAGTTCTCCAATTAAGCCTATGATCCTATGGTGCACATGGATCCCTAAGTGCTAGGGTGTGTTTCTCCACTTTGGAGAGTTCTAAGTGGGACCAGACTCCTAAGTTGTGGAGGATCACTAGATACTGGGACCAGACTCCTAAGTAGTGGACTTGGACTAGATGGTCAAACAAATTGTGGTGGCAATCAAGAGTGGCATGGGACCTAATCGATGGACTAAAAAACTAGAGAGGGATTAATAATAGGTTGTTACAGCCAACTGGACCACTACAACCTAGAAGTAGACTATAAATACTAGATGACAAAATTTGGATTCAACACGTGCTGAAGGAGTTAACCAATCAAACATCGCACATGAATGCCATTTGGAGGATTGGGGATAGCCTACCCAAGGCAAATTATTAACAAATTGAGTGTTATTATGTTTAAACCCATTAATATTCACCAGGTGACATATGTGGGATAATCATATTTTTTATCTTTCCACGTGCTAAGATTCTGCTTGAACGACGATAATTCTACATTATGTTTGGTAATTTTTTCTACAGATGACTGTGAAGGTATACTAGTGAGGAGAGCCTAGTCTTGAAACCATCCCTTAGCATATTTTTTGTTGTGATATTTCAAGAACCAGGCATAAACCTGATATGTTCCTGATATTTATCACCAACTAGGCGATTCAGTTGTATATTGCTCATCCGTAGCATCGCTTCTGAAAAAAATGCAAACTGATGCATACAATAGAGGATTGCGATGAATTTTAATTTATGAGAATATCTAAACATTATTGTTAGTCAAAGAAGCTCAAAACATCCAAGAATTTACGTGGATATCCCCAGCATCCCAAATGTAGATGAAGCATTTGAACTCATTGTTGCTTCGTGACAGTGATTCCTGCATGCTAAGACAAATTGCCACAATCTACCCAATTTTTTTCAGACTAGGTTAGCTAGTTTTCTCACCACTTCAAACACACCGAGGATATCATAATTTCACTGGTTTATTTGATGTCGTACCCACCTGATTGGAATTGTTAGAGACAAATCCCCTTTGCACCCGTAACATCTACATATCCATAATGGCAGTGACAACAGTTGCATATAAGGAGTGTTGTGCATTGTAGAAGGTAGAAATACTCCACATTTTATCCACCTAGAAGGTGGGTGTGGGTGGTGTTGTAGGTGTTTCGATCTCTACAAATGTTTACTAGATTTCGGTGGGTCAACCAAAATTAGTGTTGCTAGGTGGAGGCTAGAACGACATAAAGGATATATTTTATCCTTTATTTTTTGTAGGATCGTGAAATTATTCATACTAGGAGACAAAAACCATATCGGTTTGCAGTGTTTAAACTATCACTATGAGCAAGGAGACTTTCTTCTTGGGAGGATGTAGAGACAACCCAAAGAAATACATGGACTACAGACCCCATTTTTAGTGAGCAGTACATAATTTTTTTGCTTATGAATGGCACCAGACTAGTAACACTGATGACAACTAGCATGTCAATCCTCTTGCGTAGATGAATTGTTGAGGTGTTGAAGCGTGGATGCTCGACGAACCTCCAATATATCATAGGCATAAAAAAAAAAAAAAATTACTCAAAGACAACAACATAATATGATCCAATATTCACCAGCAGATAATAAATGTTTTGCAGATCGCTTACACTCCTAAGCTGCATCCAATCACCTAGATCTGCTATGTTCCTAATCAGATTTTATGGATATTGATGTCGAATGGCAAATTTATGAGAATATCACATCATGCTGAAAAGGAAGGAAATTAATAAATGGGGTATGCTCCCCTTAGATTCTCGTTTGGTGGTATAGAAGACACAGTGAAGCGGTCCAGATTGATATGCTCAAGCAGAGGTCACAGGGTCAAACTTTGTCCACGTCAATCATACCCATTGTTGATAACAAGGGGTTGCAAATCATATTTTTTTTACAATATTTATTAAATTTTTTCTCAAATTTTTATAATACTTTCATATTATTTTTGTTTTCAAATCAATTTTATTAAATTTTAACAAATTTATGTTATTATTATTTAAAGTATTTTATTAAAATTTTATTTTTGCAAAATCAAAATTGAAACCACTCAATTTTTTGAGTGAAGGAGACACATTGTAAAAGCCTTCAAGGCTTCATTAATTGCATTTTTTTGTACTAAGGGGGGGATACATTTTTTTACATCATAATTTTTTACAAAAAATGGGGGAAGACTTATAAGGGTGCATTTTTGGTAGTGAATGACACCTTAGTCAAATTACTTTGCAAAATTTCATTGTAAAAGTTACATTTTTGACGATTATTAACACCTTAAAAAATGGGTAGATCAAATAAAAAACAAACCCCCAAAAAAATTGATGATGTTGAAAAATTAGTTAAAGGTCCCTACTTTCTAGTAGAGATGGATGGGATAGATTTTTATGAGGATGACACATTTCTCACACTACGTAGTGGTGTAGATGCCATACTCGATGATTTTGTGTCTTGTGAAGACATTCAGAAAAATGGTGTTCTAATCCCTATTGGCATTATAAGGGCAATATACATGTCATTGGTTTCTCTTGATATTTCTCAATGTAAAGTGAAAAGGGACATTAGTGAGGAAACATAGGTCAAACCCCTAATAGTCAATGCTTGTAGTGACACAAGTGACCATCCCATGGTGGTGAATGCTTGTTGTGACACATGTGACCTTGATCACATGATGGCAAATGCTTGTTGTGATACATGAGACCTCATACCTTCAATGATAGATATTGGTTGTATCACAGGTGATATTATTTTAGTAGCAGATTTTGCTTGTGGCACTAGTGACTTAAAAATTGAACCTCCTAAAAATAAGCACCATAATCTCATCAATAGTGAAAAATACCATATTGTTAAAAGCATTGATGAAGATGATGAAATTGGATGTTTTGAAAAATACACCAAAGGATTTGGATCTAAACTAATTAAGAAAATGGGATTCAATGGTGTGAGATTAGGTAAATAGGAACAAGAAATTAAAACTCCAATAATTCTAAATGTCAGGGCAAATAATGAAGGCCTTATCTATCCTGGACAAGAAAATACCACTAAAACCATGTTTGTAAACCCTAAATATCCTCCAACTTCTAAAAAGAATAATCACAATAATTATGGAAAAATAGGATATGTTGCAGCTAGGTGTTGGAAATTACATCCTTGTGATTCATGTGGATGTACAAATCACTCTTCAAAATTTTGGTACAAAATGAAACTAGCCAAAAAGGTTCATATAGATTGTGGATGGACAGATAACACACAATGGAACATGATAAAAGAAATGTTGTATAGCTTCTACCAAAAAGGTAAAACCTATGGTAGACCCCGAGGTAAATCCAGTGATAGATCGAGTGGCAGTCCTAGAGATAATGACCTAGAGACAGACCTAAATATAGACTTAGAGAAAAATTTCTAGAGGTAAGTATACAGGAAGATCTAGAGGTATATTCATAGGCAGATCCAGAGATAGACCCAAAGGTACTCATCCAGTGGTAACCTTAGATCCAGAGCCATGAGCTAGAGCTAGAGCCCAAGACAACATCTTTCATTTCTCTTCTTCTTCACTGTATTGGGATAGTTATATGTATTACCCAAATAATGTAATAAGGGGGGATGTTAGAGTTACTATTCTATGGTAACTATTTTATTACCTCATTTGGTTTTTAGGGTATATTATTTTACTATCCTAGGTTAGATATTATACCGATATTTCTTATGGTCTGTAGATATTATATTGTTAGCTTTATTATTAG
This sequence comes from Wollemia nobilis, assembly GCA_028583015.1. Classification (NCBI taxonomy): domain Eukaryota; kingdom Viridiplantae; phylum Streptophyta; class Pinopsida; order Araucariales; family Araucariaceae; genus Wollemia; species Wollemia nobilis. The sequence goes on along the minus strand of JAQPPZ010001599.1, from coordinate 354,113 downwards.
ATTTATTATTGTTAGTAGATTAATGTTAGTTTTTTACCTATCTTCATGGTAATGAGTTAGGCTATTCCTAGCCTAATTATTTGTATTTAAGGGCATCATTAATCTATAATAATTATCGCCTATTGTCTATTTTATCTAAATCTCCACACACAATAGAGACAAGATTTAACGTGGTTCACCCAATGTGGTCTACTCCACGGAGAAAATATTTCACTAAAATTTTATCAATAAATATCTTGGGAATACTTTCCCTATTAAAATATTTATGGATCTCTATCCAAAGGAGACATTAATCCCCTAATCAAGTTCATGGATCTATATACATAGGATAACTCCTTATCCTTTCCTCTAGTTGGTGATCCTCTAGAATAATACTACCTCCACTACTCTAGGTTGTGGATCTCTCTCCACTGAAGACCTCTATTCTCTCTACTCTAGCTAATGGATATCTATCCACTGGAGACTATTGTCCTCTGCTCTGTCACCTCCAAATATCTACTCAATATCTATTTTTTTATCTATCTTAGATCTGTACTAAACACTATCCTCTACCCTACATAAATATGCTTAATATATATTTCAAATCTACACTAAACATTGTCCATCAATATAGCACAAGTCTGCTTAATCTCCATATCAAATCTGCTCAAAAAGTTCTCTCTAGAACTTTTCTAACCTACTCAACAAGTCCTTACTAAGACATAACTCAAATTTTTCCATAAGTATTTACCAAGACTTAACTTAAACCTGCTTGTAAGCTTCCACAAAAGCTCACACAAATCTATACCTAAGCTTTTACAAAATCTTACTCAACTTAGCTCACAAGATTTCATAAAAGTTTTTTAATTCAATTGAAAAACTTGAACTATCACTCCAATACTTCCAATTAACTAAGCTCGATCAAATCCACTCAACCAATTACTCAATGAATGCTTAGTCAAAAATACTTATCAAACAAATCTCACACAATAATGATATTCATAATATTTCCAACAATGCTTATCAAATAAGGTTTCTAGTATCAAATTTCATTCTAGAAAACCCACATTAATTAACATTGGATTTCTCAAAACCAAACTCAATAATGCTTTACAAACAATTCTTTTCACTCCAACTTAGCATTCATAACATCCAACAATATTTCACTCACAAGGAAGATATGCCCATACCTTTTTTTTGATGAAGTTTTGACCTCAAAACCTGTCTCAATCACAATCAACTCTTTGCCACTCTCAAAGGTTAGGTAACAAAATATTCACTCAAAAATTCACTTAAATGATTCCTCAAAATATTTTACCATACATAGCATAAGATCTCAATTACACCTTATAAAGTCCATACTTTAAAAGATTAGCAAAAACCAAGTAAATCACTTCAACAATAACTTTTCATTAATCACCTTATTACTCCTCTTAATTATTTAACACCTTTATATTTAAAATAAAATATAACTCCTCTTATCCCCTTATTACTCCTTCTAAAAGGATAATTTAATTTTTAACTTAACCAAAACCTTATATCTCCCTCTTTATTTCCTTGCCAACCACCTTAGCACTAAATATAATCCCCTAGTGCATGTTTTACAATTTCCACCTAGCAAAAACCTTTATAACAAATTAAAATTAATGCACATACCTTTTTCCTTTGCAAAAGTGCTCATGGTGGGATTCAAACTCCCCACCTATCCTCCTCCAAGCGCCTTAGCACTTAGACGTTCACCGTTTGGGCTATGTGCCCTCACATGAACTAAAGGCATGCCACAAAACCTTTATCCTCTTACCTTCCACAATGTGCAAAACAAAATACTTCCTCATATTCAAAAAAATGGTGTTCACATGATTCAAACCCTGACCTTGCATTCCTTGAACATCTTACCATAGCCCCTGGCTGCCAACTGCACTATAGGGTGCTTCGAAATATTTTATGTGCTCCACTCGTGCTTATTCTTCCTTTTGTGCCCAACAAACTCAAAACACATGTGAATCTCTCTTATGGTGCATGAACTCTTTTCATTAACATATATTCGTAAGGATGATTAATGCCAAATATTTTTGGCATTATTTATATGCATTTCAATGCTTTTTCTCCAACATCGGTGAGGACATTCAAATTTTTAAAATTTGAATTTATAATTTAAAAACTTAGGGCCTTTAAATCATTATTATTTAATTTTAAATTTTAACCTTAAGGTTAAATTATTTAAAATTAAATAATTAAACCTTTAACCACTCAATATGCCATATGGGTTTTTTAGATGCTTTATAATGCGACAACTCCTTGCATTTATTTTTCATAAACCAACCCTAGATTATTAAATATTATAATATTAAACCTTCTTATTTACCTTTTTTGAGAAACCATCCGAGGATATTAATGGAACTCGAATGTCAACATTTTTTATCAAACCTCGAACATAAACACCTGGATGATAATAAACTTGATCCTTATCTTCCTTGACATCAATGACAACAAAACGTGCTCATATTTCCAACAGGGTATAGTTGACCCCTAAGTCATGATATAATAAAGGATTTGTAGAATTAGGGTTTGGAATAGGTATTGTGATACTAGAAAATGATTTTGAAATTGATATACACATAATGGGTACACCTATAGATATGGTTGGAGGAGTTGTGTAACCAATTGGATGTGCAATATCCACATTAATACTAGCAAATTGTTTTTGATTTTCATTCATTAGTGCAATAGTGGATTTTCCATTAAAATGCTCAAGATTTTCATGAGGTGTAGAAGGTTATTTCCTATTTTTATTTTCAAGTTCTTCCCTAAGAACATCTAAGAATACATCCTTATTCCTTTTAAAGTAATATATAATGTGATCTAGAGAGTTAAAGTTGACTCTCTCAATAAGGTGTTTTTATTCCCAAAGTTCATAATTTGGCCAAGGGTTTTCCACTTTGTCTTCATGTTCATGTGTAAATACTTCATAAAAGGAAGATGATAAACCTTTACTTCAAATATTATAAGGGTTTTGATCCATAGCTTGAAAGGTTTTGAAAGGAGTGAGTTAATTTATTAAAGTTTTATTTCCATAATACTTATAGCAAAGAAGATCAGATGTTTTTAAATCCTTATGTCACCTTGGAAAAAATCCTCCCGATGACTCCCGCTAGCTCATTATGATATACTAAGATAGACTATTCCCCCAAGGTTCATACATCAATTTACACAAGGGGTTGGTATCCTTACCCTAATAGGAATAACAATTTGGTTTTATTCTTGTTATCTAAATAGTTAATATGATTTACACTATATAAATAAAATTAGATGATCTTATTTAAGTTTAACTATTTTTATCTTTTTAAGGCAAATGGAGTGTTCATGTCGGGTTCACCAAATTGTAGATTCATAAACTAAACATGCACATGGGGGGGGGCATTTCTTGGAACCCTTACTTCCCCATAGGATGCCTCTTTCCAAAGGAGACCTTGAAGATTAAGATCTTCATGCAACTATGTTTTACCTCATGTATTAAAAAAGTTGCTATGTTGATGCTTGAGTTTTTGTAATATGTCTAATAATTTAATTAAACAAAAATCTAAGATTTGGATATCTAATATGTCTCTTTATAAATTCTTCACAAGATAAAATTAATGCTAACTTACAAGGGAGATCATTTAAAGTGTATGCTAAAGGTAATCACACAAAATGCCAAAAAACAATGTTAATCTAGTATACTTTTTTACTTGAATGATGATTATGCTAAGGGAATTTTATCTTTCAATGCAACAAAATAATATGCAACAAATAAGTTATCCTAATATGAAAACTATATAATTTTGGATTATAGCCAAAATGCTTTTGTAAGAAAAAACCTATGCTAAGGATTATTTAATTTTACAAGATAAATGTGACTTAAAACATACAATTTAGTAAAAAAAATAGATTAGAAAACTAAAAAGAATGAAATGATAGCTAGCATAGAGGTTCCAAGTGGTAGGGTTACCTAAAATGGCATTTGATAAAATTCACCATAGGCTATCAAATTTGTCACTGATATTTTTGCAACTAAGTGGCATTTTTGAAACCTATAAGATTAAGATAAAAAATATATATTTATTTGTTTTGGGGGGTTTGTATGATTTATAGAGAGGTGATAGGATATCTTCCCAATGGATTAGACCCCCTATTAAAATAAATTTTTGTATGAAATCGATCCTTTGGAATAGAAATGACTACTGATAAATTTACCACAACTTGAAAAATTTACCACTAACATTTTTGACATGAAGTGGCATTTTTTATCTATGTAATTCTAGAGAGATAAAATTTCCAATGGATATAGGAAGTGACATTTTTATCTTGACTGGGTTTTGGGTTGAAATTTGGAGTTATTAGGGTCAATTTGGATTGGAATCAGAAGAGGGATTTGAAAATATTAATTTCTAGGGTCTACAACTTGGGAATTCATAAAACCTTCGAAAATGCTATTAAGATTTCCAAAAAATTACAAAAAGGAGTTGATATGGTTAAATAGAATATGTAATGGTTGTTGGATTCTTAAAAATGACCTAAATGAGAATGTAAAGGTGCATAGATGCTAAGATGGACTCTAGGATGCTTCCAAGGTGAGGTTAGAAAATATTCAAACCTATGGAGGAGCAAATGAGATGATGTAAGAGGGAAATTATGCATTATAATAGCTTTTTGAACTATTGGTATGGATTCAAGAGCTATGGCAGAGGCTTCAATGTTAACTTATACAAAATATGGAGCAAAGAGAGCATATAAAATGAAAGGAAATGGAAATGAATCATATCTAGTTTGTAATGTTGATGCAATATGAAAGTAGCATGAATTAATATATGAAATGAAAATATTATTTAGAGTGCATGTAAATAAAAACATGTCAATGTGAGATTAAATGAAATAAATAAGCTTGTAATATTGTAAATGAGATGGAAATGAACATGAAAACAAGCTAAATGAAGATTAAGCCTACAAATGGAGATAAGTGAGATGAAATGAAGATAAATGCCTACAAAATAAGAGATGTTAGTGATTAAAATCATGGATTAAAATAAAAAATGATATTTGTATGAAAAATGAAGAGATAAATGCTTATACATGAAAGAAACTTGATGTAAATGAAAATATACAAGCACAAACAAACATTAAATGACAAAAAATAAGTGCAAAAAATGCTATATGAAAAAAGAGACAAGGATTAGTAAATGTAAATATAAAACCTAAGTTTGCAAAGCCGAAATAAGAGGGAAAATGTGCAAAATGAAGACAAGAAGTATGAAAGAGAGAGGTTCTAGGAAAATATACAGTCTTAGCAAACACTCTTCTCCAAGACGATTCTCTTTCTCCAATGCCCTCTTGCCATACTTGACTTGCTATAAATGCTTGTTGAGAGTACTCCAAATGAGAGGATGAGCTAATGCAAATGAGAGAATCAAAGAAAAAAAATTTGGTAGAGTATTTCTAGCTAGAATTACTTGTTGAATACTCACCCCAAGGGCTACTATAGATTTTTTTTAGGAAGGATTGAGAGGGAAAGTTAGGTGCAAGATTCCATTAGGGTACAAGACCAAATTTAAATTTGAAAGCTTGGTTCATGGCCAGAGCATGCAAAATTAGAGGAGGTAGTGGAATGAAGGAATTTACATACATCTAGCTCATGTGAGAGGATTCTAGGTATTTTGGAAAAAATACCACCTTGTATCAAAATTGTTATTGGCATTTTTATCCTGAATTGGTAATTTTGATTAATAGTTAGTTTGACTAGTTAGATGGATAGAAAATAACTTTTGCTAAAAATATCATAGGATAGCAAAATCACCACTAGAATTTTTGTGATCAAGTGGTGATTTTAATAGAGGTTGGAAATGGTGCCTTAATTTCTTAGGTTAAGCTAATTGGTTGTATACTATTTCTTGGTGTAATGTTTGATGTGTTTTCTTATGTAGTGTGTCAAAATTGGGTGTTTACATAGGGTTAGAAATTAGAATAATGTTGACCAAGATTCAACTAAAAAAAATAAGCTTCAACTACATAAGAGTCTTACACACACTACAAAACCAACACCTAACAAATCAGCTAGCATAAAACTATCATAGAACAATGCCCAATTTAACTCACATATCTTATACATTCTAGATATCTCTCAAGCAATAATCCAAATAACAATCCAAATTCAATTAGAATTGTTTTATTAGAATATATAAATTAATAAACATAAATAAAAATGCATAAAATATTACTCACATATTATGTTGTATAACACTAGAGATAGAGGTAAAACAACATTAAATTTTATTTATAGGAACTTTTATTATACAACATGCACAATGATAAATACTAAAGTGTTAACCCTCTATTAGAGGTACATTGAGCTATTTATAGATTCATATTGCATTATGTTAGATCTCATTATCACACCAAAACTACCTATAGGTCTATCATAGGTGAATGTAGATTTTGGGTATCACTTTTTAGATCAACTTATTCTAACTACTTTGATGTGGTTGCACTAACATGGCTGGTTTAGATTTCTTCTATGAATGTGGTGTTTGTGTACCTCTAGCACATCTTGAAAGGTTCACAATTCACCAATTTTCTTGATGATTTGGCCAGTTGCATGGAGACAATTGTGTGATGGAGAAGTACTCAATTCATTCAATTTTTTTTATAGAAATGATTCTTCTTGGTAGGTATATATTTGGGCTTGATGTCTTACTAGGACCTTAGTGAAAATTTGAGTCCAAACTATCTATGTGCCAAAAAAAATTTCCTCTTAGGTGACATCATCTATATTCACAAGTATGGCCTTCTCCTACACCATGCTCTATGCCTTAGTGGAATTTCACATTGATATTTACTTAGTTGATTTTCAAGTTTGACCTATTGGTACATTGGACCTTTTTTGCTACTCAAAATAACATCAATGCTTCCAAAAGCCTATATTTTGTCCTCCACACTTAATTTTTGAGTCTCACATTGAAACAACATGTTGAATTCTCCTTAGCCAAAATTTTGGGCCTGATGAGCTTTATTGTGCATCCGACCATATTACTATTGTTCTCCTAGGCTTATATCAATTATTTATAGCAAAAACAATTTGCTACAACAAAGCTACATATGTGGGCTATTGTAATGATACATAGTAATATTAGGATAATAATGTGTATGATGTGAATGTGGGTATCGTATGAATTAGCCAGAAGTCATTTAATACAATAGTTTTTAAATATGTGGGATTAGAAATTGTAGGAGTGAAAGTCTAAGAAAATCCCATATTCATGATTAGGATTGGTGGAAAGTTGTTGAGATGAGATTAAGAGGTTGGAGCACTATTAATCCCATAACTTGTGCTCACTTGTTAAGAAATGGGATAACTTACATTGATACATAGCAACTCCTTTATGGGAGGTATAAAATATTGACACCCTAAGGATAATGGAGGGTTTTATGCTCTACCATCCATAGAAGTTGTGACAACTGGATGATTTGAGTCTATGTGATTTGGATCTCATGCCTTATGGTCTATGTTTAGGGATCCATGAGATAAGTCAAATTGATTAGAGGTTAAGGATTTATATTTGGCCTTCTAAGGATGGTCCAAGAGGGTCCTTTCCAAACATAGGTTTATACAAGATATCTACTTTATTTTAAAATGGTTTCTATAGCCTCCTTATTTGTATGCAAGAAAGAGACCATATGATCAAGAGACTTAATGATTACCCTTATTCATCATGAATGGGAAAAATAGGACTTGAGGGAGGATATCACCATATTTCTCTTCATATGTGGGGTTTTAAAATATGGTTTGGTTCTCTTGAACATTAGCCAAAGAATATGTGTTGTAAGATAGCTAGCAAGCAAAACTTTGGGTGACATAGTATCGCTCGACCATGGATTAGGAAGAAAGAAAAATTACATTTATTATGTTTTAGTTTATAGTTTTCTTAAGAGAATAAAGAGAAGGTGTTTTATTTCCTTATATCCCTTCCCTCAATATACGTATCTGATTTGTATACCTTAGGTTCTCCTTATATACTTAAAGGTTCCTATATACATAATCATTATGTATATATCCATTGGTATGAAAGAGATAGTTGATACATGGGATCACAATGGTATGTGAAAGTGAAAATTGGGTATGTAGCCCAAGATAATATATGAGGGGTAATGAAAACCCTCCTTCTGACTCCCACTAGTCCACTATGTTATGCTCCTCTATAGGCTTAATGTGTTCATAAGATCCTATATTGGTGGATGGTAGCCCAGGCTCACAATATACCTAATGTAGCCTATAGACTCATATTTTAGTTGCTCAAAGGATCATATACAACTCCAACAGGATTAGACTTTGACTATATTCTTATTAAAATTTATTAATATGATTTAAGTGAATAATTTAGGTGGTATTACTTAGAAATTTATCAAATTTTATCTTGATTAAATATTATGGGTGGGATAGATAGGACCTTTTGTAACCATTGTGGTGGTCACATAAGGTTCACCAAATATGTGATCATGCAAAATATGATGAACACAATGGGATTATCAAACATGTTTTATTTTTTCTTTAGATCACACTCAATATTAGGGGATATTTTATGGAATGCTAAGGATATTTTTGAATGAGACAAATTTGCAAACACCTAAGTTTTTTTTTTGAAGTAATAGCTTCCCTCTAAAACCCTATCTATCCTTATGTCAAAAATCTAAATTTGAATCTAATATACAGAGACAAAGGATGCATACATACAAGTATTGCCCTATATGATTCTTCATATTGAATGATTATAAAAATCAAACAAAATTCTTTCTACTTTCAAAGGATACAAATATTGTAATAACCCAAAACCATCTTCATATCTGGTTGACCAAAAAGAAATAAGGAAAGAATAGAAAGTATTTTATTTTTTAAATTAAACTTTCTAAACCAAACCTAAAATTTGGAGAACTAATTTTTTTTAATTTATTTTTGAATCATCCAATAAAATTACAAAATTCATAACATATACATATCCACCACATTTGAGTTCAAGACAGCTGCAACCAGTATCCCAAGTGGACAAAATTGGCCTTATCCCGTTGATTAGCCATTTTGTGAAATTGATTGTCCTAATTTATCATTCATATTTTTTGGCATGAGGTTTGATTCATGACAAGGGTTATCCTCTAGGGCCCATAAAACCTAAATGGGGGACACTTTCTATCCTTTACTCTTCATACTAAACCTTAGACAATCAAGTCAACTTGTTTTTACTCAACATGGAAGAAGTTAGTGTATTTATGTCTCTGTGACTAATTGGTGACTCCCTTATTATTGGAGGTAGTTAGCACCATGTCAATAACCTAACCCTAGACCTAATTACTCATACCCACTATAACTCATAGTGATTTATCCCATACCAAACCCTACAACAGATCAAGCTAAGTTCAATGAGTATATAATGAGCAGTGTGCTATCTAAGTCCAACCTAAAAAATGTGTCCAATACCATCCTTATTATTTCTATCCTAACCAAGTAATTTTGACCAATCCTTCCAAACCTAGGTTGTCTCAAGCTCGTTGCGTGTATTATCGCACCTCAACATAATTGGATGTTCTTTTTATATTATTATTTTTGGACTAAACAATTTTAAGTGTTTTTCGAGGAAAATTTCATTGACAATATATTCCCAAGGGTGTTATCTATTTAATACTTAAGGCAACATTATTTAAAAATATTAATAAAAGAACATCATAATAGTCTCTTACTATTAGGCTATTTACACTATATTGGGTTCTAAACCATTCAAGAGCATAGTTATATTAACTTCCATGTTAAAAGATATAGCCTTACATTGGCTCATGATTTTAGCACCTGATACAATCCAAACCTAGGAAGAAATGGAAAAAGTGTTTTTGTATAAGTACCAAGAAGACTATCAAGTAAAGAATAGTAAGGATAAATTGTAGGATAAAACAAGAAGAAGATGAAAATCTAGAGGATTATTTGGATAGATTTGGTTTTGTTCAAAAGATATGTGAGATAGTTGAATAAAAAATTTGCAAAACCATATTATTGAGGGGATTGCAAGATTACTCTAGGGATGTATTGGATATTATGGGTAAAGGAGATGTAATTACACTCAACATTAATGACATTTTGAAATTATGTAGAAATTACTCCCATATAAAACAAAGAAGATAAAAAGGGGTAATAATGGAAATGACTTGAAAGAGTTGATGGAAGAATTTGCTAATTTAAAAACTGACATTATTGTGCATATTAACACTACATTGGGGGAAATAAATGTAAAAACTAAGTCTAATAAACCCCTAGCCATTTATTCTTCAAGATGCAGGAATAAGCATGCTCTTCAGGATTGTCCTTTGAACAAAACTTTCATATCTGCTATATGTAGCATTTATGTTAAAAGACATATCATGGATAAATACCAATTACTACCAAGATTTAAAAATATATTGGAAACACAATCCTCGCCTATGGAAGAACTCAATTTTATAGGACAAATACAAGGGGAAAATTTTTTGCATTATAAATATCAAAATGACCCTTGATTTCCTATGAATTGGGGATAAAATTCTTGGTTTATGCCATGGTCTAATCGTTAACCACTACAACAATATTAGAACCAACCTTCGTGGTCATCATATCAATAATGGTCACAATTTGGATGGATGAATCCATAATTAAATAAATAAATTCCACCAAATATGCATCCACAATCTCATGGATAAAATTAGGAACAATAATACCAACCTTACCAAGGACAACAAAGATATCAAAATAAACCATAAAAATTGTTTCCTGCTCCTACTCAAATGTTTTCTTAGGGATGAAAACCACAACAACAACAAGTGAAACAACCCCCACTTCCAACCCAACTTATGCCCAACCCAAATAATACTAGACATGAAACTCCTATCTACATGGTTAGATCTAAAGATACCACCATAATAAATGTCATATATTGTGGTAATATTAAATTGCATTCAGGAAAGACACTTCCTAAAACCATTCCACCTATCATTGAATAAATGAGAACCAATAAGAATAAACAAGACCAATTTATCTTAGAGCCACAAAAATCAACTCTAGAGAAAGGAAAAGAAAATAAAACTTTCTTTAGGAGGATTTACCTTCTTCATCATAAAAGATACCATACCATAAATGGTTTGAGAAACTTGAAATATATTTGGAATCAAATTTAGTAAATGAATTAAAATGCTTAAAAATTATGATTCTTTTACTACAATCTATTAAGGATGTGCCATTACTTAACATAATTATTTAAGAGATTTGTATTAAAAATCCAATAAGGAAGAAGAAATCATTTCCCAAAACCATACAGGTAGATGGGATGTTAGTTGATCTTCTTTATATAAAAATTATTCCACCAAAATATGGAAATCCAAAAAGTCTAGTAGTAATGGTAAACATAGGATCAATGTAGATATCCAATGTTTTTAATTGATCTAGGGACAACCATCAATGTTATGACAAAGGATACAATGTAGAGATTACAATTGAATAACTTAAATCCTACATCTACCATATTTGAAATGGTTGATAGATCTGTAGTTAAACCAAAAGGAGTCATAGAGGATATTATTGTGACAATTTCCTCATGGAAACATCTAGTCAAATTTTTGGTATTATAACCTTGAAATTCTATGAATGGTTATCCAATTATTTTAGGAAGGCCTTGGCTTGCTACAATAGTTGCTTTCATTGATTGTAGTTCAGGGGATATGACTATTTCAAATGGGATTGATTCAAATAAAATTTCCTTACATCCTCTTGCAAAATTATCGGTTAGTTTTTTAGGATACTTATGGTTTCCTGAATAAGATGAATAAAATGAAGATAATATCTTGATATTAGACACTGTAGTTGTGAAAGAACATATAGAAGATTTAGATCCATGTGTAAGAGATGTTTTATAAAATAATACTATTTTGATTAATACAATGTATGATTCGAGACTTGAAGATAAACCTGCTATTGTTCATCGATTATTATGGAATGATGAGGAACAAGAATCTGAAAAAATATCTCCACTACAAAGCAATCCTTTTAAATTACCACATGGATATCATCGTCTTCTTATATCATCTTTTCATTATACCATATCAAATATGATTCCAGTAGGAAATTATGTTTGATAAGGAAACATGAATTTTATATTCTCTTCTACCACACCATTTCTCTCTTAAATCCTTAATAAGATAATCTGAAAGAGTTAATTCTATTCATTTTGGTACAAAGCAAATTGAAGTATGAATATGAATGTTTTTTAATATCAACGACTAGTTAACCACTGTTCAAGAAGCAAAATTGCATAATGTATTGAATCAAAATATCAATGCCTTTGCATGGGATTACAAAGATATTATAGGAATCCATCCTGATATGTGTATTCATCGAATATATATAGGGGATGTGAAAATTATGAGATAACTACAAAGTATATTGAATCTTGCTTTACACAATATTGTAAAACATAAAACTAAAAAAAAATTAGAATTAACATTCATCTATCCTATATTCGATAGCCAATGGGTTTCTCCATTGGTAATTGTTACAAAGAAAAATAGAAAAATTAGAGTATGTGTGGATTACCAAGAATTAAACAAAGTCACACATAAATATCATTATCCATTACCTTTCATTGACCAAGTGTTAGATACACTCACTAGAAAGAGGCATTTCTATTTTCTCGATGGATTTAGTGGTAATAATAAAATACAAGATGCACCTAAATATCAATATAAAACAACCTTCACTTTCCCTTGGGGAACATTTGCTTACAAAGTTTTACCTTTTGGACTTTGCAATACTCCAACAAATTTCCAACAAGTTGTCCTTGCTATCTTCTCTAAATTGACTAATGATTGTGTGGAAATTTAATTGGATGATTTTACAGTTTGTGGAGAAACCTTTGATGTGACCTTAGAACATCTATAATTTTACAGTTTGTGGAGAAACTTATAATTTAAAATTAAATCCTCATAAATGCTTTATGACGATGGAATAAGGCATTGTCCTTAGATACCATATCTCATAAAAAGGAATTCTAGTAGATCCTAGAAATATAGATATCATTAAAAACCTTCCTTCACCTTAGACTCAAATAGATATCAAGATTTTTTATGTCATATTGATTTTTATCATCGTTTTATAAAAAAAATTAGTACAATTGCAAATCCTATGTTGTATTATTGACTAAATATTTTGATTTTAATTGGATAGAGAATTCTCAAAATTCTTTTGATACTCAAATAAAAATTAACTACTCCACCCGTGTTAAGAGGACCAAACTGGGAGTTACCATTTCACATTCAAGTAGATGCACTTAATATTGTAATTGGAGCAGCATTAGGATAGTGGAAAATGAGGAAAAATATGCTATCTACTATATTACCAAGAACCTAACAAGAGATGAAAAGAAATATACCACCACCAAAAAAAAATCTTAGTGGTAGTATATACCATTAACAACTTTGGCCACTATATCACCAGATATCAAGTGATTGTTCACATAGATCATTCTGCAATCAAATACCTTACGAAATAACCTATGGTTAGTGGTCAAATAATTGGTTGGTTGTTACAATTACAAAAATTTGATATTACTATAGTGGACAAACCAAGGAAGGTTAATGATGAACCCTAAAAATACTTATTTTTTGTACTACTTTCCCTATAAACTGCATAACTTGTTTTTGTAGATATATATGTTTTATGAAAATTTTATATATGTTTAATAATTTATTTTACATGTTATTTAATATTTTTTTTTTAGTACATTTTGTGTGCATTTCAAAAAAATTGTTGTGTTTTAGCATGTTTTTTTCAAGGTCCCACTTGAACCTGGAACTTTCAATTTTATGAAGGCAAAACATCTACAATACACCGGTGTGAAGTACTATGACAGGCGCTCATTTCCCTTTAAATTTCCTGACTTCCGTTCGGTACTTAACTAACGTGTTGGAAATTTTGAGTCCCTAAGACAAATTTGTCATTGATGTCAAGATGTTAGTGATAGTTCTTCTCCAGTTCAAGTGCAAATTTCAATGGAAGTTGTAATGGGTTAAAATATTTTTATTTTACACCCAAAAGAATGGTTCAGAAAATGGTTTCAGTTCTCCTTTGGAAGCAAATATATCCGAAGCAATGGAAGGATATAATATTATAATATTTATCATAATATTTATCCAAGGTGGTGAAAAACCCAAATAAATTATTATAATTTTAATTATAATATTATTTGGCTTACAAAGGACAATTAATTATTTTATATAAAACCCTAAGGTTGGGTTTTGGAAGGAAAAATATTTCAAAGCGCAAAGTTTAAAGTAAATTAAAGCCAAAGTTGGGTTTTAAAGAAAAAGGCTTTCAAAGCATCTATATTTCTGCTGACATCATCATAGAGGAGCTAGCGCCGACGTGTCCAAAGAAAAAATAATGCATATAAATACTTTTCCAAAACCATTGGAAATTTACCTTTGATCGAATTAATAAATATGTGGCATGCGAAAAAGAGAGTTTGTGATTTACAAAAACGTGGTAGTGAAAGGCATAGATGAGGAAGGTTCTATCCTCAAATTTCATTGGGTAAGTGTGGCCTAGTGGTAGTTGGGAAAGTGCAAAGGCATTGGCATAAAGGTGGTTGACATTTCGAATCCCCACATGCATTGTTTTGTGTATTGTTTGAGGTGCCCAAGGTGCATGACCTTTTGTTTGGCAAAAGGTGGTGTGAGATTAATAAGCACTTAAGGCGCTTGTGGTGAGACGAGGTTGAGGGTTCGATTCCATCCAAGGACAAGGTATTTAATTTTGATTTAAATTTTGTTAGTTTCCTAATGTTGGAGGAATAAGGGTGCATAAGTGATTATTATTTTATACTTTAAGGAATGAAATTTATGGTGAATGTTTGTTGAGGATTATTGTAGAAGGTTTGATATTTGAAATTTATGGTGAATGTTTGTTGAGTATTATTGCGGAGGTATTGATATTTGAGATTTATTATTTTAGGAGTAATAAGGAGTTTTAGTAAAGTCTTATTAATTTCTTACTACGACTTTTGAGCATTATTTTTGTATAAGGGTTTTTCCATTTAAAGAAGACTATGGTAAATGTTATTTTTGAGTTGGAGTAATAAGGTGTATTTTGGGTCATTATTTTGTATTGTGATTTTATTGAAGTCTTCTAACCCTTATTGAGTTTGGAAAAGAGAAATTTGTGAGTGTGGCAGATTTATGAGATCAAATACTTGTCAAACAAAAGGTATGGGAAAATTCTTCCTTGGTTGAGTTGGTTTATTGGCTTACTTGAAAATTAAGTTTGGAGTGAAAAGGATTTGATTAGGGTTTCCTTTTCAAAAGTATTTGAGTTGATGCTTCAAGGTTTTCTGAATTGTGAGTTGTGATTAAAACCTTGTTTTATAAGCATTGTTGTTGAGATCATTGGTTGAGTGAAGTGTTTGAGTTAATGCTTCAAGGTTTTCTAAAATTGAGAGTTGTATTTAAAATATTGTTTGATAATCATGGTTGTTGAAGTGAGTTGTTATATAAAGAACTTGAACTAGGATTTGAAAAGATCATGAGTATTATTGTTATGTGATATTTTTTGTTGAGAATTATTGGAAACATTTTGAGTTGGATGATAATGCGTGGCCTAGGGTTTGTGAGAAAGAGTTGTTTCTTGAAGTGATTGGTTGAGTAGAGTGGATTGAGCCTATTCAAGTGGATGTATGAAGTGATTGTTCAAGTACCATAAAATAAACTATTCTATATTCTAATTTGAGTTAAGATTAAGTTTCGAGAATAGAACATATTGAGTCTCTAACAATTCTCTTTATGCTTCTATGAGATTGAGTTGAGAACATGATCGAGTTTTGAGTATAGAACATATTGAGTCTCTAAAAATTCTATTTATGTTTCTATGAGATTGGACAAGTTCTGTGTGGACTTGTTAAGCAGATTTGAGGCAAGTCTTTGAAGACTTGTGTACTAATTTTGTGTGAGCTTTTGTGGAAGCTTACAATACATATTTGAGCAAGTCCTATAGAGGACTTGTTGAGAATATTTGGATAAGTTATGTGTGAGCTCATTGAGAATATTTGAGAAGGTTCTATGTGGACCTATTGAGCATATTTGGATAGGTTTTGTGTGGACCCTTTGAGCAGAGTTGTGCAGGTTTTATGTGGACCTATTGAGCAGATTTGAGTAGGTTTTGAGTGGACCTATTGAGCAAAGCTGTTCTAGACCGACTTGACTGTATTTAGTGCAAAATTGAGATAGATATTTGGAGGTGATAGAGCAGAGAGGACAGTAGTCTTTGGTGGATAGATATCCATCAAATAGGGTAGTGAGGATATGTATTTTGAGTGGGGATAAGAGTATTTAGTGGAGAGAGATCCACAATCCAAAGCAGCAGAGGTAGTACTATTCTAGAGGATAATCAGCTATATCAAAGGAGGAGTTTTCATGTGGATAGAGATCAAAAAACTAGATTTAGGGGATCAACATATCCTTTGGACATAGATCCATAAATATTGTAATTGGAAAGGATTCCCAAAAGATTATTTGAGAAATATTTAGAAGAAATATTTTCTCCGTGGAGGTAACCATCTTTGGGTGAACCACGTAAAAATGATGTCTCTCATGTGTGTGATGCTTTGTGTGATGTTTACTATTTTATTAATGTTGATGCTACTATTTGAATTAAAAAAACAAAAATATTTATTGTATACTATTCACCTCCCCCTCTCAGTATAAGCACATGTTCTGCAATTGGTATAAGAGCGGGTCTCTCCATGAAAAGACTAACAACTTGGAAGAGGATCCTTCGGTAGCACACATGACTTAATAAAGTGAAGAAGAGACTATGTTTGATATAAAACAAGAATTATTTGTTGCTCTTATAAAATTGGAAATACTTAGAGAGAAGAATTCAATCTTGAAAGAGCAAGTTCAAGAAGATGAAGAAGCAAGGATGGAAATTATATAGATTATCACATAACTCAAGATTAAGGTAGAAGAAGGAAATAATATTGAGGAAGATACGACAGATATATTGAGAGCTAGGAAAACAAAATGTGAAATATTGGAAGCACAAATTGTTCTCCTAAGGAATAAAGTGGAAAGATCCAAGGTACTACAAGATACAGAATATGAGAAGCAGAAGGAGGATTCAAGTCTCCAAAAGGCAAAAACTTCAAACAAGAAAAATCAAGCAAAGGACATCAGAAAGTAAGAAAGAAAATAAGAACCATGGATAAGAGTCAATCACAAGAGAAATATAACTTCTCCATAAATTCCAAGACATCCAAACAAGTTACATAATTTCTTCCATGGACATTGTTTTCCTTGCAATAAATATGGTCATAGAGCTACACACTCTATTTATTATGCAAGATACAATAGAAATTTTAATTCCTTTGTACCTCTCATGGGTGATGATGTCATATGTTACAAATGCAATAATTTTGGGCACAAGGCTAGATGGTGTAAAATGATATCTCATAAGTCTAGAAAAACAATTCCAACAAAAAGGAAGGATGAAATAAAGAATTTTAGGGCTAAATCAATGTTAGTACAAACAACCTTTCATGCTCAAGATAAATAAAAA
The DNA here is from genome assembly GCA_028583015.1 of Wollemia nobilis. Lineage (NCBI taxonomy): Eukaryota > Viridiplantae > Streptophyta > Pinopsida > Araucariales > Araucariaceae > Wollemia > Wollemia nobilis. The sequence continues at coordinate 336,490 of JAQPPZ010001599.1, read as the reverse complement.
CAATGGTATCTTGATAGTGGTTTCTCTAGTCACATGATAGGAGACAAGGATAAATTCATTGTACTAAAAGAAACAAATAGAGGATCAATTAGTTTTGGTGATAATGGATCATCAAATATTTTTGGGAAATGAACTCTAAGTCTAGATAATGGAAAAAAAAAAATAGAGAATGTTTTGTACATCAAAGGGTTAAAACACAATCTACTGAGCATAATTCAACTTTGTGATACGGGATACATGGTCACCTTCCATCTAGATAGGTGTGAAATAAGGAAAATAGAAAATGAGAAAATCATTGCAAATGCAAGAAGGACCCCAAACAACTTATACATGCTCAATGAGATCAAAGGGGAAAAATGCTTTCTATCACAAGAAGTTGAGAGTTGGTTGAGGAATAGAAGATTGGGTCATTTGAATGTTGAAAACATAGTCAGTATAAGAAATAAATAGATAGTTAGAGATTTACCCAAAATAAAAAAAAATCAAAACATAATGTATGCACCCTGTCAACATGGAAAGTAAACTAGGACAACTTTTAAACCAAAAGGCTATATGTCATCTAAGCCTTTGAGTCTAATACATACTAATTTGTGTGGTCCTACCATAATACAAAGTATTCAGGGTGATATTTACTTCATGTTGTTTGTAGATAATTTTTCCATAATGGTTTGGGTAACCTTCCTAAAAGAGAAGTCAGAGGCCTTTGAAAAATTTAAAGCATTCAAGGAATTGGTTGAAAATGAAACAGGAAAAATGATTAAGTGTATAATATCTGATAGAGGAGGAGAATTTACTTCAAATGAATTTGTATAATTTTTTGAACAACATGGAATCAAGAGAGAATACTTAGTAGCAAGAACTCCTCAACAAAATGGAGTAGTTGAAAGGAAGAAAATGACTGTTGAAAACATGGCTACAACTATGTTAAATGAATCTAAGTTATCATATGGTTTTTGGAAAGAAGTGGTATCCACATTTGTATACATAATTGCCAGGTATCAATTAAGGGTAAATCATCATAAGACTCCATATGAGCTTTGGAAAGGAAGACCTGCTACTGTAAAACATTTCAAAATCTTTGGAATAAAATTTTACATAAAACGAGAAGATCAAAACTTGGGAAAGTCTGATCAAAGATGTGATGAGGGAATTTTTCTTGGTTATTCCACAAAGAGTAAAGCCTACAAATGTTTCAAAAAAATAACATGCACTACTGTGGAAAGTATGAATGTGACAATTGATGAGAAGATAGATTCCAAAAAACCAGTTCAGTAAACTGTGTACCAATAATATGGATGTTGTCAAGAAGAATTTTGTGAGGAATCAGACAAAGATGAAGAAGAAACACAAAGTCTCCTTTATAAGACTCCTTATAGGTATGTATAGAAACACAATCCAAAATATCAGATCATCAGGAATCCAGATAAAATACAGACAACAAGAAGAATAATAAAACCATCTCAACAAGCAAATTTTTCTTTGCTATCTAATATTGAGCCAAAAGACTTCACTCAGGCTAGTGAGTATAAATTTTGGGTTAAAGCAATGAATGAGAAGTTGGATCATACAGAGAAGAGCAAAACTTAGGAACTTGTTCCTCAACCAAAGGACAAAAATGTGATTGGCACAAAATGGATATTCAGAAATAAGTTGAATGAATATGGACAAGTGGTCAAAAATAAAGCAAGGTTAGTATGCAAAGGTTATGCACAAGTATAATGAATTGAATTTTATGAATCCTTTGCTCCAGTTGCATGACTTGAATCTATAAGGATGTTTTTAGTTTTCTCAAGTTTCAATAACTTCAAGGTATATTAGATGGATGTCAAGTCAGCATTTCTAAATGGGGTTCTAGAAGAAGAGGTCTATATTGAACAACCACAAGGATTCATACTATTAGATACACCAGATTAGTTATGCAAATTGAAAAAGGCATTATATCATTTAAAATAGGTTTCCAGAGCATGGTAATCAATATTGGATAAGTATATTTAGGAATAGGGATTCATGAAAGGAATAGAAGATAGTAATTTGTATATCAGAAATGAAGTAAATGATCTTCTAATAGTGGTTTTTTATGTTGATGACATAATTTTTGGAGGAAAAAATGATAAGATGTGCAAAGAATTTTCTAAGAATATGCAAAATGAATTTGATATGTATATGCTTGGTGAATTGTCCTTATTTCTTGGACTTCAGATTTCACAATCAGAAAGGAGAGTGTTTATCTCTCAAGCCAAGTACATCAAGGAAATATTGAAGAAATTTAGATTAGAAGATTGCAAACCAATAAGTACTCCTATGGTCACATGATGCAAGTTGAGTAAGGACGATGAATATCTAGATGTAGATAAGATATTATACAAATATATGATTGGTAGCTTAGTATATGTTACAACTACAAGACCAAACATAGTACAATCAGTAGGATTAGTGGCAAGGTTTCAAGCAGCACCTAAGAAAACACATGCGGTAGAAGTACAAATAATTTTTAGGTATCTAAAAGGGACTATGGATTTTGGGCTTTGGTATCCCAAAAGTGACAATTTCACACTAACAACATATACAGATGTAGATTGGGCCGACAACATTGATGACAAAAAAAGCACAAGTGGAGGAGAATTATTTCTTGGATAATTTCTAGTCTCTTGGTTAAGTAAGAAGCAGGTTTCAGTATCTCTATCTATAATAGAGGTATAATATATTGTAGCAGTAGCCAGTTGTACACAGGTGTTATGGATTAAGAGAACTCTAGAGGACTTCAAGATAAAGCATGATCAGCCCATTCCTATACTATGTGATAATACAAGTGCCATAAGTATCTCAAAAAGTTCGATAATGCACTCCAAGACAAAGCACATTCTGATTAAGTATCATTTTATGAGAGAATAGGTGACGGATAAATAGGTCAGATTGGAATATGTCACTACAAAGGAACATATAGTAGATATTTTAACTAAGCCTCTTTCAAAGAAAACTTTTGAGTATCTTCAAGGAAAATTAGGAGTGAGACTCCCACCCCGAAATTAACCACGTCAAAATAAGGTGGGGGAGGGGCTAATCTAAGAGGCTCATTCTTAGAACCGATCCCTAAAGGTGACCCTTTGCCATTGATGTCAAAGGGGAGAGATTTGTGTATTGGGGAGATATTTGATATCTGAGAGAGCTTTGAGCTAGGGGGAGCAATGTCCCTGGAGGAGCAAAATAAAAAGAAAGGTCAGGTTTTAGTAAAAATAATGTGGGTTGCCATCAATGACAAAGGGAGATATTGTTGGACATTTTGAGTCCCTAAGCCAAAGTTATATTTGATGTCAAGATTCCAGTTATAGTTCTTCTCTAGTTCAAGTGCAAAGTTCAATGGAAGTTGTAATGGGTTAAAATATTTTTATTTTACACCCAAAAGAATGGTTCAAAAAATGGTTTTAGTTCTCCTTTGGAAGCAAATATATCCGAAGCAATGGAAGGATATAATATTATAATATTTATCCAAGGTGGTGAAAAACCCAAATAAATTATTATAATTTTAATTATAATATTATTTGGTTTACAAAGGACAATTAATTATTTTTTATAAAACCCTAAGGTTGGGTTTTGGAAGGAAAAAGGTTTCAAAGTGTAAAGTTCAAAGTAAATTAAACCCAAACTTGGGGTTTAAATAAAAAGGCTTTTGAAGCCTCTATATTTCCATTGACATTGTCATAGAGAGCTAGCACTGACATGTCCAAAGAAAATAAAATGCATATAAATACTTTTCCAAAACCATTGGAAAGTTACCCTTGCTCGAATTAATAAATCGATGCCATGCAAAAAAAAGAGCTTGTGATTTATGAAAACACGACAGTGAAATACATAGAGGAGGAAGGTTCTATCCTCAATTTTTATTGGGCAAGTGTGGCCTAGTGGTAGTTGGAAAAGTGCAAAGGCATTGATAGCAAGGTGGTTGACATTTTGAATCCCTGTGTGCATTTTTTGGTGTGTTTTTTGAGGTGCTAATGTAGGAGCATCCAGTGGCGGCCGAACAATCTTGCATCTTCATCAAAATTTCTAAGTGTTTGCCTTGGTGTCACGAAATCACGACAAAAAAAATGTCGCGATATCGCGACATGTCGCAGAATTGCGACTCAGGAAGGAGAGAGAAGGTGCAGGGCAAAAATTGTCATGATTTCGCGACATGTCATGAAATCGTGACCAGCAGCAAGAGAGAGGAGATTTCAGAGAAAATATCATGATTTCGTGACATGTTGTGAAGTCGCGATCGGCAGCAGGAGAGAGAAAATGCCATTGAGAATGTCATGAAATCGTGACATGTCACGAAATCACGACCATCGCAAAATTGGGACCAGGAGCAGCCAGAAGGAGGAGCCATTGAGAATGTCACGATTTCATGACATGTCACAAAATCACGACCATCGTGAAATCACGACGCAGGGCAGCCGAGAGAAGACATCATTGAGAATGTCACGATTTCGTGACATGTCACGAAATCACGAAACAGGGCAGCCGAGAGAAGACATCATTGAGAATGTCATGATTTCGTGACATGTCACGAAATTACGATCGTCATGAAATCACGACCAGCAGTAGGAGGAAGAAGGTGTTGAGGATATTGTCATGATTTTGCGACATGTCTCAAAGTCGCGACCAAAGTAGAAAAGCAAACGCATCCGAAGGAAGATGTCGCGATATCACGACATGTCGCGATATCGCGACCCGAAGGCGAGGAAGGAGGCAAAAAGGAAAGATGTCACGATATCACGACCCAAAGGCGAGGAAGGCAACGATGAAGGGAAATGTCGTGATATCATGACCAAAAGAGAGAAGGAGCGCAGGGAAGCCAAAATGTCATGATATCATGACATGTCGCGATATCGCGACTGGAAGAGAAGAGGAAGAGGAAGAGGAAGGAGATGTCACGAAATTGCAACAGGCTACATTTTCAAGGGCCGTTACAGAATGACACGTGGCAGCACAGAACAACACATGGCACCAAGGTGCAGTGAAAATAGGCACAGACGAACAGTTAACGGAAGACGTTATGCCAGTTACAGAGGACGTTACGGATTGTAGTTATGGAGCAGACGAAGACGAACAGTCATGGCAGAAATGAATCGAAGGACCGCCAGATGGAAGACGAAGAGTCACACAAAAATTTATAAAAGGATGAAGCAGAGGCGTGTACAGGGGTTGGAAAATAGCAGTTGCAGGTTGGAGAAACTGCAGTTGCATAGTCGAGTTGTAGAGTCGTGGCAGAGGCCACTCGGACTAGCTTGAGTGCTTTTCCTTCTAGTGTTGCAGAGCGAGAGATCTACAATAGAGTGTGAGAAAACTAAGCCAGTGTGCTAGTTCTGTAAATCCTGTGGGCTGTTACCTGTAACATATTTGCAAGTTAATGAATGGAAAAGAGTGTTCCTATTTCTTGTAAAGTTGTTTTCAAATTTTTGTGTAAAATTTGGATGTGTATGGTTGCATTTTTTTTGTTCCCCATCAAGTGGTATCAGAGCTAGAAGATTCTAAGCGTGTAAGCAGAGCGCCGAACATGAGGCAGCTTGCACCAGGATCTATGGAAGAGCTTTGTGAGAGGAGGGAGCAGAATGCCTCCACATAGAAACCGAGGTGGTGTTAGAGATATGAGATCTAAAGATTCATAGTTACGGATGTTCAGATCTTTGTAGAGGCAAGTGAAAGCCCTACAAGAGGAGTTGCTCAGAATGGATTTGTGAAAGCAAGAGGAGCTACGTAGAAAGCGTGAAGATAAACTGAGAAGTAGAGGCCAGGAAACGGAGTTGAAGCGGACTGCAAAGGCAGGTGCACGTTTGGAGATGTTGCAAGAGGTGACAACCGAACAACACAGAAGTGAAGATCACTTCTCCATCAACCCCGGGTGTCTGATGCAGGAGCATCCAGTGGCGGCCGAACAATCTTGCATCTTCATCAAAATTTCTAAGTGTTTGCCTTGGTGTCGCAAAATCACGATAGAAAAAATGTCGTGATATTGTGACATGTCACAGAATCGTGACTCAGGAAGGAGAGAGAAGGTGCAGGGCAAAAATTGTCACAATTTCATGACATGTCACGAAATCACGACCAGCAGCAAGAGAGAGGAGATGTCGAAGAAAATGTCATGATTTCACGACATGTCGCGACCGGTAGTAGGAGAGAGAAAGTGCCATTGAGAATGTCACAATTTCATGACATGTCACAAAATCATGACCGTCACGAAATCATGACCAGGAGCAGCCGGAAGGAGGAGCCATTGAGAATGTCACGATTTTGTGACATGTCACAAAATTACGACTGTCGTGAAATCGCGACGCAGGGCAGTCGGGAGAAGACATCATTGAGAATGTCGTGATTTTGCGATATGTTGCAAAATTGTGACCGTCATGAAATCATGACCAGGAGTAGGAGGAAGAAGGTGCCGAGGATATTGTCGCGATTTTGTGATGTGTCGTGAAATTGTGATTAGAGCAGAAAAGCGGAGGCATCCAAAGGAATATGTCACAATATCACGACATGTCGTGATATCACGACCCGAAGGCAAGGAAGGAGGCAAAAAGGAAAGATGTCACAATATCATGACCCGAAGGCGAGGAAGGTAGAAATGAAGGGAAACGTTGCGATATCGCGACCAAAAGGGAGAAGGAGCGCAGGGAAGCCAAAATGTCATGATATCACGACATTTCGTGATATCGCGACCGAAAGAGAAGAGGAAGAGGAAGAGGAAGGAGATGTCACAAAATCGTGATAGGCTGCATTTTCAGGGGCCATTACAGAATGACATGTGGCAGCACAAAACAACACGTGGCACCAAGGTGCAGTGAAAATAGGCACAGATGAACAGTTAACGAAAGACGTTATGCCAGTTACAAAGGACGTTATAGATTGCAGTTATGGAGCAGACGAAGACAAACAGTCATGGCAGAAATGAATCAAAGGACCGCCAGATGGAAGATGAAGAGTCACACAAAAATTTATAAAAGGATGAAGCAGAGGCATGTACAGGGGTTGGAAAACAACAGTTGCAGGTTGGAGAAAATGTAGTTGCAGAGTTGCACAGTCGAGTTGCAGAGTCATGGCAGAGGCCACTCGGATCGGCTTGAGTGATTTTTCTTCCAGTGTTGCAGAGCGAGAGATCTGCAACAGAGTGTGAGAAAACTAAGCCAGTGCGCTAGTTCTATAAAGCCTACGGGTTGTTACTGTAACATCTTTGCAAGTTAATGAATACAAAAGAGTGTTTCTGTTTCTTGTAGATTTGTTTCTAAATTTTTGTGTAAAATTTGGATGTGTATGGTTGCATTTTTTTTTGTTCCCCATCAGGCACCCAAGGTGTACAACATTTTGCTTGGTGGAAGATGGTGTGAGATTATGAAGCACATGGTGCTTCTTGAATATCAAATGAATGCTTGGCTCGGGCGATGACTTTGGTTGTGGTTAAGGTGCTTGTGGTGAGACAAGGTTGAGGGTTCGATTACCTCAAAGGAAAAGGTATTTAATTTTGATTTAAATTTTGTTAGTTGCCTAATGTTGAAGGAATAAGTGTGCATAAGTGATTATTATTTTATACATTAAGGCATGCAATTTATGGTGAATATTTGTTGAGGATTATTGTGGAAGGTTTGATATTTGAAATTTATGGTGAATTTTTGTTGAGGATTATTGTGGAGGTATTGATATTTAAGATTTATTATTTTAGGAGCAATAAGGAGTTTTAGTAAAGTCTTATTAATTTCTTATTAAGACTTTTGAGCATTATTTTTTGTATAAGGGTTTTTCCATTTAAATAAGACTATGATGAATGTTGTTTTCGAGTTGGAGTAATAAGGTGTATTTTGGGTCATTATTTTGTATTGTGAATTGATTGAAGTCTTATAACCCTTATTGATATTTGAAAAGAGAAATTTGTGAGTGTGGTAGATTTGTGAGATCAACTCTTTGTCAAACAAAAGGTATGAGAAAATTCTTCCTTGGTTGAGTTGGTTGATTGGCTTACTTTAAAATTAAGTTTGGAGTGAAAAGGATTTGTTTAGGGTTTCCTTTTTTAAAGTGTTTGAGTTGATGCTTCAAGGTTTTCTGAATTGTGAGTTGTGATTAAAACCTTAATTTATAAGCATTTTTGTTGAGATCATTGGTTGAGTGAAGTGTTTGAGTTAATGCTTTAGGATTTTCTGAAATTGAGAGTTGTGTTTAAAACCTTGTTTGATAAGCATGGTTGTTGAAGTGAGTTTTTATATAAAGAACTTGAACTAGGGTTTGAAAAGATCATGAGTATCATTATTATGTGATATTTGTTGTTGAACATTGTTGGAAATATTTTGAGTTGGATGATACATGCTTGGACTAGGGTTTATGAGCAAGAGTTGTTTATTGAAGTGATTGGTTGAGTAGATTTGATTGAGCCTAGTCAAGTGGATGTATGAAGTGATTGTTCAAGTACCATAAAACAAACTATTCTATATTCTAATTTGAGTTAAGATTAATATTTTAGAATAGAACATATTGAGTCTCTAACAATTCTCTTTATGATTCTATGATATTGAGTTGATAAAGTGATTGAGTTTTGAGTATAGAACATATTGAGTCTTTAACAATTCTCTTTATGTTTCTATGATATTGGAAAAGTTTTGTGTGGACTTGTTAAGTATATTTGAGGCAAGTCTTTGAGAAGACTTGTGGACTGATTTTGTGTGAGATTTTTTGGAAGCTTACAATATATATTTAAGTAAGTCCTAGATAGGACTTGTTGAGGATATTTGGACAAGTTTTGTGTGAGCTCGTTGAGCATATTTGAGCAGGTTCTATGTGGACCTATTGAGAAAATTTGGATAGGTTTTATGTGGACATATTGAGCAGAGTTGTGTAGGTTTTGTGTGGACCTATTGAGCAGATTTGAGGAGGTTCTGAGTGGACCTATTGAGCAGAGTTGTGCTAGACTGACTAGACTATGTTTAGTGTAGAATTGATATAGATATTTGGAGGTGACAGATCAGAGATGACAATAGTCTCCGATGGATAGATATCCATCAGCCAGGGTAGTGAGGATAGGTCTTCTGAGTGGGGACAATATTCGTTAGTGGAGAGAGATCCACAATCTAGAGTAGTGGAGGTCGTAGTATTCTAGAGGATCATCATCTAGAGCAAATGAGAAGAAGTTCTCCTGCGGATAGGGATCCACAAACCATATTTAGGGGATCAACATCTCCTTTGGATAAATATCCATAAACATTGTAATTGGGAAGGATTCCTAAAATATTATTTGAGAAATATTTAGAAGAAATATTTTCTCCATGGAGGTAGCCATATTTGGGTGAACCATGTAAAAATTATGTCTCTCATGTATGTGATGCTTTATGTGATGTTTACTATTTTATTAATGTTGATGCTACTATTTGGATTAAAAATCAAAAAGTTTTATTGTATATTGTTAACCCCCCTTTCAGTATAAGAACATGTTCTTCATGACAGGCACCTGATTCCAATTAGGCACCTACTTCCCATTATGTGCCCACTTCCTGTTACATGATTAAATCCCATGTTGGCACCTAATTTCCAACTTATACAAACAAGGCACCTAATTTCCAACTTCTATAGACAAGGCACTTGATTCCCATTGAAGACAAATTCCATCACAGCTCTGTGGTTGGCAAAACAAAACCTAATTTCAGTAATGAGCATAGATGGAGTTTCAGTGTTGAATCTAGACCAGTAACAATATAAAATATGAATAGCCATCTATTCTTCATCTGCTATGTAAAAATATATGTAAATCAAGCAAAGAAAATATCATATGTATTCTGATAAAATAGAATAGACTAAAACAGTCCACCAAGTTTGATATTTTGCTTAATTTCCCTTTCATGCATGTTGTTGTAAAGTAGAATAAAAAACTTTGATTTATATCCAATTTGCAACAAGGTGTGGCCGCATATATTATAAATATGCAAGCCACCCCTGAAAATGGGATTTCAGATTTTCCCTATATCTATTCTAATATAATTCTTAATAAAATATTTTCTAGATCATTTTTGGTTAAATCGACTAGTGTCTGATGAATGATTTAATGCGGGCAGAACCTGCTAGAAGCATGGGCACACTCTCAACAAAATTCTTCCCTTACCTTTCCCATATTTTTTATCTCTTTAATTTAATTTTATTTTTTGTATATTAATTTAAATTTCTATTATTTCCCCTATTTTTCTGTAATTTCCAACAATGTGCAGTTTTAATTTTTGAATGTAATTTAGTCATGTTTTCATAAGCGTAGGATATATTAGTGGTTTGGAAATAAAATAAAAACTTCAACGAACACCAAAACCTTCCAAACCATAATTTTGAGGGACTCATCTCTATAGGGTAAATTATAAACATATATTGTGTAAGGTTGCTCACAAGTCTACGAGCTACCCTAGGTTGACAAATTAAATGAGGTAATGAATTTAAATGTAGAAAATTGACCAATGTTTTTTCCAACATTTTGGCACCATTGTCGGGGAGTAGCCTATTGTAATTTCTTATTCTGAAGGAAGCATATTAGTAGTATTTTAGGTTACTACCTACAAAACCTCCATTCCTAAAGCTTGTATGAGTTCAACTAAGAAAAGAGGACCAAATTATCATTTTGTTAAAAATAAAGACATTTCTCCAAAGTCTTCTACTCCAAATGTACCCGATATTGAGATTGAATCCTATTCTCCACAATTTCCACATGTGCATTGGAGTGAAAATCCATTATTTGCACAAGATCCTTCTAAAAAAAATTAGCAACATCGTAGAGAAGGATCTATGATAAGTAGAGTTTAGTATGAGGAAGGCTTATTAAACTTCCAATGCTAGAAAGTTGTTAGAGAAGGAACTATATCAAACACAGATTTAGTAATCGTTTTGCAGGATAAGAGAAATGAACTAGAGGCCTTGAAACTTACCTTGAACATAGCTGGTGTAGATACCCTATTCACAAAAAAGATGACTGATGTAGAGTAAGCATCCACTAGTTTTAATTTTCCCATAGGAGATGCAGGGAGAGATCACAAAATGAATCATATATACCTTTCCCACCTTCCAACCTTTATAGGACTACCAATAAAAGATCCAAATTTATTTTTGTTTAAATTTTATATTTTATGTAGATCTATAGATTTTACAACTAATGCTCAAAAACTAAAATTATTCCCTTCTACTCTTGATAATTTAGCTTTGCACTAGTTCAACAGTTTGGGGGATAAACAAATAACTACCTAGGAACAATTGAAGACACTTTTCCTAGAAAAGTACCAAGATTTTTGTAGAGCACGTGATGCAAGGGAATAAGTCCTAGATGTGACAAAAAAAGAATTTAAATCTATGGAGGAATATTGGGATAGGTTCAACTTTAATTTGTAAATATCACCCCATTCAAAACTAGGAGATAGGTCCTTAAGAAGCATATTCTTAAAGGGAATCACAAATGAATATTTGGAAGCCTTAAACATGACTTCTATAGGGGATATTTATCAACATAATATGGATGATATTTGGTGTTTGTGTCAAAATTTTCAAGGAAAGGTAAGTTGATCCATAGAAATATCAAATGATCATACACTGTCACTAAAATAGAAATATATAATATGCTTGAATACTTTAAGAGTGAGATATTATCATCTCTGGCTATTTAAATGGACACCCTTCTGATTCAAAAAAAAGAAGCAAGATAACGAGGTAGCATTGGCCTACTTTTTTCCCAAATGTAGGGGAAAAAACCCTAGAAATGAATATCCAAAAAATAAAGTTCGAGTGTGTGTTGTATGTTTAAAAGATCACAAAACAAAGTTGTGTTCACAGTTATAAAAACCTAGAGAGAAACCTGAGGTAGAAGAAGCATACTTCATGGATAATAGGACAAATTGGTAGTAGACTCCTATTGGAAACAACATCCTAGGAGGAATGCCATCTTATAGTGGCAACAATTTTTAGAACCAAGATCAAGCTTAGCCACCCAATATGGGCAGGCGAGGACAAAACCTTGGAATCAATATCCCCAAGGACCAAATCCTTATAATCCCTATCCATAGATGCAATAACAGTAGTATGGATAGAATTGGAGGAACCAAAATGCTTGGAATAAAAACCCATAATAGGTTGCTACAATTCCACTACAACCAACCCTACCTACTCCTCATGCTTTCAGGCCCACTCAACTACCAGCACAACCTTAGCCAATCCAAATAACAAACTGTAGTCAGATTATCAAGTGGATAATGAGATGTACCCCATGTACAATATGAAAGTAGATTGTAGTCTAATAGAATTAAGGTCAGAAAAACAAGTATGTGTAGAAGTCACTCTTCTGGTAGAAGAGGAGGAAAACATAGAATTAGGAAAAGAGTAATCACCTCTTATAGTATAAGTAGAAGAAGAATAAAAAAATGTAAATAATAGAGAAGAGGTTCCACTTTTTCCATAAATATTTTGGGAACCTAAAAATCCAATACAATCAAAATTTGATATTCTCTCTAGTCTAAAGAACTTGGCAGTCACAATCCCTCTCTTTCAAGCCATTAGAGATATTCCTATCTATGACAAGGCCATAACAAAATTGTACCTAAATAAACTAGGAAGAAAACCTACAAAGTCAATCATTTTGGTGGGTCAGTTAGCTGATATCATGTTAGGGAACACCTACAACCAAAAATACTCAGATCTAGGAAGCCCTGTCCTAACTATACAAATAGAGGGTTGTGTTTACCCAATACACTGGTAGATTTAGGGACTGCCATTAATATCATGCCCAAATAAACCATGCAAAATCTTAAAATATCTAACTTGAAGCCAAATAAGACTATATTTTAGTTGGTAGATAGGTCTACAGTGCTCAAAGAAGGAATACTAGAGGATATAATAGTTACAGTGGATGCATGAGAGTATCCAACATATTTATTAGTGTTACAATCCAAGTTCGGATTGGATGGATATCCATTAATATTAGGTAGACCTTGGATGACAATAATGAATTCTTACATAAGATTTAGAGATGTTCATATGATCATTTTTTATGGATAGAACATAAAAAAAAAGATCATCCATCCACCTGCACAATCTGTAGAAGTGTTTTTGAACCTAAAAATGAAAACCAGAATATTGATGGTCTATCAATGATCCAATATATCATGACACTTTATGATTTGGAAGATGATACTAATGAGGATAGGATAATATAAAATTTTTTCCAAGGAGAAACCTCATGTCCTCCTGTGTTGCCATTAGTGGAAGGAAAATACCACCATATTCAACAAATAGAGGTTGCACCTGTTAGAGTATTGAACATAGATTACGAGTTGATAGTTGAACAACAAATCAAACTAGAAGAAACACTGGTAAAATATCAAGATGCATTTTCTTGGGAGTATTTTGACATGAAATAAATAGCTCTTGAAACCTCTACTCATAGGATATATCTTGAATACCAAATTAAACTAGTAAGACAACCACAAAGAAGAATGAATTCAACAATGAAGGAAATTATCAAGACTAAATTGTAGAAACTCCTCACAGTTTGTTCATTTACCCCATTTTAGATAGTGAATGGGTATCACCTTTGGTGGTGGTGCTCAAGAAAAATGGCAAGTGGTGAATATGTTTAGATTATAGGTTATTGAAAAAAGCAACTAATAAGGACAACTTCCCCTTACCCTTCATAGATCAGATCTTTGATACATTATCAGGTAAGAAGTATTTTTATTTCTTGGATAGGTTCAATGGATACAATTATATCCAATTAGGGTAAGAATATCAAGATAAAACCACATTTAGTTGCCCTTGGGGGACCTTTGCTTACTGAGTTTTACCTTCTAGTTTGTGCAATGCACCTGCCACATTTCATAGGGAAGTTTTGAGCATATTCTCTGACATGATTGGAGAAACTATGGAGGTATACATGGATGATTTTATTGTATATGGTGAAACTTTTAAAATAGCCACAAACAAATTGGAGAAAACACTTCAGTGGTGTGAGGAAACTAACCTATCCCTCAACAATAAGAAATGTTACATACTAATGTAGGAAGGGATAGTTTTATGATATCATATTTTTGCAATGGGATAAAACTATATAGGAAGAAGATATAAGTTATCCAAAACCTACCTACTCTTAAAATACATAAGGATATCCATAGTTTCTTGGGATTAGCTGGTTATTATAGGAGGTTTATAGCAGACTTTAACAAAACTTCTAAATCCCTAAGAACATTATTATCAAAGGACATATAGTTTTTTTGGACAGAGGAATATGAACAAGCATTTAACACCTTAAAGGAAAAACTGATTACTACCCCAGTACTGAGAGGTCCAAATTGGTCCATACCTTTTCACATGTATATTGATGCATATAAGAATGCAATAGGATCAGTGCTAGGATAGAATAATGGTGATGATTTCTATACCATATATTATGTCAGTATACACCTCACAAGTACTGAATTCAATTATAATATCAGAGAAAAGGAATTTCTTGCAGTTATACATGCTGTTAAAAATTTCATCATTATATTATAGGATATCAGGTTTTTGTACATACTGATCACTCAGCCATCAGATGCCTAACAAATAAACCTAATATTAGTGGTAGAATTATTATATGGTTGTTGTTGTTGCAAGAGATTGATGTGACAATAGTAGACACGCTAGGTAAAGACAATGTGGTAGATGATTTCTTGTCCAGGTTAACACCTCCAGATGATACATCTACAAATGATAAATTTATAGATGAGAATTTGTTTGATTTGAATGAATAGATACCATGATATGTAGATATGGATAATTATTTAGCTACTAGTAAAGTATCCCCTAAACATTTGTCTCGTGAAAAATAAACTTTAATTTAGACAAGTGCATACTTCTCATGGATTGATGGGTGCCTGTTTAAAATAGGGCCTGATCATATCATGAGAAGGTGTGTTGCTAAGAATGAGATAATAGAAATATTGAAGGCTTACCATGATGAACCTTGTAGCGGCTATTTTGTAAGAAAAATAACTACATATAAAGTGTTGCAAGCTAGTTACTAATGGCCTACACTACTCAAATATGCATCCAAGCATGTGAGCTAGTGTGATCAATGATGTGATTAGGGGGATGTTAGTATAAATAGTAGTTATCTTATTACCCAAATAATGTATTAAGGGGCGATGTTAGCGTAACTATAGGTTTCACTATATTATTTCATTATTTTAGTATGTTGTTATATTGTTATAACATCTATTCTACACCTAGTCTGTTCCATATTCATCGAAACTATTCTAAGGTGGCAAATGTATTATTTAAACAATTACATCAATATTATTCCTATTCGTTCTTATTACATGGTATCAGAGCGTGAAGCTCTTGGCTCACTTGTAGCTGAGTAGGAGTTCTATGCAGTGGATCAGAATTAGATCTGATGTATGACTAGTTTTACGTGTAGTGATGACTGGACAAGCATCACCACTATTTTTTGACAGTTAAGGCACACTGGACGTGACTCAGAAGTTGTGGATCTGGTGACCTTAAGACCAAACACGAGGCATGATCTAGACCCAGATGACAGAAGGACCTACATGGGACTCGGATGCATGATGTAGCATACAACCATTGCACTGGATGACCTGGACAACTATTGGAACAGATGAATGACAAACCTGGACCTCAAGCCTATGTGGTCAAAAAAGAGGATATGACGAGGAAGGAGTAGGAATGGCATGTGGGCAAGATCATTGAACGACGAATAAAAGGTTACAAGGGAGGCTCGTCCACCATAAGGTGGACATAAGTCTTTGCGTGATGTTTTGTTTTTAAACCATGCAATATCTCCTCTCTATCAAATGTGGGACTAAAAGCACTGTTGCACTATAAATGCAAATGTGTTGCACGATTTCCTATCGAACCATAGGAAGATTTGTTTTGCATTCTAGATCTGGATATATTGTTCAATTTATGTGACTACAATAGTTGCAGATATCCAGAGGGACGATCGAGATCATGATCAAATTTTGCTTCTTCAAACCTTTGAAGACAGCACCTCGCACACGTAGATGACTATTGGTTTCTCTGCAACATAGAAGCACCCACGAATTGAGAGCTCGATGATGGTGGAAATTCCAAAGATCTTCGATCTTGCCGCATCCATAGTTTCAGACACTACAAGAAAAACTCCTACATGTATTTCCAGATTGGATATTAAATTACAGTAGAGTGTGAAGGGCTTTGAAAAATCCTAGTGACAATTGAGGAGCCGCCACCAAGAAGCCATCATCGGGTGGAGCGAATGTGGCCAGTGAATGAAGGACTCAGGGAGTCCTCCTTAAGTAAGGAGATATCCCCTGATCCTTTTAGATCAGCCTGCTAGCCCACCTGATTGTGGGCTGAGCGGTAGGAATCCGAGAGCCTTAAGGTCGTGGGTTCGAGTCCCGTCGACACCCCAAAACAAAGGTATAAAATTTTTTATTTAAGTTTTTTTTTAATATTCTTTAATTAAAATTAAAATTAATAACATTTTAATTTATTTTTTTAATAGTTTAAAGTTATTTAAAAAAAAATAAAAAATTTTACTATATAAAGATAAAGTTATTTTTTTTAACTTTAGTTCTAAAAGAATGTTTTCAAATGCTTTATAAAGAAAAATTTTAAAGGGGGGAGTCCATTTATTTTTTCAAAACTCAAGGGGGGATAGAGAGTATTTTTTTGAAAAATAATTTTTGGTATTATTGTAAAGGTGCACTTTCGGCAGCGCCCGACACCTAGTGGTTTATTTTCTGTGGGCACTTTTATGTTGTATGTTGCATTTTTTTCTTGCTTTGCACTACATCATTAAAAGTTAAAATCAAATTCACTCCCTAAGTCCCCGAAATAATTAAAACCCATCTGTGCAATTTATTGCACTATAGCGTTCGATATTTGTGATACCTTTGGCCAGCACTTACAGGTAAAGCTATCGTGATTGCGCTACTGTATCCACTACCTAATATAGCTGCCAAAATGATGTCTGAGCTTATTCTCTATAAATCGTCGAGGAGAGATAAGTTTATCATCTTTTGCATTTTTTTACTCCATCCATTACCCTAATAGTTCGTGTTTAGGCGTAAATCCTGATGAAAGTTCTAAAATCTGAAGTGTTTAGGGGAAGTTACGCCCCACACATGAGTATTGAAGACTTTCTATGATAGGTGCCATCAACGAGACTATTCCCTTTCAGTACTGCTTAAATACCACGTATCGTATGATCTCTAAAAATTACCTATAGTTTCCCTCATGTAAGGGCGGGTGATTTTTTTTTTGATATTTCTAAATACCTATAGTCTCCCTCACATAAGGGCGGGTATTTTATATGGTATAATAACCTAACAAAAGGTATATCGAAAGGGGACCAATTGGTGTTATAAGGAACCTTCACAATGTCTGCAAAATTAATGACTGATTCTCATCAGTTTTTGAAAGGTCCTAACTACACACCATGGAAAAACAAGATGAAGGTAATCCTAGTAATGGATGACTTATGGGATGTTGTATCTAGAGCAAAAAAAATACCTTCATCTGTTGTTGGAGCTACAGCTCCATATTCTGATCATAAAGACTTTGACAAGAAAGACAACAAAGCCAAAGTGCTCATCTTGCTTGATGTGTCTGATGAAGTTCAACCCCATATTGCTGATTGTGAACATAGTAAAGAGGCATGTGATGCCCTTAAAACTATATATGAGGGAAAGAATGATTCCACTATTTTATTCCTTCAATATCAATTACACAGTCTAAGCATGAAGCAAGGGGAGACAGTTGAATTTTTTCTTTGCAAAGTGTTTGAATTGAAAGCAAAGTTGAATTCTTTGGGAGAACCAGTTGATGACA
This sequence comes from Wollemia nobilis, assembly GCA_028583015.1. Lineage (NCBI taxonomy): Eukaryota > Viridiplantae > Streptophyta > Pinopsida > Araucariales > Araucariaceae > Wollemia > Wollemia nobilis. Next base: position 318,643 of record JAQPPZ010001599.1, on the reverse strand, counting down.
AGCTTCTTACCTCAATTGTATTGAGAGCTTCACCTAATTCTTATATGGTGTTGATCACTTCCCTTTAGGTGTCACAACAAAAAGTTACTTTTGTAGAGTTGGTCAATATGCATAAAGAAGAGGAGGCATGCCAACTACAGCGAGATGATTCTTCTAACATTGCCCTCTACACCAACATAAAGGGGCCAAAAAAGAAGAAGGGTAATTTTTAGAAAGTAGGTGGTTCTTAAAAGGATTCAAAAGGGAAACAACCTCAACAACAAAAAAGATATTGGAATATCTGTGATAAAGAGGGTCATGATACAAATAGATGTTGGCATAAGAATAAACAACCTAAATAGAAAGGCCATAAAAAACCACACAACAAGCACAAGCAACCCAAGGTGAATGTTGTTGTTGAAGAATCTGACTCAGATTTTGAGTGGGCACACAAGGTGCTCATGACTACCACAACCTCCAAGCAGACGAATCTTGTATGGTATGTCGATTTTGGTGCTAGTAAGCACATGACTGGCAAAAAATCATGGTTTGAGTCCTTTGAGGCCAAAGAGGGCAAACTTGTCACTATTGTTGATGATAAAACCTACAAGGTTCAGGGAGAAGGTACTATTTTAGTCACTCTTTCTAATGGCAAGTATCAGATTGAAAAGGTCCTCTATGTTCCAGGATTGGCGAATAATTTTTTTTTCATCACACAAATTTTGGACAAAGATATGGTTGTGAACTTTAGTGTTAAGGGAGGCAAGAAGTGTTGTTCTATTACCAGGAGGGGTAAGAACATTGCAATCGCTTCATATAAGCATGGATTATTTGCCTTAGATGCTATCTCTACTCCACATGCAACCATGATAGTCTCTAAAAAGGAGGCAACTTCCCTATGGAATAAGAGATATGGGCATCTTAGTTCTGGTTACTTACTTGAGCTAAGTAAGTATGATATGGTAAAGGGTCTTCCTTCCATTTCTACCACATTGTTAGTGTGCTCTGACTGCTTGGTAGGAAAGCAGCATAGATTACCTTTTGAAAAATGCTCTACAAGAGCAAAGAAACCTTTGGAGTTGATTTACATCGATATGCGTGGTCCTTTCACACCCATCAGTTGTGGGGGGAAGAGGTATTTTTAGTTATTTGTAGATGATTACTCACAGAAAATATGGGTGTTCTTTCTTACTCTAAAATCTGAGGCATTTGGTTTCTTTCAGCAATTCAAGAAATCTGTTGAGGAGTCAGGGGCTTCTATAAAGACTCTTCACTCAAATCGAGGGGGGGAGTTTACCTCTAAAGAATTTTCTGAATTCTTGGCTACACATGGGATCATGATTCAGTTAACTACTGCTTATACTCCTCAAAAAAATGGAGTTGCTAAAATGAGGAATTGTTCCATCATGGAAATGGTTCATTGCATGCTCACAAGAGCTAGTCTTGGGCAACAATATTGGGCAGAAGCTATCACCACAGTAGTATATCTGTTGAATAGGGCACCCAAAAAGGCCCTACAAGGAATGACTCCACAGGAAGCATGGAGTGGTAGGAAACCTTCCATTTCTCATCTACACATTTTTAGGTGTAAATATTTCATGCACATACCAAAAGAGAAAAGGAAGAAGCTAGATGAGAAGACATTGAAGTGTATTCTTCTTGGCTATTATGAGCACTCTAAGGGTTATCATTTGATTGATCCATTTACCAGGAAGATTCATGTTAGTAGGGATGTTATTCTTGTTCTTGATGAGGCTTTCACATCACAAAGCACATCAGATGTATACCTAGATCTTGTGGAATTTAAAGTTGAGAAGTCTCCTTCATAATAAAATATTGGAGGTTCTTCTCCATATTCTTCAAAATCATAGAATAAGAATCCAAAATGGTATACAAGTACAATGAGATACTCCAAGCTATCTACTCCACTTGATTTGACTTTGTATAGACCTTGTACTCGCAGCATGGCTCGACAAGAGAGAGAAGCAGCAGAGAATACTGGGGTTGATGATCTTTGTCAATATTTTGAGGGACTTTTTGTTGATCCATAGAGACCAACAGAAGATATGGATATATATGAGGACATGGTGTTTATGTCTTAAATGAATGAACATGAACCTATTTCAGTGCAAGATGCCCTTAGTGACCCACAATGGAAGGCTGCTATGGATGCTGAGTATCGATCTCTAATGAAAAACAAAACTTGGAAGCTTTTCAATATGCCATAAGAAAAGAATCCCATAGGCTACAAATGGGTGTACAAAGTCAAGTACAAGGCAGATGGGACAATTTATAAGCATAAGGCCCATCTTTTTGCAAAGGTCTATGCTCAAAAGGAAGCCATTGACAACGAGGAAACTTTTGCACCTGCTGCTCCGATGACTTCCATTCGAGTTCTTTGTGCTATGGCAAAACAATATGGGTGTAAAGTTCACAAAATGGATGTCAAGAGTGCTTTTCTAAATGGTGATATCCAAGAGGAAGTCTACATGACTCAACCTGAAGGATTTGAAGTGGAAGGCCAAGAGTAGAAAGTTTACAAGTTGGTCAAATCCTTATATGGTTTGAAACAAGCTCCTCGAGCTTGGTATATAAAAATGGATAATCACCTCCTACAACATGGATTTAAGAGATGTCCGTCAGATGCAAACCTCTATTTCTAGAAAAAAGGTTCTGATATAGTGTTGCTTGTACTCTATGTTGATGATCTGCTCATTATAGGGAGTTCAAAAACTATGATCTTTGCTGTCAAAAGTGACTTGTATAAATATTTTGAGATGACAGATCTCAAACTTCTCCACTATTGTCTTGGTCTAGAAGTAAGCCATAAGGAGCACTACGTCAAGGTGTCTCAAAAAAAATATGCCAAGACATTGTTAGAAAAATATCGCATGACTGATTGTAATACAATTGCAACTCTGATGGAATTAGGGCTTCAGTTATCATGATATGATGATTCACCTTAGGTAGATGGTACTCTCTATCGACAGTTGATTGGGAGTCTCATATATCTGACAAACACTAGGTCAGATATCATTTTTTTTGTTAACTATATTTCAAGGTTCATGCAGGAACCTAATACTACTCATTGGAAAGCAACCAAATGTGTTCTTCACTATGTCCATGGTACTATGGAATATGGCCTAGAATACAAGAGGAATGGTAAATTCTTCTTGCAAGGATACACAGAATCCGACTATGTTGGGTCATTTGATGATCGCAAGTCAACTTCAGGATATATTTTTCATCTTGGATCTGGTCCTGTATCATGGCATAGCAAGAAGCAATAGGTGGTTGATATCTCATATATAGAGGTAGAGTATCATGTCGCACATGAAGCTATGTACGAAGTGATATGGTTGCATCACATTTTGAAAAGTATGGGTCTCCCATCCAAATCTCTAATTCACTTGTTTTGTGACAACCAGGGTGTTATGAACCTTGTCAAGAATCCAGTACATCATGAAATAACCAAGCACATTGACACACAATGTCACTTCATTCGATACGAAGTTCCAAGGCACCAAATTTAGCTTTAGTACATTCCCACAAACGCTCAAGTTGCAGATATTTTCACTAAGGCACTTGCATGTGTCAAATTTGAATTGTTTCATAGCTCTCTTTGTATTATGATGTAATCAGGGGGATGTTAGTATAGCTAGTAGTTATCTTATTACCCAAATAATTTAATAAGGGGGGATGTTAGCGTAACTATAGGTTGCACTATATTATTTCATTATTTTAGTATGTTGTTATATTGTTATAACATCTACTCTATGCCTAGTCTGTTCCATATTCACTGAAACTATTCTAAGGTGGAAAATGTATTATTTAAACAATTAAATCAATATTATTCCTATTCATTCTTCCTTCAAAGAATAATGCTCAATTTCTAGGGTGCCTGCTTTCTATTTCCTACATGCCATAATTCAAAAATAATGCACCTAATTTCCACATAGGAAAGGTGCCTGATTTCCATTATCATGGCCATTTTTGCCTTGTAAAAATAAACTTCAGCATTGGAAAGTGGCCCAAGCCACATCAGCACCCCACTCACATGCAAAGTCAAATATGTCACGGACAAAATTAAAAGTTGTCAACAACCAACTTTCGAGGAGGGGATGTTTGTCATCCCATGAAGATATGTTTTTTTCTAACCTTTGTTTTGAAAATTTGTAGAATGTCTCGAATGAATTATATTGCAGCTATAAAAAACCAATCACATGGAGAAAAATTCATCGTATGGAAAATATGGCCATCATTGTCTATTGATGTTTACCTAGTCATCATCCACTAGCCAATAAAAATGCACCATGGATATCTACACATGGTGCACCCATGGAATGAATTTAGGTACATGATTAAATTTTTTATTCTATGTCTATATTTTTTTATACGCATGTTTGTCTATGGAAAAGTTCTGACACAACCCCCATTATAGTCCTAGCCACCCGAATAATTCCACTTGGCACTTTGCTACATGTCATGGCTATGATTGGTAAAATAATTATGGTTATCACCTCCGCACAATATGGCACATAATCTAAGGAAAATTTACATGGATAACCATAATCACTTCTAATTACGATAGTTAACCACCTACGTCCAAGGAAGTAGCTGGTTTTAAAAACTACTTACTAAATAACTACTATGTAAGGAGGGAAACTATAGAGTAGGGTAATTTAGAAAATAAAGAATTTTAAGTAGGTACCAAGTGAATCATAAACTAAAGGTAATTTGCCCTCTAAGCATAGGGGGGAAATCTAAGAATCATGACTTCAATAAAAGTGAACCTACCATCTGCTCAAGGATTTCTATGGATGTCCAAACCCAATTATATGCTATAGGATGAATGGAGTACCATCAACTGGTCAACTAGGGCCAGGACATAGTGGTAACCAACGATTTTGCAACATCCATGAGGGATGGGGTTGTGAACATGCAAGGACTGGAGATTCCAGTCATAGAAGAGTATATCACCATGGTGACGGGACTTCTTCTGATAACGGAGTGCATATACAAGGAATACAACCCAACTCTCTATATGCAGATATTATTTGTAATACCAATAAAGCACCTAATGCATGTTGGTTTTCCCAAGAAGCACATCCTTGAGCTTTGGAGGGTGGTTTTTGAAAAAATCACATGATTTTTCACCTTTCCTGGTAGGCAATCCAAGTTAAACTTGAATCATTTTTTATTTCTAAACCATTTATTGCATGCGGATAATATCAATGTCCCATATTACCTTGCATGAGGTCAAACAGTACTAGGAAAGCACAACATCTACCTTGGCTCACCATGGCCTAATTTTGGCCTTATTATGATATGCAAAGTCATATAGAAATTTGATGGTTGAGGAAACCAAGGGCACTAATGCAGCTCTAGGGGCAGAAGAAGAAGTGGATGTGCCCATACATAATGATAAGAGATGATGTATGCATCCCTACATGAGGAAAATACACAAGAAGCAAGATACACCTTGTCCCCTATTTTTTCCTAATTTGATGAGGAAGCAGGAAAGGATTTATCCCCCAATGGCCCTAAATTTGATTATGAGGCAAGGTAGGATCTGTCAAGCCCTAATTTCATTCCAGTTTCCATAAAAACTAGAAGTAGAAGGATGAAGGTGTCTATGGTGGTTTCGATCTCATCGGATGATGAAGCAACAATTGATGAGCTAAACAGGGAAGAATATCTCACCCAAATTTTATAGGATATTTCCAAGGGATAAAATTCTCAATAGGAGATGTCAACGGAAGATTTACCACAGGAGGACCAGGTGGAGGATTTACAACAACAAATGCAATTACTAAAATAGTAGGCTTCCACTTAGGAAGCCAAATATAAGGAAGAACAAACTTTGTTTCAAGAGTCTAGGAAAGAAGCTGCATTGAAAATGCACAAATTGTATTAAACAATTCAAAAACTGTAGGGGAAAATATGAAGATTACAATTACAAGGAAAACCAATGGAAGTTGAGTAGTTGGCTAAAGTAGATGTAGGGGTTCAAACTGATTAGGCAATGAAGGTGCCCACTACCAACCAAGAGGTTGAGGTAGGAGACCACTCAATGGCTACTACTCAAAATTTATCTGAATAGGGGAGCCCTCAATCTTAGAAGAGGTCCCCCATAATTGTAATTGAAAGCACTTCCCTGCATACTCACACAAAAACTGAGCAAGGGGTGGATGCTACAATGGAAGTAGAGCAGCCCTATTCAACATCTCATTCTGCAGAATAGGTAATCCATGAAGATAAAGTTGAGGTTGAAGAACTTCAAAATTCAAAATAATATACAAAAAAAGGAGATGAAATGGAGGCTGAAGAGCCTCAAATTTTAGATAAGGATAAAGAGGCAGAACATTCTCCAACTGATGCAGGGGTCGAATAGCCTTAGGAGGAAAAGGTAGTTCTAGTAGAGCAAAAATTTGCTATATAGGTAGAAGAGGCTCAACAACCTACATCTGCTAAAAATAGGAAGCAACAACAGCACTAGTATACCCTAAGATACAACCCAAAAATTTGAGATCAAAATGAAAGGTTGTAAGGGAAAGTCAACGAAGACCCAAAACTAGAGCAAAAATTGTAGATTTAAAGGAATTGGGCATAACTTTTGATGAGGAATTAGATATGGATACCGATGAGGAATTAGGTATAATTTTTGATGAGGAATGGGAGACATCAAAACAATAGTTTGCTGCACAAAAATAAATATATGAAAAGCTTAAGGAATATATAGAAGTAGACAAAAAAAAATAGAAAAAGGCTTCTAATAGGGCACACAAGGAATTAGAAAAAGAGGCCAAAAATAAGGCCAAGAAGCCTCCCAAGAAACTTCTAGCTACCCAAACTCATTAGTTCTAGGGCTTGTATGGGTCGATAGGTGATCAAACTTCAAGGATGAAGGCATATTTCATGAAGATGGGATTTTTAGGTCTTGTACCACCTACAGATCAAACATAAAGTAGTAGAACCCCTTCAGTGGTAGAAATAGAGGTTAAAGATAATGTTGAGCTTGAACCAACAAGGGTCAATTTTCCCATAGCCAAAGTTTCTAAGAATTACACCATCCCATTTGAAGATGAATCTATATTATATGTGGGAGAATAGTTATCCCTTCACCATGAATATTGGAAAATGGTTGAGCCCATATTCTGGAAGGATGACACTAGTTTCACTGGATACTATTTAAATATTGAGTAAGATAAGGTGGCATGGACAAGGGAACAACCAAGAAAAAAAATAGGTCCACGTCAACCAGTTCGGTGCAACAAGCCCAAGAAAAAGTAACATGAGGTAGCCACTCCCAAAGCACTGAAGGGGCAAAATCCCCGAGATAAAAAATCTAAAGCCACTACAAACAAAATGAAAAGAACATTCAAGGCTTATTGTAAGGTTTTAAATGAAACTGGTAATTACCAGTATAAAGTGGCATAGGGACGTGCCAACCCTTAAGCATGGGGGGGTGATGAGCCCTAAAAATGCTCATTTTTTGTACTACTTTCCCTATAAACTGTGACACTTATTTTTGTAGATATATATGTTTTATGAAAATTTTATATATGTTTAACAGTTTATTTTACATGTTATTTAATATTTGTTTTTGAGTACGTTTTGGATAGATTTCATATAAACTATTGTGTTTTAGCATATTTTCATCAAGGTCCCATGTGTACCTAGCACTTTCAGTTTCATGAAAGTAAAACATCTACAATACACTAGTGTGAAGTGATAAGTTAGGTGCCTGATTCCCTTTGAAGCACCCAAATTTTGTTCAGTGCTTGATTTATGGGCACCTGATTCCCGTTAGGTGCCTACTTCTCATTAGGCACCCACTTCCCATTAGGCGCATGACTCTTGTGTTGGCACCTTCTTCTCAAATTCTACAAAAAATATTCCTACTTCTCAACTTCTACATACAAGGCACATGATTCCCATTGAAGGCAAATTCCAGCATGACTATGTGGTTGGCAAAATAGAATGCAATTTCAACGACGAGCGTAGATGGAGTTTCAACGTTGAATCCAGACTAGGGATAATGTCAAAGATGACTAGTTATCTATTTTTTAGTTGCTATGTAAAAATCTATGTAAATCGAGTAAAGCAAATATCATACGTATTTTGATAAAACAAAATACGCTAAAATAGTCCACAAAGTTTGATATTTTGCTCGATTCCCTTTATTCATGCATGTTGTTGTAAAGTAGAATAAAAAAATTTGATTTATTTCCAATTTTTAATAGGGTGTGGCCACATATCTTATAAATATGTAGGCCACCCCTAAAAACGGGATCTTGGATTTCCCCTGTATCTATTCTACTACAATTCTTAATAAAATATTTTTTGAGTTATTTCTGGTTAAATCTACTAGTTTCTGGTGAATGATTTAACATGGGAAGAACCTGCTAGAAGCATGGGCCCACTCTCAACAACATTCTTCCCTTACCTTTCCCCTTTTTTTGTCTTATTTAATTTAATTTTATTTTCTATAGATTAATTTAATTTTTTGTTATTTTCTCTTGCTTTTTGTAATTTCTACCAATGTGTAGTTTTAATTTCTGAATGTAATTTAGTCATGTTTTCATAAATGTAGGATATATTAGTGGTTTAGAAATCAAATCAGAACTTCAACAAACACCAATATCCGCCAAACCATAAATCTTAGGGACTCATATCTATGGAGGAAATTATAAGCACATATTATGCAAGGTTGCTCACAAGTCTATGACCTACCCTGGGTTGACAAATTAAATGAGGCAATGAATTTAAACATAGAAAACTAACCAATTTTTTTGCCCAATAGTTAATGTAGTAGCTGAATTTCTATCCAAGTTAAAAAACATATGAGAAGATGAATTAGTGGAAGACTCTTTTCCTGATGAAAAGTTATTTGTAATATCAATAACATCATCATGGTTTGTTGATATTACTAATTATTTAGAAAAGGGAAAAGTTATCTTACATTTTACTCCAAAATCAAGAAAAAAACTTATAAACCAGAGCTCATCTTTTAATTGGATAAATGTTCTACTATTCAAATGTGGATCCAATTACATTTTACGATGATGTATTCGACAAGATGAGGTGTTTGATATCCTTTGTGCATGCCACAATGAACCATAAAGAGGACACTATTCAGTAAAGAGTACTATTATATTTCTTTTGAGAATTGGTTAATATTGGTCAATTCTTCACATAGATGTGAAAAGTATGTACAAAATTGTGATCCATGTCAATGAATGGGGAAACCAAAAACCACAAACAAAATTATTTTACAACCTCAAATGGTTTTAGAACCATTTGAAAGATAAGGGTTAGATTTTATTGTACCCATTGACCTACCTTCTCAAGGAAATAAATATTTTTTGGTATGCATTGATTATGTAACTAAATAGGCTAAAGTGCGTGCTTTTAAACATGCTTATAAAGAGAAAGTTTTTGAATTTCTATATTCTTAAATATTTCAAAGATTTGATGCTCCACGATCTATTACCATAGATCATGGGCCGCAATTTGCATCCAAAGTCATGAAATATCTTACTGAATTATATGATATTAAACATACAAAATCATCACCTTACCACCATCAAGAAAATGGTAAAGTAGAAGTCACTAATAGAGAATTGAAAACTGTATTAACAAAAAAAATGGCTTCTCACAAGAAGAATTGGATGACAAAACTACCAAAGGCTGTTTGGGTATATAATACTACATAGAAATCCAGTATGGGTTTCACCCCTTATGAACTGGTTTATGGTAAGAAATCTCTTTTTCTAATTGAATTTGAATTTTTAACACTTTGCACATCTTTGGAAGTTGGTATTGAATTGTCGTAGGTACAGTTGGACAAAATTTTACAACTGAATGCATTGGATGAGTTTCGATTAGAAGCACTGCACCAAATAGAAATCATCCAACACTAGAAAAATATATGGCATGATAGTCATATTAAACACATAAAATTTAAAATAGAATATTGAGCATTATTTTTTGATTCTCACTATGCTAATTTCCCTAGCAAGTTACAAACTTGGTGGCTAGGACCTTTCAAATTGAGGAAGTGTTCGACAATGGAGTTGTTCACCTTTCTCATATTTATTTTTCTAAGAGGAAGTTAATGGTAAATGGACAAAATTTATGTCTATACCATAATATATTATCAAAGGATGAGTTTACAAAATATTTTACACAATCAAATCTATATGTGATGGAAGAGACCATTTCTTCCATCTCAGATTCAAAATGATCGAAGTTTAAAAAAATGGGGTGGGACAATGATGTGTACAATGTCGAAGTAGACATAATGTATGAATTACCCCTAATTCATTCAGTAGAAAAGGATTTAAAAATGTGGTATTAAATATTGTAGGGGTGAAATTCTAATAAAATCCCATATTCATGCTCAAGATTAGTGGAAATTTGTTCATATGAGATTAAGAGGTTGGAGCACTAGGAATCCCATAGCTTGTTCTAACTTGTTGAGCAATGGGATAAATTAAATTTAACCATAGAAAATACTTGATGGGAGGTAAAATTTATTGACACCCTAAGGACAATGGAGGGTTTTATACTCTACCATCCATAGAAGTTGTGATAATTGGATGATTTGAGTATATGTGATTTAGGGTTGATGCATTAAGATGTATGTGTAGGGGCCCATAAGATAGGTCCACTTAATTAGAGGTTAAGGAGTTAGATTTGGACTGCTAAGGATGGTCCAAGAGGGCCCTTTCCAAACACAGGTATCTATAATATCTCTAATTTCTTTTAAATTGGTTTCTATAGCCTCCTTATTCCTATGTAAGAGAGAGACCATATGATCAAGAGACTTAATGATTACCCTTCCTTATTCATCATGAAAAAGAAAAAGAGGACTTGAGGGAGGATATATCCATATTTCTATTCATATGTGGGGTTTTAAAATATGTTTTGGTTCTCTTGAACATTATCCAAAGAATTTGTGTTGTAAGCTAGCTAGCAAGAAACACTTCGGGTGACATAGTATCGCTCGACCATGGATTAGGAAGAAAGAAAAATTACATTTATTATATTATATTTTATAGTTTTCTTAATAGAATAAATATAAGGTGTTTTATTTCCTTATATGCCTCCTCTAAATATAAGTATCTAACCTGTATAGATTAAGTTCTCCTTATATACAGAGGAGGTACATTTTTCGTAGGATTGCCCAAACTATCAAACTTGTTTTAGCCATATTTCACTCATCCGGACTCGGATTGAGCTGAAATTTTGAGGGTAGATGTATAAAAGACCCTATAACATCTACAAAACATTTCAGATATTTTGTAGCAACAAAAATCCTAGTGCATTCATATTTTTGAACAAGATTTTTGGCAAGCATTTTTGCAAGGGTTTCATATGGGTTGAGTGCAACCAGCTCCAAAGGTTGATTTTTGGGGCCTTCGGACCCTAGAAGCCAATATTTTTGTGGTTTCTACTCAAGATTTTAGCAATATATGCTATAGGGGATCCAATATGGGTTAGAAATCTATCTTTCAAGAGAACATACTATGAACTTGAGTGATAATGACTTCCAATTTGTGATCTAACCAAAAAGCGTGCACCCATATACTATATTATATCATATTCATTCATTCAAAGCATAAAAATGACAAGATTGCATAGATTCAAAAAAATAAGTGTTTCTTGTATTAATAATTGTAAAGAATCCCTATTACAATCATGTCCCTCCGAGGGTCACCCAAATTATGATACAATTAATACAATGTCAAAGCCCTCAATAGGGTAGGCGCACTAATGTTGCTTTTCAACTAGTCACAAACTACTATAGGGTGGATTTTCCCTCTTCTTCACATTGAGGAAGGAAGTTGATGGTTGAATATCCTTTGAATCCATTCCCTACGATCAAGAAACAACATAAAAGTGTAAAAAAGATAGGCAGACTCTCATGATGAGGTCCTTTTAGGAAAAATGCATAAATATACCATTAAGCATGTATAATCAAGAAATATTGAAAATCACTTATAAACTATGTTAATTGAATCAATATTTATAGAATTGCATAAAGGAAGACAACAACTACACTATGCATAGAAAAATTATGTGAAATAAAGCATGGAAGTGCATAAAGAATCCATTAATGTCCTATTTGATGCTTAACATAAAGAAACTATTCTAACCTAATTCTACTTGTCAGAAATATGCTAAACTACAATTGAACCATGGAAATAGCTAAAATAAGCTAACTAGTCGAAAAAAATGAAAAAGGTAATGTGGTGATACCTCTGCTGCAAACTGTATCTTGATGAGCAGTCTGCACTGTAAACCATGGATGAAAGCCACAGTTAGCAATATGATAGGTTTGCCCTCAATTTCAACGGTAGTGGGCTTGATCTCCTTGTCCAAATTGATATTCAATGGTTACCTTCGATGTCCTATGACTGATTTGGTGGTTGATTCACTATGAAGGGTCTTCATTTTCCTGAATATGTGCTTCTTGGCTCTCCTAGGCTCATAGGGCATCCATAATGCAATTCATCATGAATATTGGCAAGTAGGAAGGGGATAAGTTCAATAGCTCTCTCTCAGTATACTCAGTTGAGTGTATAATTCAATAGGGATTCGTTGCTCAAATATCCAATGCTCTCTCTAATTATTTGCCCTAATTCTGAGGGGTACATATAGGACTATTCAAGGGCTAGGGGTGGCTTCATGGAGAAGCCAAGATCAAGAGGGGTGGTTAGGACAATTGGATTAGAAGCATTCGTGCTATAACCACCTTCTTCTAAAACAAATGGTTGTTCAAACCTATTTGGCTCAGACGAAGGCCAACTAAACTTCATTTAAGACCACATGTTATAGCTACGGTCTAGACTATAAAGTGTAGGTCTCAACTGTGGTTCAGCCTATAAATCGTAGGTCTAGGCTGCAGTTCAGACTAATTAGGCCAAGGATCCCAAATTGAATGGTTAGAACCACTGCTCTATCTTGGAGTCTTTCCAATATCCTTCATATGGTCTTGTAGCATGTCCATATGAGTAGTCACCCTTGACATGATGTGTTTTAGGTGTCTACAGATGTTCCTTTTGAGATGCATTGTGAGATCGAACAATGCTGAAAAAAATATACCTCCTACAATTATACCAAAGGTTCTATGATGATCATTAGTCAGATCAACATTAGATGCATCTGGTTCATAAAAAGGATGCACATCCTAGAATCATTGCTTCCAACTGTGTGAAAGGCTTACATTTGAAAAGCTTGTACTCACCATCAGTCATTCAGGTAGCATTTGATTCTACAATAGGAGTTAGGCCTATATAACCGAAAGGAGAAGAGATATAAACAAATTATCATATTTTCTATTTTCCCCAAGAAAAGGGGTAAGCTTATGATAGCTGTTGATGTCATAGAAAATGGTTAATGATACTATTCTATTGAACAAATTAAATAGTACATCTTAGGCTCTAATTAGCCCTAATAAAGCGGATCTCGTTAACAACAACGAGCCCAAATAAAATATGCTAACATATATTGTTAGCATAGAATAATGTAATAATAGCTAATTTAAAATATACGCTAACATCCCCCCTTATTACATTATTTAGATAATAATATAACTACTAGCTACACTATTATCCCCCCATACAACAATATTTGGGTAAAGTATATAACTGCCCCAATACAAGGAAGAAGAAGAAGAAGAGAAATGTAAGAATGGTGGCTTGTGCTTTGTCTCTGGCTCATGGCTCTGGCTCTAAGCATACCTCTATAATTGTACCTCTGGGTCTATCTCGAGATCTACCTATGAATCTACCTCTGGATTATCGCCTCTGGATCTGCTTGTAGATCTGCCTCTGGAACTTTGTATCTAGGTCTGTATTTAGGTCTATCTCTGGGTCATTATCTCTGGGACTGCCACTAGGTCTATCACTGGATTTGCCTTGGGGTCTACCATAGGTTTTATCTTTTCAGTAGAAGCCATACAAAATTTCTTTCATCATGGTCCATTGTGTGAGATATGTCCATCCACAATCAATATGAACCTTGTTGGCCATTTTCACTTTGTACCAACAACTGGAAGAAGAGTTATTCGTACATCCACATGAATCACAAGGATGTAATCACCAAAACTTAGCTGTAATATGTCCTATATTTCCACAGTGACTAAAAAAATGCTTTTTAGGAGTTGTAGGAGATTTAGGTTTTACAAACATAGAATTACTGGTACTTGCATGTCCAGTATAGCCAAGGCCTTCATTCTTTGCCCTGACACTTAGCATTATTGGAGATTTAATGCCTTATTCCTATTTACCTAATATCTCACCATTGAATCCCATTTTATTCATTATTTTGGAACCAAATACTTTGGTGTGTTTTTCAAAACACCCAATTTTATCATCTTCATCAATGCTTTTAACAATATTGCATTTGTCTATATTGATGAGAGTATGGAATTCATTTTTAGGAGGTTCAATTTTTAAGTAACTAGTGTCACAATCAAAATTTGCTACTATGATGAGATCACCTGTGCTACAACTGATATTTTCCAACATAGGCATGAGGTCGCTTGTATCACAACAAGCATTGGCCATCATGGGCTCAAGGTCACATGTGTCATAACAAGCATTCACCACCATGGGCTGAAGATCACTTGTGTCACTACAAGCATCGACCATTAGGGGTTTGACCTATGTTTCCTCACTAAAGTCCTTGTACACTTTACGTTGGGCAATATCAAGAGAAATCAATGATATGTAGACTACCCTTATGACACCTATAAGGATTTGAACACCATTTTTCTGAAGGTCTTTAGAATCTTCAGAATCTCTGAGAATGGATTTTACACCACTGCATAGTGTAGAAAATTTTTCATCCTCATAAAAATCCATTCCTTCCATCTATGGTGGAAAGTAAGGACCTTTAACTAATTTTGCAACATCATAAGTTTGTTTTGGGATAGTTTTCATCTTTGATCTACCCATTCTTAAGGTGCCGGACTCTGTCGAAAATGCACCTTTTACAATAAAATTTTGCAAAATAATTTGACTAAGGTGTCGGTCACTGCTGAAAATGCACCCTTATAAGTCTTCCCCCTTTTTGTTTACAAAATTATAATGTATCCTCCCTTAAGGTAGAAAATTATGGGATGGAGAAAAGTTTTATCCCCCCCTTAGTGCAAAATATGCAACTAGAAAACATCTTGGGCTATTACAAAAACTTGCCTCCTTTACAAATGGCAAAAAAAATGTCACCAGAATAATCTTCCCTTTGATTCCAAGGACTTCAAACAAAAAATAATTTGCTATTGCCTAAAAAAAGGTGTGATTTTTAATGAGTTTGGACTTTCTTATTGCCTTGGCAAGTTATATCTTTCCCCTCTTGCTGCTTTTTTTTTATATATATAAAAGGTTATTTGAAGGAAGGAGGTCTTCAAAAGGTTTTATAGAAATTTTAGGTTGTGTGAAAGCTTATAATAATTTTTTAATGAAAATTTTCAGTGTAACTAAATAAAAAATTATTTAGTTAACCAAAAATAAATAAATCATTAAAAATAAATAAAGCTAAACACACAAAAAAAAAATTACTATATTAAAAATGTTACCTTTTGAATGATTGAGGCGGTTTTGGAACCCGTGAGCTCCCCAACTAGAGTGCCTTAGCACTTGGTGAGCTACCACCCCAACTACCATTGCTGGTGGATGTAAGGGGAAAAACAAAACCCCTTATTGGATGAAGACCCACACCCAATCTTCCTTCACCTCTCTGAGAGGTGCTCCTCTTCAGGCGACGCTCTTCTCTAGGTGATGGCGTTGCGTCTGATTGGGGAATAGTCAACTAGGAAGTGACTCTACTCTGGCGGTTAGTGGCTGTAGGGTTGCGATGTTATTGTTGTCTGTATTTCTGAATGTGGGCATATATCCAGATCAATTTGATCTATTTGTGCATAGATTTGAAGTTACACTGGATGATCACCACGCTATCCAATGTAGGCGATCTACAATCCAAAATGTCACCACTTTTCAAAAAATCTACAATTACAGCAAACAAGTGCATCACTCCATCTTTTTCAACCCCTGGTCAACGTATGACTTTGCTTGAGATTTTCATGCCTTGTTGCTATAAACACGGATCTACAAATGTCACACTGTTACTGCCTTTCTTGGCATCTTCTGCAAATCAGAACAAACTATCTTAATTTCTACTCGCAACGCCTTCTACGAGGGCCTCCATCAGAGATATTGTACTCAGCTATCATCCATAGAAAAAATCCAATGATCTATCACATAATCATGGATTTTCTCCCTCGTTATCCCTGCAATTCAGTCAATTGAATTCCACCTTCTTCAAAAATTGCTCAATCGATAAAGATCTTGTTCGAAATCATCACGATCATTACCATGAAATGAGATTGGTTTTCGCTGTGCATAATGGATCCAAAGAGAGCTTCAACAACACGATGTCATAGAAAATAGTGCTATACACCGGAGTACAATGGGATCAATATCCCACATGTGGCGTGAGAGGGCTCACTAACATTTTAAAAGTAATAAAGTGAATATTGATAAATGTCCACCTAACGGTGGGTAATTCCTCCTTGACATCCTTTTGTCACTTACCACCAAGTCTCTTAGTCCCATCTAGTGGGATGCCTTTGTTTACGTGTGCCACCATGTCAAGTCCTCCTCAGCCGTAGAATACGCCACGTGTTAGGATTCAGTCTCGTCGTGTAGGTGTCAAACTAATTGGTTGGTCCCACGTAGGTCATTCATCCTAGGCTAGGTCTAGCACCGTCTATCCAGTCAGCATCCACATCTGAGTCGGGTCAATCGACACAGTCTGATCACATCAACTGTTAGTGCCATAGTCAGGTCATCGAGAGTATACCTTCAGGTCCACATTGAGCCTCTGATCAGGTCCCACATTGCTCGTCATGGTCCTGCCACTATATGTGTCCCTGTAAATCCTCTCGAGATTGGTACGCTAAGGTATCCAAGATCTACACTCTAGTTGCAGTTGGCTTTGTAGGTTAGATCCAGATCTAGTCATATCTGGTGCCCCAAGGAGTCAGGTCCATGAGTTTCACCAATGTGTCCAACGTGAGATTCGTGATCCTGATGGCATCCAATGTCGATCGTCCCTTAACCAAATTGAAATATTAATCGTCATATATTGCATGGCAAGGCTCTAATACCATGTCGTAGAAAATGATTAATGATACTATTCTATTGAACAAATTAAATAGTACATCTTAGGCTCTAATTAGCCCTAATAAAGTGGATCTCGTTAACAACAACGAGCCCAAATAAAATATGCTAACATATATTGTTAGCATAGAATAATGTAATAATAGCTAATATAAAATATACGCTAACACAATGATTCGTAAGGACGAATGCAATTTTGACAAGATCAAGGGATCTATGATATTTGAGATCTTCTATTGAGTTTGATTATGATTTGATATTATGACTACCCCCTCAAGCGATGAGTCGATTAGGGTAATGACAATTATTAAAGCGACGATGTTGCTTGACCACCATGGATGATCTAAAATTTTTAGATTTGAGCATATTAATGCCTTTGCTAGGCCTAGTTCAGCTTCTGATTCCAACTGTTAATATTATTTGCACATTTCTATCCCATGGAGAAGTCGGGCTACAATAGCCATCTTAGGGAATCAAAATGATACAAATTCAATTAGTTTTGTGTTGAATCAATTTATCGATGATTTGTTGAAATATGTCATAAATGACATGACATGAAACGCCTCATTCTCGTGGAGCAGTCCGACCTTGAAGGCCTTCTTATGGATTGAAAAGAAGCATATTAGATCAACGATGAAAATTTTTCCCCAAATGTCCTTCTGGTAATTTACTCATCTTATCAGATTTCATGGAGTGCAAGTCATTGCAATCACCAAGTGTATAGGGTAAATTGTTGAATACGAGGCACATTTGGTGTTTTTAATTATTTTATTTTTTTGTTGTTAATTTTGATTTTTTTGAATTGATCTTGGTGCTTGAACATCACCAAATTTGCAACATTGATTGCTCTTTTTGAAAATTTTATCTAATGAGAGCCATTAATTTACCTATTTACACCTTCCCACGATGGGATTTAACTAAATTTGCTATCAATTGAAAACCGCAGCTAGGGTCTGTGGTTCCCATTTGCAATTTTTGGAACCGCGACTAGGGCCTATGATCTGTGCGGAATAAGAAAATCTTATAAAAGCTCAATTTTCAATTTTTTTTCATTATTCCTTGACAATGATTTGGCAATTGGAGAGCTTGACAGTGACAACTAAGAATTGACCTAAAATGATTGAACTCTACACTCACACCTATACACTACATGATGGTAGACTGTAGGTAAGCTTCATCTAGCTACAGCGGCTAAGGCGAGGGCAAGGTAATTTGAAACCAAGACCTCACATACATTACCAGTAAAATTAACCTCATTAAGAAATGGGCTAATTGATCCTAATTAAACCATTGATATGAACCTCATGCTATATTAGGCTAGTTTAGGCTTTATTTTTTTTTTTTTTTTTAGCCGTGGACATGACCCGGGCAAGATATCAGTCGGAGACCGCAGGTACCAGCTGTGGTTCCAAATTGATCAATTGGGGACTACAAATGCTAGCTACGGTTCACATTTAAAATCCCAAAAATCAATTTTGACCACATGCAGACCGTAGGGTTGACCCGCGGTTCGCAAGCTTTAGGAATAATTTATCAAATTTTTAATTTTTCCAAGGTTTAATAGGCAAATAATGTCATTTAATACATTTTTAACTTGTCTAAGTGACGTTTTTTATTTTTATGACTGCTTGATGACATTCTTTTGTACTTTTATTAGTTTTTAGATTAATTTGAAGATTTTTAGGTCATTTTTAAATGTTTTTGCTTATTTTTAGTTAGCTTTTTCCTTATATTATGTTTTTTTATTTCAGAGGTTGACCTCTAGAGATCGTGAGCCCAACATCCTTAAGAATATTTGAGGATAGCTCACTCCCAGGGAGCAGAGATGGTTTAGAGCCATCAGCTTAGGTTACATCCTGGATCTACCCACAATTAGGGTGGATCAAGCCTACTTGACTGTGTTGGCCCAACATTGGAATGCACAAACCAACACATTTCACCTACCTATAGGTGAAATTACTGTGACCCTAGACGATGTATATAGGATCTTAATTATCCCTATTGATGGCGAGGCAATCATATCTTCTACTTTTGGGGCCAAAGAGCCCATTTTGGATGCTATTTTTGGCAACCAAAGCTAGGAGACTTAGTGTAGTATCAATCATGGAGGAGTCTATATCGGATACTAGCAGGGGAAGAACATATTCTCTATGCAGGAGGCTATTTTTATGCACATGGTGATGCAAGTTGTTCTTCTAGACTCCTTAGGTGTGAGGATTCCTTGGAACATCATAGCTACTGTCCATAGAGTGGTTTAGAGCTCAGCAGCTCAGCCATTACGACTAGCCTGGGGGAGCACCCTTCTATGCAAGTTGTATAGAGAGTTATATTAGATCACATATTGGAGCTACCATGGCATCAACTGTAGCCTACTTTTTCAAATTTAAAGTTGGTGGTACATTATGATATAGCATCTTGGAGAGCTACCACTACACATAATGAATATTGATGATGATAACCAGTGTTATACCACCTATTGGCCTCGTAAGGAGGAGGGGTTCAAGAGCAAGACCCATGCTGGTGATGTCTAGCATTATATTACATGGTTTGGATCACTCGACCTAGACAATATTGAGTGGCGGTCGTATATGGATTTCCTAGCATGGGCTAAGGTGGACGAGTGGCTTCAATAGGCTTGTAGAGATAGGTGGCTACTAAACCAAAATGTTGAGATTAGAGAGTATCGGTTCTACTCTCATGTCCTACGATAGTTCATCATATTGTAGGACATCCCAAAGATCCCATTTCTATATTGGTGCTTGGATTTAGAGTGGGATCTACCATGGATTTGGCCTTCGGCTCTAGGGGAAAATCTAGATGACTTATGGAAGACTGGTGTTGACAAGGCTGCTACCACCCCAACATATGACAAATTATGGTCCATGCTCCAGTGGCATGGATCAAGACTTCTGGGTAGAGTACCAAACTAGGTAGAGGTAGAGGCGAATCCTGATAGGTGCAGGGTGTACCTATAGATAGAGGGCGTATGGGACATAGAGGCCACCATTAAGGAGGCTCCTAAGGTCGATCTAGATGATGAGGCTCCATAGGAGGGTGAGTTACCTCATGACAATGTAAATGGGCTACTCCTAGCTTAGGTTGCTAACTTGCAAAGTCAACTCATCTGATATGTCATAAAACAAATGGAGCGAGACATCACTATTGCTAATATACAAGCACAACTAACTGATAGAGACCGCATAGTGATTTGGAAGAGACATGATTGGGTACATCTATAATAGAGAGGGACTTGGCCTAGGCTTAGAGGGGAGATCCTTCATATTCTCATGCTATCATAGAACCACCCACAACACTAGTGCTAGTGCTACCTGGTGGCCATTATCCCATGTCAAATCACAAGTGCTTACAAGCCCTCGTGGATGAGAGTAATGACAAATATACTAGTAGGGTAGCCTGTAAAGATCAGCTAGAGGGCTACTTTAGGTTGATTGGTGGTACGGTCCTAGAGGATTCTCATGCTATAGGATCTCAGTAGACCAAGTCCAAGACTACGGGGTAGTCCACAACTAGCTCTAGCCAGCAGACCCACAGGATAGAGAGGACATACAGGTCCTCTAGCACACATGGTGTTAGCTCAAATAGGAGCCATAGGGAGATAGGTGGGACCTCTAGCCATAGGACTAGCTACCTAGACATATCAATCTCTCATGTTCTAGGCTTCCTCGAGCTAGGTGGTACATAGGGCCTTCAACAAGGCATATAGTAGGGGACATATACGACTATAGAGTAGGATCCAGGTCATAGGGCTAAGGGAGGTGGTGAGAGCTCCAATTCAGGGGGACCAACCATAGCTAGGGCACTTGTCATATCATAGCTACATTTTGCACATGTATCATTTTTGGTGTAAGATTGAGGACCTACATGATTGTAGCCTGCGAGAATTTTGTACTCATCTGATGTACTTTGAGACACATTTATATATGATATGACTATTTATGGCTCATGATGTGTACTTGATTTATATGTTCTAATTTTATATTTATTTTATGCACATGGATGCAATGCTTATGTTAATTTCATGCTATATGATGTGATGTATGGATGAGATGCACTAAATAACTATGTGATTTATGATGATGATTATTTGAAGTGATCTATATGCTTAGATGTACAATTTATGATGGATGCAATATTTTACCTGAAGGCATATTTGATATTGCTTTATTTTATGCATTAACGTATATAATGATTTATTTACACGATGGTAATCTAATGTAAATGAACTTGTATACTTTAATCACTTAAAACATGAAGAATGAATGCAAATATGTTTATCAATCTAATGGATGACACCACAAAATGTATAAAAATCATGAGTGTATTTGAAAATCCTTAAGATAAGAATTTAATCAATTAATAACCCATAATGAAATGCAATGAATGTAGTTGTATAATGCGAATGATATAATGAGTCGTTCTATTTTCTTTTGCAAAAATTGAAAGATATGCAAGATATAGTCAGTGGCCATCTAAATATTATTTCTAATATTCATCTGATATATACCCTATATTTTTATTGTGCTCTATATTATGATGCATCATGGATTCGATACTTTGCAATTTTATGATTTTATATGGTTTGCGATATTTGATATTTTATTGCTATGAGAGAAATTTTTGAGGTTTTCCATGAGACTCAAACACCCTAATATACTTATCAAGAGTTGCATACTAACCACACTAGACTTTTGAGATAAAATATTTTTGTTAGGATAGGCCCTAACTATTCATTATCCCTGTGTGTGCACATGATTATTTTAAGATAAGACACAAGCATTCCCTCATATCAAGCGGGATTATTTCAACCCATTGCTAAGATAGGGGTTCCACAACTGTCTTATCCAATCCCAAGTTTAGATTTTAGTTGGACTAAGCCACGATGCAATGTAGGACACCTGAAGCTAGCTCTTACACATTCAAACATTAGTCTTGTTCATAAGCGAGGTGCTAATACGTCAGACATATCATCATACGTAAGGTATAGTAGTGCCAACAATTCCAGGGATTAAGGCTCATTCCTTTCTATACTTCCATTTTCGATATACTTGATTATATGTAGTGAAGCAAGGGAGTCGATTCTATATTCATTATGAACTGTATTTGTATCTTCATTTGATTTCTCTTCGAATTGGATCTTCATTTTATCTCCACTCGAACTTTAATTTATGATCTTCATTTGATCTTCACTTTGAAATTTGATTTAATCCCATTTTTTGATCTTCACTCGATCTTCACTTTTCAGCATTTACATTTGATAATTTTCTTCAAAACTTTCCTTTGGGGGGATTTACTTGGGAAAATTGTTTCTGGTATATCGATTGAGAATATCGATCTTATGATATCGATATGGGATATCAATCTGGGAAGTTGATCTATGATATCAATCTAGGGTATCAATAATGAGGATTGATGTGGGATATCACTTTGGGATATTGCTCATTTTATCATAAGAAAGGGATTATGAATAGAGAACTAACCTATCATTTTTCCAAATTCTAACATTTTCCATACCGTCCACACAGAGGGATAAGTAAGAATAACTCTTTTTGCTTCAGGATACCTGGTCCTACTTCGCGGCTTTCATCTTCCCCTAGTCCTTGTTAGGATTTTTCAATTTGTTGATTAGTGATAGGCTTATGATATGCTAAGGGCCAATGTTATTACTATACCAAAAATGAAGCTAAAATATTACGAGAAAACATATAACATGAAAATGACAAAGAATGGATCTTTCATTAATATTGAACCCCGGTTACATGTCGGTCCCTCTTAGGGATACCCATCTTGATACAATGATTTACAAGTGGATGAAGAGATGTCCCCTTTTGCAAAAGGGTGGCGCGCTCTAAAATGCTTCCCGGTTCCGCACACGGAAATGTCTGAGGGCTTACAGATGCCTCCTTCTCTAGGTATGTCTCCCGAATGGATCCTCTTGCTCTCGTATGTCGTGGATTATGTCTCGTGAACCTGTGGCCCTGTATGCAATTCAAACAACAATACACGTTTAGCTATCCGAGATTGCCTCCTCGGATAAGGTTGTTAGTAATCAGAGAATGTAACAGAAATATGATAAAATGATACCATGGAATCAAGTAAATCTAAGCTAATGATATAAGAAAACAAGATAAAATATGCTATGTCTATTTAAGCTAAGCCTATGGGCCACTGTCCAAGACAACGACCGCTAAAGAAAACCTTGCTCTCCTTGCCCCAAAGCTATGGGTCAAAGACTATGATCTGATGTTGAAGAAAGTAGGTGTTATGCCCTTTGATTTGTCAAAGCTCCATCGCACACGTGATCCCAAAGAGAACTCTCTCTCTGAAATGATCTCTTGTATGTGATTCGGGTCTCTATATGTCATATATCGATCATGTGTCTCTCTTTTGGTGCTCTTAGGCTTGCACCTTTTATAGTGTGAAACCCTAGGTCTATGTCCAAGCCCTAGAAATGAATTTCTCATGCGTAGTGCAAGTTAGCATGAGAAGCCCTTGTCTATTGTCTATATTTGAAGGCCAGTTAACTGAAATCTAACTGCCCACTTGAGTCTTCTATGCGAACTATTCATTAGCATGAGAAGCTTTTGTCCTTTGTTTATGCTTGAAGGTCAGTTAACTTAAGTCTAAATGCAAACTCAAGTCTCCTATGTGAACTGGTCATGAAAAGGAATGCAAAGTCACTCCCGCTCACCTTTATTGCATGCAGACTACCACTTCCACCCGATATTGGGCCTGTTTGTCGACAAACCACTTCTTATGGCTTAGCCACTATCATCTACAATGGCTATGATCTAGCCACTATCATCTATAGTGGCTAAGGTCTGGCCACTCTAGGCTTGAGCGGCTAGAATCTGGTTGCTCTTGGCTTGAGCGGCCAAGCTTGGATGGCTTGAAAAGGCCCCAAATGAGTGGTGAGAACCATTGTTGGTGCTTGGAAAGTCCAAGATTATGTCTTATGATCTTATGAGTGTGTCTATGTAAGTAGCTCCCCTAAGCATGACATGATTTAGGTGTCTATAGATGCCCCTTTTTGCGATGCGTTGTGTGGAAAACACAACGTTGAGCAAAAATGTAGACTGATCCGTTTGTAGGGTGTATGGTGATCAATGGTCTGATCAATGTCGGATGGCCCAATCATGCAAGATGGCATGCATCCCTTGAATCATTGCCTCAATGTTCGGAGGACTTAGCCTAGTGGCTTTTGCATGTTAAATTGCACTCATTCCTCAAACTCAATCGGGTAGCTTCAGTTGCTACAACAATTTCGATCGGTAGGAGAGCTACAATTGAAGATGTCATGTCTGCTTACGTTCCCAGCAAACAAGGGAAATTTGTGATTGTTGTATGCAATGATTCGAAGGATGAACATGATTTTGCTATGATCAAGTGATATTTTGTTGATTTTGATTATGATTAAGTTGAAGTTTTGAACTACTTCCTCACACAATGGATTGGTGAAGAAATGACAATGAATGAAGCGACAAGTCGCTTGACCAATATGACTAATCTGGTTCCTTTCTAGCATTTGCTGCTTTTAATGGGCAATCCCACATCCAAGTGTGATTCCAATTGCTTATGATAATCATCCATCCCTATCTCGAGGAGCGGTCCGACTATCAATAGCCTTCTTAGGGAGTTAGGATGAGTGATTCTATTTATGTTTAGATTGTATCACTTTGACTTAATGTTTTTGATGTCATAGGGGAATTAGAATGACCCCTTCGCACCCGTGGAGTAGTCCGACCATCTTGATCTTCGGGTTTGAAGGGTGACATATCGTAATTCCAAAATGAGTTGCTTTTGCCCCAAGTGGCCTTATGGTTGCCTACTCATCTCACCGAAATACATGGAGTGCAAATCACTGCAATCATCGAGTGGATAGAGTAGGTAACTGGATATGAGGCCTACTTGAGATTGTGATTTTATGTAATTTTT
The DNA here is from genome assembly GCA_028583015.1 of Wollemia nobilis. Lineage (NCBI taxonomy): Eukaryota > Viridiplantae > Streptophyta > Pinopsida > Araucariales > Araucariaceae > Wollemia > Wollemia nobilis. Next base: position 293,519 of record JAQPPZ010001599.1, on the reverse strand, counting down.
TTGTTGTTTTGAACATTCTGATGATCCTAAACCATCAAAGTGTGATTATTTGTTGTTTTTGTTATTCCCTCATTGAAGGAACTACTTAATTTTGACCTATGGGCTTGGCCGTTGTCAGGTCCAGCAGCCTCTGATTTCCTTCCTGTGGCCACTGTCACCTTGAGTGGCCAAGAAGCTCGAGCCGCTGACATCAAGAGGCCAAGGCATAATTAAGGAAATATAAAACTTGCAATTCTAGGGTTTTGACCTATCATTTTCACTGTTCAAGATTCCATTTTTAGAGCTCTAGTGCAACGATGATGGTTGCGACTTCAAAACTTTGTGGTGTTGAGGACATGGCTACATAGGGTGAGACATCAACTACTGGAGGAGCCGGAGCTTCTCGGGTATTTCTCTTCAAAACCCTAGCTCTCTTTTCTTTGCTTAAGTAAAATTGAACTTCACTAAGAAATGAGCAAAATGAACATCACTAAACCTGCTAGCAATGAACAAACTCCGTAATTAGGCTTAGGTTCCTTTTTTCCAAGGTGGGTTGGTCCCCAAATTTACAATCTGTCAGTGGCTTTAGCCTAGGGTTTTTGAAAATTTTCCATTATTCACCTATTGCCACCATTTTGGGCATTCTCAAACTTAGCTTAGTTTCGATGCTTGGGTAGGGGATTTGTTTTCCAATTTGTTTGCTTTCCCTCCCTTTTGTTGCTTTGCTTAAGTTATTTTGTCAATTGTAATTTTTTTTTTTTTTTGCCAAGGGTTCACGGGTTTGCCATGCCGCCCTTGGTCGTGTCGCTCAAAGTGGCTGCTAGGACTGTCCTTAGAGGGCCAAGCTTGAATCCCAATGGTCAAAAATTTGACCATTGGGCCTTGGCTTGCCTCCAACGGCTAGGTTTCGGCCTTGTAGGCGACAACGGCTAAAGCTTGAGCCTTGTTTTTGCATTTTGTGTATTGATTTTATGATTTTTTTTTGAATTTTTGCTTTGCTTAGGTGCAATTTATTCTTTTCTTGCTTAGATTTAGAGTAACTCATACTCTTTTGCACCATTTTCATGTTTATTGTGAATTATGCCTTAGATGCATTGTAGTTATATTTTTTTTTCTTCTACTTTGTTTAGATCCTCACTGCTCGGGCTCGGGACCCGAAGCTCCTATTGGACTTGCTTCCTAGATTTGATGACACTGACTAGGAGTGGTTTAAGGCCCGTGGGCTATAGTATGTTATCAGGTTGCCCCACATTATGGCCGACCAGGCTTATCTTATGGCCTTAGCCCACCGTTGGGACCCATGGACCAACACCTTCCACCTTCCACCCGACGAGATGACTATCACGTCGGAGGACGTGTATAGGATCTTTCGGATCCCATTCGATGGGGTGCCCATTGTTTCATCGACCACTAATGATCAGGTGGTCGTCTATGATAGGGTGTTTGGGGCACGTTCTGCATAGGCTCTCTAGGAGACTAGGTCTGGGGGAGTATCTATCAAGACTTGGTATGATGCTCATGTTTTCATAATGAGGCATGTTGTGTTGTTGATGGTGATCAACAACGTTCTTATCCTAGACTGCTCGGGTTTGAGGTTCCCTTGGAACCTCCTAGCGATGGTGCAGGACCTACTGGATAGCGAGGAGCCTATCATCTATGCATGGGGTAGATCACTATTGGCTCAGTGCTATGATGAGTTGTACCACATCCATCGGTGGGGATGCATCAACATTGCTTGTAGTTTGCTCTTACAGGTTTGGGGATGGGAGCACATTAAGGTAGATCACCCTAAGGGGCTCCCATCTGAGATTACATCTATTGAGGCTCGAACATAGTGCTATGCTACCAGATGGGCTCGGGAGCATGAGGAGCGTAAGAGCCACACTTTTGTAGGGGAGCTGTCCCACTACACTGATGCTTTTACCAGACTATTGGTCGGAGATGTCATGTGGTGGTCGTATTATGAGTGTCTGATTTGGGATGATCCAGCTAGTTTTACTGCTAGGACACGATGTGAGCGATGGCTCATTGGCCATAAGATTGCCATCTAGGAGTATTTCTTCTACTCTCAGGTTCTTCGTCAGTATGGATTGTAGTAGGATGTGCCCTTGGTACCATTCTTGTATAGGCGCCTCATAGCAGAGAGGGACCTACCTCCATGATAGGTCATAGAGCTTGCATATGAGGAGGATGCCCTAGCCGTAGACCCTATAGTGGTTGGGGAGTTATAGAGGCCTACTCTCAGTGGTGGGGTGATCGGATGTGGCATGGCATCGATAGCCTAGGGCATGAGGATGATGGTGGGGGTGATGGCATAGATCTAGTAGGATGTAGGGTTCGAGCTAGGACCGAGGTATGGGGCCAACCGATAGAGCAGGTGGTAGTAGAGGATCTTGATGTTCCTGAGGAGGAGGAGTTAGAGCCTGAGGAGAGAGACTCTCCTCTGAGAGCATAGTTGCACGAGGTCGAGGCTGAGCTCTAGGCTACTAAGATCTAGGTACAATGGTGAGATGCTATGATTGAGCAGCTCACAACATAGATACAGGCTCTATAGGCTACTATCGGGGGTGGCGATGTCAGGATGCAGTTTGTTGTTCCTGCTTCTACACCATAGGAGGTTCTAGCAGTAGGCTCAGGGGTAGAGGTGGGATGACTTCATTCCTTGTTGGATGAGCATGAGGCTCAGATCTGGGGTCTTACGGATCATGTTACCCTCCTTCAGATGCAGCTCAGGAGGCATGAGATTGTCCCTAAGGATCCAGTAGATGTAGGTGGTTCGTAGGTCAATGGGCGCTCTACCTCGGGGTAGTCTTCCACTCATCCTAGCCAGTGGACCTGGACTCGGATAGAGAGACCTACAGGCTCACATCACTCGACTCATGACACCACCATAGGGGGAGGTGGCACTGGAGGAGGTGATGCAGGGGGCTCAGGCCCGACACTAGATTGATGTTCTACTTGGTTCTTGATCCATTTTTGAGGTCGACTGACCTACATGACTATAGCCCATGGGCATTTTTGTATATCCATTGGACTTGACACACATATTTTTATGATAGATTTACCTTTTGTGACTCATTATGTGTATCGTTTATTGCTTATGTTTTTGTTGTTATTTTATTTTATGATATGATGCGATGATGATATTATGATGATTTGATGGATATGTTAGATGATAGATGATATTTGAAGATGCTTAGATGGATGTGTAGATGCTTATATGATTTGATGATATGATGCAATGTATTTTGATGATGAATGATGAATTTATGGTATGCAAATGGATATTGCCTGTATGTTTTATGATGTGGTTTATGGATGATTAATGACTTGTTTTCGTGGATGCAAATGTTATTGTTAAATGCATGTTTAATTTTTGCTTTAATTATATGCATCTAACTTATGTGATGGAATGGTATAAATGAACCTGTATGCTCTAATCATTAAAAACATATGGAATGCATATGACATTGACAATCTTAATGGGTGATACCACAGAAAGTTTAAAAATAATCATGAATTTAAATAATCACTTCTATCATAAGAATTGATTAAGTATTCATATATGAGATGTAATGGTGTGTAATGTATCTTCTTAATAAGTTTCTATAAATTAAAATATATAAAGTAGTCAGTGGTCGTCTATATACTATTTCTAATATATATGCGGTATCTGTCCTACTATGTTGATACCCCCTAATTTATAGAATCTTATAAAGAAAGTGATGGTGTGAATGATTTAATTATTTGTTGCTATGTAAAAAAATTTTGGGGCTTTTCGGAGATTCAAACACTCTAGTTCCCCTATCAACAATTGTCTACTTACCACTTAGACTTTTGAAAAGTAAGGCTTTTACCATGGACCTGGTTTTTCATGATCTCTGTGTGTGCATGTGATTGTATATTTTGAGGTAGAACTCAAGCATTTCCTCCGATGTCAGGCGGGATTCTTTCAGCCCATTGCTAAGATCAGGGATCCTCAAGTGTTCATCTCATCCTTATGTTGGACTTAGTTGGACTATACCACTAGGCAATATTTGGTTACCTAAGCTAGCTCATCCACATTCAAACATTGGTCTACACAAATGCATGAAGCAATTGTAATAGACATATCATCATGCGTAAGGATTTCTCCTTCCAGTTTTGTACAATGCTGAGAATTCTAGGGATTCAAGCTTTATTCCCTTCTTTTTGGCTTTGGATATTTGCTCATATGTAGTGATGAAAATCACTGTTTATTTTTTATTTGATTTTTTTCTTTGAGCGGGGATTTTTTGTAGTGATGATAATCACTGTTTATTTTGCTCATTCTTAGTGATGAAAATCATTGTTTATTTTTTATTTTTTCTTGAGCTTGATTTTTTTGTATTTTGAATATATGATTGTATTGGATTTTTGCTTTTGAAATCTGGACTGTATGCTTGGCCTTTTGAATTTGTACTTTTGCTTTGGGATTTTGCTTATTTTGATTTAAGCAAGGGATTTTGATAGGGTAAAGCTTGTCCTTTTGCCAATTCTCAGCACCTTTAAACCGGTTGCATAGGGGGATAAGCAAGGATAATCCTTTTCACTTAAGGTAACCTAGACCACTTTGCAACTTTCATATTTTCCTTGTACCAGCTAGGATTTTAGTGTTTCAATTAGTGATGGGATCTTGAATATCCAAGGCTTTATCACAGCTAGGCCTTTCTTTCTACTAATCAAAGTTGTTTTCCTCAAAAGTTGATAAGATTACTAGATTTGGTTGACTAACCGAAAAGCCTTAGTAATTATGTATAGCAACAAATAATGGTTGTGTTGAAAAACACAATTACACACATGTGGATGGAGGTATGGATATGAATGACTTGTGCGACAAACTATGGTATCACTTTTAAGACTCTCATGACATATCTTGTAATGTATGTGAAAATGCAATGCAATGATGTGGATGCAAAATGTGAAGTGCAATTGTTTTTGTATTTTTGATTTTATGTTGTTTTTGTATTTTTGATTAATTTGACCAAAGGGCTTATTATGCCTTTGGGGCTTTTGTTATTGATTTTGACCAAGCGGTTTTGAATTACCCTTGGAGCCTTTTTTATTTGATTTTTGACCAAGTGGCGTGAATTACCCTTGGAGCCTTTTTGATTTGATGTTTGACCAAGCGGTGTGAATTACCCTTGGAGCCTTTGATTTGATTGTTTGACCAAGCGGTTTGAATTACCCTTGGAGCCTTTGATTTGATTTTTGACCAAGCGGCTTGAATTACCCTTGGAGCCTTTGATTTGAATTTTGACCAAGTGGTTGAATTACCCTTGGAGCCTTTGATTTGATTTTTGAATGAATTATTGGTTTGTTTTTTGAGTTTGAATTACCCTTGGAGCTTTGATTTGAATTTTTGAATTTTATGTTTTTATGATTTGTTTTTGACATATTTGAATTTTTTGTGTTTTTGACATATTTGAATGTTTTTGTTTTTGACATATTTGAATGTTTTTGTGTTTTTGAAATATTTGAATGTTTTTGTGTTTTATGTGTAAAATACCTTTAAGTGAATGATATTGAGAGGTTCAGGCTCTTCAACACCATCTAATGATATAAGGTGATATGCTCCAGGCCCAACTCTCTGTGAAATCATGTATGGACCTATCCAGTTTACCGTGAACTTATCTCGTAGATGCGATGATAGATTTGAATTCTGCTGGTTTTCTTTGAGCACTAGATCTCCAACCTTGAATTCCCTTAGGTGGACTTTACTATTGTAAGCTCATGCAAGGCGATCTTGGTAAACATGGAGATGCTCTAAAGCATTGACTCGATGTTCATCAAGAAGCATCAATTGATCAAGGTGGCCTTGTCGCACAACTTCATCATCTATGAAGTCTTTTAGTGCTATGCGTAGAGTCAGGATTTCCAACTCTAGAGGCATGATGGCTTCAGTGCCATATACTAGTGAAAATGGTGTTGCCCTAGTGGGCATCCGTATACTAGTCCTGTATGCCCATAGTGCAAGAGGCAATTGCATGTGCCAATCCTTGTGATTTTCTTGCATTGTCTTCCTCAAAATGGAGACTATTGTTTTGTTTGAGGCTTCTGCTTGCCCGTTTGCTTGCGGATAATAAGGCATTGAAAAACTATGCTGAATATGATATTTGTTCATTAAAGCATGCACATTTTTGTTCTTAAAATATGGCCCATTATCCGATATTATCTTAGAAGGGACCCCAAAATGACTTATGATATTATGGAGTATAAACTCCGCAATCCTTGGTCCAGTTGTTGATGTTAAGGGGATCGCTTCTACCCATTTAGTGAAGTATTCTATGGCCGTTATGATGAATGTATGTCGGCATGAGGATGGGGGTGAGATCTTCCCAATCAAGTCTAGTCCCCATTGCGAGAATGGCCATGCTTCCTGGATGGGCTGCAAAGCTTGCGATGGTAAGTGCGTTAGATTTGCATGATGTTGGCACTTACTACATTTCTTGACATACTCGTAGCAGTCCTTTTCCATTATGGGCCAATAGTAACCCATTCTCAAGATGCACTTAATGATGGCCATGCCACTAAAATGGCCTCCACATGTTCCATCGTGAGCTTGTGAAACTACCCAAGATGCTTCCTGGGGCTCAAGACAATGGAGCAATACTCCATCATATCCTCGTCTGTAGAGGATTTCTCCTAGAAAAATGTATCTTGTTGCTCTCTATTTAAATGTTCACCTTTCTGTATGCGACAAACCTTGAGGTATTATTCCGAGCTTCAGGAAGTCCCATAGTTGGGAAAGCCAATCTTGATAGGCCACAACTTCTATAGAATAGACAACTTGCTCTTCCTACATTTTTGAGGTAGTGAACACGGATTGAGGAACAACTCTATGGTATATGGTCGCACCACACTCTATGGGTCCTTGGGAGATCAATGACCCCCAAGGTGTTATTTGCAAGAAACTTCTAGCTGTGAAGGACCAATCCTGATTTGGTTTGATGTTGATCATGTTGACTGATTCTTGATTGTCAAAAGCTTCACGACGTATTGCTGAGTGCGAAAGCACTTTCACATGAATGGTTGTAAAATCAGTAGATAGATTCTGAGGGATTAAGGATCCCAAAGAGGCCATAGTGTCTACAAATCTATTCGATGTACGAGGGATTGCCTCGATGTCATACCATTCTAGTCGGGCTAAGTAATTGTCAACAAGTTCCTTGTAAGTCTTCAGGAGTGGGCACCTGCATTGGAAGAGTCCTTTGACCTGGTTTACTATGAGCAAGGAGTCACCAAAGATATTCAATATTTTAATGCCCATCGCTATGGTTGTTTGGAGTCCCAAGATCAATGCTTCATATTTTGTATTGTTGTTTGTGCATGGGAAGTCTAGTTTGAATGATAAGGGCAATGGAGCACCCTATGGTGTGATAAATACAATCCCTGCTCCACCTCCTTGTTCACACTTTGAACCATCGAAGAACAATGACATGTATTTTTCTTTCTTAGGTTCTTCGAGCTCTAGCGGATCTGATAATGCAAAGACCACATCATCAGGCAACTCTATGGTGAGAGGCTTGTTATCTTGAAGAGGCACCTCTGCTAATTGATCTGCTATGACTTGTCCCTTGATGGAATTTTGGCTTATGAACTCTAGATCAAATTCTATCAATAGCATGATCCACTTTGTGGTACGTGTATTGTGATATGTCTTGCTCATCATGTACTGCAAAGGATTTTGTTTTGATATGACGTAGGTCGTATGGCTCAACATGTAGTGTCACAACTTTCGAGTTGCAAAGACCATTGCTAAACATAATTTTTTGACATACGCATATCCTAGCTCATAGCTCACCAAGGTGCGACTAATGTAATATATGGCTTGCTCTTTGTCTTGTGCATTATTTTGGGCTAACATGGTGCCTAATGCAAAATCAGTAGCTGATATATATAGTAAAAATGGTATGTCTGGCCTTGGTGGAGCCAATACTGGTGGCATTGCTAGATAAGTCTTGATCTCTGCAAAGGCTTGATGGCATTCTTCATCCCAATGAAAGGGGACTTCCTTGCATAGCAACTTATTCATAGGTCTGCATTTGTCTGATAATTGTATGATGAATATTTTTATGGATGCTATCTTGCCTTGTAGGCTCCTCAACTCCCTAATGTTGGTAGGGGTGGCCATTTCTAGTATAGCCTTTACCTTTGTAGGATCAACTTCGATGCCTCTCTTGGATACGATGAATCCTAAAAGCTTGCCAGAAGTTATGCCGAATACACACTTCTTAGGATTCAATCGGACATTGTGTTCTATGAGGTGATCAAAGACTTGTCTAAGGACTTCGGCATGCTCTTGCCGCAATAGGGACTTGGCTAGTAAGTCATCCATGTAATATTCCAAGATCTTATGCATATAGTCATGGAATATGTATGTCATGGCCCACTGATATGTGGCACCAACATTTTTGAGACCGAATGGCATCACTTTGTAATAGAATGTTCCCCATGGAGTAATGAAAGTAGTTTTATGTTGATCTTCGGGCTTAATCCAGATTTGGTTGTATCCAAAAAACCCATCCATTAGGGAGAGCATTTCATGACCTACGGTTGCATCTACAAGAGCATCTATGTTTGGCAATGGGAATGAATCCTTTGGTGTTGCCCTATTCAAATATCTGAAATCCATGTAGATACAGACTCTTCCATTAGGTTTCCCTATGGGTACCATGTTTGACACCCACTCAGGGTAGTCAATAGGAACTATGAATACTGCATCCAGTAGTTTTTGCAATTCGTTCTTTACCATCAAAGCGATGGTTGGATGCATTTTCCTCAGTTTTTGCTTGACTGGCTTCTTCATGGGATCCAATGAAAGGTTGTGAATGACTAACTTTGGATCTATCCCTGGCATGTCTTTGTAAGTCCAAGAAAAAATATTTGGCCTCTCCTTGAGGAGAGGAATCAAGATGGCTTGTTCCTATGGAGATAGACTTTCTCCGAACTTGACTTTCCTTGGTTGGGTAGGATCATCACTGATGTCCACCTCGAAAGTTGCTTCTATAGCCATATGTGACCCATCCTCTAGCTGATGAGGCATGGGTATCAAATGAATGTCATCAACGAGATTCATAGGACCTATTGACTCAGGTTCCAAACCAACATGGAAGATGTCATACGCACAACCTGATGCAATATGGAATGATTGTAACATCTCTTCATTGGGGAAGAGGTCTTCTAGCTCTATGGGTGAACTAGCATGATCCCAATCAATAGCGTCTATATCAAGATGCAATGATTTGGTAGGATCTACTGGATTATGAAGTGGAGTGGTCAAATCGATGGAGATCATGTTGATGGATGGGATGAAATCTCTAGGACCACATGGGTGCAATCTTGTCTCAGGGGTTTCTCTTCCATACTCATGATGAGGTTCTAGAGGAATGGGAATTTTTGGATCTGGCCCATGAGTAGGGCAGACAATAGGATCATTGGGCTCTAACTGCTCTCTAAATGTAGGTGGAGGGGGATTAACCATCCGATGAATGGCAGCTAGGTCAATAGGTCTCCCCAAAAATTAGAGTTGAGGGTCTATGGCATGAAGTGCCACCTCTCTCTACTAGCTCATTGACTTGCCACAAGTGGTGAGGTCCAAGATAAGCCATCTCGGTCTCATCCTCAAAGTCATCATCACTTATCCAGAAACTATTAGCATTGGTATGCGGCCCTAAGACAAAGGGCTCATGTCTTGGCCCTAAGTAGGCCATCTCTATTTCATCTTCATATTCTTCATCACTTATGAAGAACCCATTTGCATTTGTCTCTTGCCCCAAAGTCAGGGGTTGATGGCTTAAGCCTAAGTAAGCTCTTTCTATTGAGTCTTCTGATTCATAGTCACTTTCATCTGATGTATATTCAATCTCATCATGGATGGACCATGTGAACCTTTGTAAATAGCGAGGCCCTTGATAGGCTAAGCCAAGTTGCACCTCATCATCACTTGCTTCATATCCATTCTCCTCATCCCATGAGTTGTACCCTATTGGGGTGGAATCAATTGAGGTGTTTGGATGATAAGTTTCTGGAGGCGGTATGTTTACCATGGCTACTTGTCTATTGCTCAAATTTGCTATTCTCAAGGGGTGATAAGGAATGAAATCAATGTCTTCTCCCAACCCTATGCTTAATATTTCCAATGCTACTACAAGCGAGTCATCTCGACCTCCGCTATAATAGCCTAAGCCAAATATATCGAAAGGAAGCTGATATAGTGGCTCGTAAGGCCTCCTGCACCCCTTCTCATATATGCCAAGGCCATAGCCATGCCAATGGCAATGCTCAAAGTAGCTTAGAGAAAACTCAGGATTAGAGAGGTAATGAACATTGACTATGAATAATTCATCACCATCTCCTTCTATATCTGAAGACTTATGAGCGTAGTCTAGGCCGACATAGACAAAATTGGTTTGGTTGGGAGGGATTCCTAGTGGAACCACTATTCCTACTAGCGGCCTCAAGTCTTTAGGCCTCCCTATGTCTTATGCAGACTCAATGATAGGCATAAAGGTGATGTTCTACACAAGGTATTCCCCTATGCCTGTACTTGCCAAGTGTATTGATGCATGCGATGTGGATGACCCCATGGATGATACTGGCGAAGCAGGGTGATAATCACTATCTTCATCTTGATCTTGAGGATCTTCCTCTTCCATAGGACTTGGCATTTCAGCAATGGCTATAGTTGGCATTTCTTTGGGCCTCTCTTCCTTAACTAAGGGGGCCTTTAGCTTCTGATTGTCTTTTGGTTTTGATGTTGATGGTACTTTAGAAGCATTGATTATCTTGAGTGCACCAGGAGGTGTTGATGTGCCTGGGTCTTTTCTTACCCCTTTGTCTTTGTTATCAACTTGTGTGGTTGGGGATGAAGGTGCCACGTATAGGTGAGTAGAAGGGATCATGAATTCTCTCAGAATATCCACCTGATTAATGTATTTAAAAGGCTCTTCATCGGCCAGAACCACATAGACTTTGCTTTCGTGCACATACTTGACACATTGGTGCAAGATCGAAGGCACGCACTTCATGGCCCTTATCCAAGGGTGCCCTAAGAGGATGTTGTACTGCATAGCACCTTCCAAGACATGACACATCATGGGGATGGTCTTGTGCCCCACCTTGATGGGTAGGACTATCATTCCCATAGTATTGCATAAAGCATCATTAAAAGCTCTCAATGTGTAAGTTCCTGGAATGATATTGGTCTTGGGTATCTTGAGGTGCTCTATTGCAGTTGTTGTGATGATGTTTATCGATGAACCTGTATCGACCAAAACCCTCTTGAAAGGTAAGTCATTTATGGCCACTACAATGTTTAGCGGAGGGTCTAGTAAGGCAACAAAAACTGTCTTAATCTCATGATCATAGAATCAGATTACAGGTTCCTGGCATTCTTGCACTTGTCCCACAAAGTGAGTGAATGCATTCGCATCTTGCGGTTGAAGCTCAATTGTTCTTAAAATCTCCATTAGAGTCTCCCTATGCTTTGGGGACTATTGTATGAGCTCATAGATGGATAACTTAGCTGGAGTCATCTGTAGGTTTTGCTCCAATCTACTCCGAATAGTTACCATAGGTCTCATTGGTGGACCTGGAAGGTTGTCTTGCCTTTGCCTAGGAGTGGCTGGGATGTTCATGGGAGCTGCAGGTGGTTGCGGTTGACCATACCGCCTAGTCCTTGTTGCTATGTTAATGATCTCAACCATCCCAATGCATCCATGGGTAGGTATGTCAGCTCGAACCTGATTGACTTGGGCCCCTTGCTCTCGAGGGGCCTCATGATTGGGCAATGGGTTTCTGTATATGCCCATGTCTCTATTATCGGGAGCTAGTGGGTTGTCAACTTTGAGCTCTCCCACCTCAATCATGTTTTGCACTTGATGCTTAAACCCGATGCAAGCCTCAATGTCATGCCCCGGTATCCTATGATAAGGATAAAATTGATCTTCCCTATATCCTTTTGGCTTAGGATGGTTGGGATCTATAAGAGGTATATCAAGAAATCTGATCCTCCTGGCCTCGCTCAACTGATTAAATATTGATTGCATTGATTCTATCAGAGGCATGAAATAACGAGGTGGCTTGCATTCTCGGTTTCTTCCTTGATTGTTCTTTTGGTCGTAGTTGGCTGGTGGGGGATGTGCTTGATAGTTCTATGGTTGTTGTGCACCCCCATCCTTGGGTGTAGCCAATACGACTTGATTGACTAGAGCAGGGTTGCCCTGCTTCTGCTTGTACTTGTCATTCTTACCATTCTTGTTCCACTCCTTTTTTTTTTGGAGCTTAATGGTTCCCTCATCTACTTTTATCTCTTCGATGAGCTTGGCCTGTGCCAAAGCTTCCTCAAATGAAGGATACTGTTGGAGTTGTAGCAAGAGGGAGATATGTTTAGAACAACTTTTGGTAAACATACGAATGATCTCTTCTGTGGGAATGGAGAATGATAATTTTGCCATGATTTTTCTCCACCTATTCCCATAATCCATTACTGGCTCATCATCATACTATTTCAGGTTTGCCAGGTCTAAAAGGTTCACCTTCTTCTTAGCACCAAAGGAGAAATGCTTCAAGAATGCGTTTACTAGTTGTTCAAAGTTGGTTATGCTATGCTTAGGTAGTTGGTTGAACCATTGAGTGGCAACACCTAAAAATGTCATTATGAATGTTCTTAGCATGAGAGCGTCATTGTCTTCAAGATGAAAACAAGCATTGATAAAATTGGTGACATGCTCTTGTGCATCCTCTTCACCTTTAAACTTCTCTAACCTAGGCATCTCAAAGTGCTTAGGATATGGAGGGCTAGGGATTGATGGGCACAATGGTTGATTGTGTATCTTGCTCAATGTTGGTGAGTTCTTTGTTAGTCTTACAATGACATTGAGAGGGGGGGTGAATCAGTGTAGCTCTTTAAACTTGAATTTATAGCTCTTAATACAGTAGCAATTAAAACTTATTACTAGATGCAGCAAGTATAACAAAAGAGCATCACACAACACAAGATTTAATGAGGTTCACCAATGTGGCTACTCCTCAAAAATGACTACTTGGACTACCATCCAAATCCAGCCTTTGCAAAGCACCAAATTTACAATCAATTTACCAGCACACACTAGAAGGAGCACCAACCCTTGATTTATCTGTACTAACAGAAAGGAGCACGAACCCCTGATTTACCAGCACCAACTGGAAGGAGCACCAACCCCTTATTTATTTGCACCAACAAAAAGGAGCACCAACCCCTGATGCCAAGCACCAACTTGGACTTCAATTTTGAAACTAGAATATTGATAGTAAGATACCTTTGCTTTTGCAAGACGCTGACTGGTCTTCTTCACCTTTGCGTTCTCTGCACACTCTGCTTTTTTTGTGCAATAACAGCAACACCTATTCAAAATTCAACCTTTTCGCTCTCTACGCACTCTACTCTCTCTGTGCAATCACTTCACACACTTTGCTTCGTTACAATCGAACTTCACGATCGTCTTCTCCCTTTTGTGCACTCTACTCTCTTTGCAAATTTCGCACTTAGCACGATTCAACATGATTTGCTCTCTATATAAAAAAACCATATCTCACACACCTCCGACATGCCTTCAATTCTCCAAATAACCATCCTTTATAACAATAATTTTTATGATGAAAACCCTAATCTTAGTCGGCTGTAAATCCTAATCTTAGTCGGCTATAAATCCTAATCTTAGTCGGCTTTCATAACAACTATAAACCCTAATTTTAGTCGGTTGTCATCGGTCTTCATCGGCTTCAAATCAATCATGAAAATACATGTCACGATATCATGACACTTTTGTTACTCTGCCTGCCTACCCTTCTTGAGTCACAAAAATGCGACATGCCATGATATCGCGACACTTTTGCTTCTTTGCCTTCCTGTCCTTTTCGAGTCACAAAAATGTGACATGTCACGAAATCGTGACACTTCTACTTTCGAAGTCTTGCTTTCTACTTTTGTCGTGAAATCATGACACTTCTGCCTTTGAAGTCTTCTTCTCTAGTTTTGTCATGAAATCATGACACTTCTACTTTTGTACTTTACTTCTTTGCTTTTGTTGCGAAATCACGACACTTCTGCCTTCGAAGTCTTCTTCTCTGCTTTTTTGTGAAATCATGACACTTCTGCTTCCAAAGTCTTTCTTTTTGTTTTTGTCATGAAATCACGATAGTTCTGCTTCCATACGCTTCCTCTCTTTATTTTGTCATGAAAATACGACATGTCACGAAATCGTGACACTTTTCCAACTTACTTTCTCTCTCATGTTTTAGTCGCAAAAATGCAACATGTTGCGAAATCGTGACACTTTTCTTACTTGTTCTCTTTCTTCGAACTTGTCACAAAATTGCGACACTTTTTCCTACTTTCTCTTTCTCTTCCAACATGTCGTGAAATTGTGATAGTTTTTCCACTTGCCTTTTTCTCTTCCAACATGTTGCAAAATTGCGACAGTTTTTCCTGCTTTTTCTCTCTCTTCCAACATGTCACGAAATCGCAACAGTTTTTTCACTTGCCTTTTTCTCTTCCAACATGTCACGAAATCACGATAGTTTTTCCTAATTTTTGTCTCTCTTCCAACATGTCTCAAAATCGTGATAGTTTTTCCACTTGCCTTTTTCTCTTCCAACTTGTTGTGAAATCGTGACAGTTTTTCCTGCTTTCTCTTTCTCTTCCAACATGTCATGAAATCACAACAGTTTTTCCACTTGCCTTTTTCTCTTCCAACATGTCACGAAATCATGACAGTTTTTCATGCTTTTTCTCTCTCTTCCAACATGTCGTGAAATCATGACAGTTTTTCTTGCCTGTTGTATATGTCGCGATATCGCGACACTTTTCTTATTTGTATTTTTCTTTGATCTTTTGCATATGGGCCACTTCGGTCTTCTTGGAAAATCATTGTACATACTCTGAATAACCTTTGAACTCTTGTCTTCTGCATCTGAATAGATTTTGAACTTCCTGTCCACTGCATCAATAGATCTATCTGACTGTGTTGACAACAATGACAATATTGTTGTTGCACCTTGCTCAACAATCTCCCCCTTTGGAATTGTTGGCAACACGTGCAATTTCCTGTAACTCTTCTCCCCATTTGACAATAATACCAAAGGGCTACTGTAGACTCCCCCTGAGTCCATGCACAACATTCTCAGGCACAATTTATTACACTTAGCAAAAATCATGAACATGAGCATAAAGATAATCAAATACTTAAATGGTCCCCCTGAGAATGTGATCCCTATAGCTAGTCAATTCTTGGGAAGTGTGACCACTCCCAATTTATTGTGAATGTTCTCAAAAACTTCCTTAGGCAATGGTTTTGTGAAGATATCTGCTACTTGCTCTATAGTTGGAACAAAATCCAACTTAACCTCACCTTCCGCAACTTTCTCCATCAAAAAGTGATACCTGATAGTAATGTGTTTTGTGCGTGAATGCATAACCAGATTCTTGGAGATGTTAATGGCACTGGTGTTATCACACTTAACTTATATTGGCTTACTGAAGCTAATACCAAAATATTTTAGGGTTTGTTTCATCCACAATACCTGCGTACAACATGTTGTCGCTGTAATATATTCTGCCTCTGCTGTCGATAAAGAAACTGACTCTTGTTTCTTACTGTGCCACGCGACCAATATGTCTCCAAGATAGAATGCACCTCCACTAGTACTATTTCTGTCATCTACACATCCTACCCAATCTGCATCTGAATATGAAATAAGGGTGAAGTATTTACCTTTCGGATACCATAACCCATATTCCATAGTACCCTTGAGGTACCAAAGAATCATTTTGACTGCTGTCACATGAGGCTTCTTGGGATTAGCCAAAAACTGTGCTACCATTCATACTACCCGCAAAATATCTGGTCTGGTAGTTGTCAGGTAAAGTAAGCTCCCAATAATAGATTTGTACATGGTTTGATCAACAGGTGGAGATTTTTCATACTTGCTCAACTTGCAACCTGTCATCATGGGAGTGATAACTGGCTTACAATCCTCCATTGTGAACTTTTTTAACATCTCTTTCACATATTTAACTTGAGAAATAAATATGCCCTTCTTATTTTTATTAACTTGCAACCCGAGGAAATACAAAAGTTCACCAATCATTGACATTTCAAATTTGTTCTACATCTTGTTTGCTAAATATTTACATGACTCATCTTTGCTGCTGCCAAATATGATATCATCTACATATACAACAAGAATAATAAGATGCCCATTTTCTATTTTGACATACAAATTACTATCCACCATACCTTTCTTAAACCTTTGTTGAGTGAGATAGTTGTCTAGCCTTGCATACCATGCTCGGGGTGCCTTTTTTAAGCCATATAATGCTTTCTTCAACTTGCAAACCAAGTTGGGATCATCACCAAGTTGGAGACCATCTGGTTGCTCAATATAAACCTCTTCTTCAAGTTTCCCATTCAAAAACGCTGATTTCACATCCATTTGATAAACTTTGAAATTCTTGTAGACTGCTAAAGATAGAAACATTCTAATTGCCTCTAGTCTAGCTACTGGTGCAAAATTTTCCTCAAATTCAATGCCTTCAACTTGTGCATAACCCTTGCATACCAATCTTGCTTTATTTCTGACTACATGTTTGTCTTCATTCAATTTGTTTCGAAAAATCCATTTAGTCACGATTATATTTTTATTTGCAGGTCTAGGTACTAACTCCCAAGTTTTGTTTTTCTCGATCTGATCTAATTCTTCATTTATTGCCTTCATCCAAATTTCATATTTTCTTGCGTCAGCAAAATTTTTGGGCTCAATGCTGGATAATAGAGAGTAGTTACTTACTACTCTTCTTCTTGTCCGAACACCAACTTTGGGGTCTCCAATTATTTGCTCTCTAGGATGATTTTTCTCGCCAATTACTGTTTTGAATTTCTTATTTTCTTCCACTTTTGAATCACAACTTAAATTATCTGAGTCAATTTTTTGTATCTTTTCCATTTCATTTTCCTCATCTCCTTCAATAACCTCTTCATAAATTGGGTAGTTCGTTTCATAGCTAATTACTCGTTCTCTACCTTCATCAAATTTAACATCGACACTATCCACAATTTTCTTTAGCCTCTTGTTGTAGCATTTGTAAGCTTTGATTTTTGATGAATAACCAACAAAAATACCTTCATCCGCTCTATCTTCAAACTTACCAAGATTATATTCAGTTCTTTTGATGTAGCACTTGCTGGCAAAAAAATTGAGGTATTTTGATGTTGCCCTTTTACCGAACCACAACTCATAAGGAGTTTTGCTTTCATGTGTTCTTAGAATATACCTATTTTGGATATACACCACAATATGGATTGCTTCTTTCCAAAATATGTCTGCTACTCTGCTTTCAGCCAACATAGGCCGTGCCATTTCCTGCACTGTCCTGTTCTTTCTTTCTACCACTCCATTCCGTCGAGGTGTCCTGGCTACTAAAAACTATCTCCTAATGTCGTATTTTTCACAGTACTCTGTAAACTCCTTTGAAATGAATTCTCCTCCTCTATCTGATCTTAAACATTTGATCCTCTTTCCTGTTTCATTCTCAACATGGTTTTTGAAAGTCTTGAACCTTTCAAAAGCTTCTATTTATGCTTCAAAAAAAATATCCATGTCATTCTAGAATAGTCATCAATGCACAACATAAAATATTTGTCACCATTTATGCTTTGTGTTCTCATGGGTCCACATAAATCAATGTGTATTAGTTCCAAAGGTTTGCTTGTGTAGTACTCTTTTGTTTTGAATGTGACTCTAGTTTGCTTCCCATTTTGGCATGAACCACAAATGCTATTTTTAGGTTTGCTGATGGTGGGAATATCTCTCACTGCCCTTTTTGAGATAATTTTTACTAGATTATCAAAACCGATATGACCGAGTCTCTTGTGCCACAACCAATTTTCTTCTTCTCGTCCAATAAAACAAGCTCCTTCTAAAGTCTCTCGAGAGCATGTACAGGTTTCCAGATGTCCTTGATCCAGTTGCTATCAATTTTCCACTGTTTGTTTTTCTGACTTCACAACCTTGCTTCATAAAAACTACTTCATGACCTTTATCATAGATTTGACTTACGCTCAAAAAGTTATGTTTCAAACCATCCACAAACAAGACTTCTTTTGAATTAATTTTTTTGTCACTAATTTTAACTGAACCTTTGCCAACTATCTTAGCTCCATCATTATTTCCAAACTTTACTGAACCACCTTCATATTTTTGTAACTTCTCAAATTTTTGTTTGTCACCTATCATATGACTGGAGCATCCACTATCAAGTATCCATGGTACATACTTATTATGTGCTTTAAATGTTGTTTGTACGATTAAGGATTCCTTTTCTTCCTTAAGTAACTCTTTTTCTTTCCACTTCATTTTGATAGTAGTTTTGGGCTCTTATTTTGCCTTTCCCTTATCAATAGCTTGTGCATGTTTTTCAAGAAGTTTTCTATTTTGTATCATCCTATTTGGTTGAAATTTTCTTCCCTGAAATTGATTTGATGCAAATGTACTTCTATAGTTTCTTGCAATGTGCCCAAAATTATGACAGTTATAACATTCTATTGTATAATTCATCAGAGGAGAAAAAGCATTTCTACTGATGAAATTCCTTGGTCTTACATTATATTTGTAGTCTAATATTTTATGTCCATAGCCATTGCATTTAAAACAGAAACCAGAAAAGGGATAATTGAACCTAGGTGATGGTATTTCCCATGTTGCCGTATGAGCCATAGGTCTTATTCTTATTTGATGTGTGACATTGGTGAATACATCATTGTCAATTCTCCTTTCGTGCCTGGCATTATTGCTTTCTTTTGCATGAGACATTTTTTCCTTGATCAACCTATTTCTTATCTTCATTCTTTATAGATTCTACATTTCTAGCCTCTTATCCATTTGATGATTCTCCTTCGATGAAACCCAGACCAAATTTGATTCCTGCAAGATTTTGGTCATTTATAATCTTATCCAACTTCATAGAAATTTCTTCACGTTTGTGATAGCAACTAATTTTGTGATTCATATCTTCTATCTGCATCCGTAAACCAACATTCTCTTCTAGTTTGCAGTAATAATCTATTTTCATGGTAATTTGTACTTCGAGATCTTCAGATATTTTATTGTATTCTTTTGTCTGTAATTTTAGACTGATTATGATTTCGTTTGCATCCTCAAGCTTTTTTGAAATTTTCTTATTCTTTTTCCTCTCTATTTTCCACTCTTCAAGTGCATAGATCAGCTCACCTTCTAGGTCTACTTCAACCTCAAGGTTTTCACCACATACTTCAGATTTCACTCCTTCCTTTTCTGATTTTACTTCTTCAAATGCCATGAAAAGAGCTTCACCTGTTTCCTCTTCAGAATCCTAACTGAAGCTATCTTCTGATGAACTCGCATTCTTGGAGATGAAAATTTTCTTCTTGAAGTTACCTTTTCTGAAATTCATTTTCTTCTTCCAGTCACTTCTTTCTTGGTGCGATCCTTCATCATTTTTGTTCTTCTCATTAAGTGGACATTTAGTCACAAAATGCCCAATGCCTCCACAGTTGAAACATTTAAACGGTAGCTTTCCTCTGTATTTTTCTTTTCCCCTTTTTAGTTTTCTAACAAATTTTGCTTCCATTTCATCTGATGTCTCTTCTTCCTCGGACTCTTGTTTTGCATTTTTATTTTTAAGGGCTTTAAAAGCCGCTTCTCTGTCTGTGGGTTTAGATCTTCCTATCCTCATCTCATATGCAGTAAAAGAACCATACATCTCATCTATACTAAAATAATTTAGATTTTTAGCTTCTTCTATCGCTGAGACTTTAGAATCAAAACTTTGAGGAAGAGATATTAATACCTTTTTCACGACGACAAAGTCTTTGATATCCTTGACGAGTCCTCTGATTGCATTAATGATTCCATTGACTCTCAGCATATATGCCTCAATGTTTTCATTGTCATTCATTTTTAATGCTTCAAATTGAGCTCTATGTGTCTGTAAATTGGCTTCCTTGATCTTATCGTCTCCTTCATGAATACTCAGTTTTTCCCATATCTCTTTTTCCATTTTACAGCTCATGATATTTATTAGTTCACTGTATGCTAATCTGAACATGAGAGCATTCTTTGCTTTTGAGTTATTTTCAAATAGTTTCTTTTCGTCAGCCTCTTTTTGAGGAGTGATGGGTATTGTGTATCCACTAACTACTGAATCCTAGATGTCGTATCCCAAAGCATAGAGATATGTCTGCATCTTGATTCTCTAGAATGTGTAATTAGATCCGTCAAACAATGGTGCTTTGTTTGATGAGAAGCCTTCACCACCTGCCATTGTGTTACTTCTAAGATCACCCTAGCCGGTTAATCTTGTATAGGAACTTGTCTCTGATACCAATTGTTAGTCTTACAATGACACTGAGAGGGGGGGTGAATCAGTGTAGCTCTATAAACTTAAATTTATAGCTCTTAATACCATAGCAATTAAAACTTATTACTAGATATAGCAAGTATAACAAAAGAGCATAACACAAATCAAGATTTAACGAGGTTCACCAATGTGGCTACTCCTCAAAAATTGACTGCTTGGATTACCATCCAAATCCAGCCTTTGCAAAGCACCAACTTTACAATAAATTTACCAGCACCAATTGGAAGGAGCACCAACCCCTAATTTATCTGTACCAATAGAAAGGAGCACCAACCCATGATTTACCAGCACCAACTGGAAGGAGCACCAACCCCTTATTTATCTGCACCAACAAAAAGGAGCACCAACCCCTGATGCCAAGCACCAACTTGGACTTCAATTCTGAAACTAGAATATTGATAGTAAGATACCTTTGCTTTTGCAAGACCCTGACTGGTCTTCTTCACCTTTGCATTCTCTGCACACTTTGCTTTTTTTGTGCAATCACAGTAGCACCTGGTCGAACTTCAACATTTTTGCTCTCTACGTACTCTACTCTCTCTGTGCAATGACTTCACACACTCTGCTTCGTTACAGTCGAACTTCATGATCGTCTTCTCCCTTTTGTGCACTCTACTCTCTTTGCAAATTTTGCACTTAGCACGATTCAACATGATTTGCTCTCTACACACAATGACCGTATCTCACACACCTCCGACATGCCTTCAATTCTCAAAACAACCCTCCTTTTATAACAATAATTTTTATGATGAAAACCCTAATCTTAGTCGGCTTTAAATCCTAATATTAGTCGGCTTTCATAACAACTGTAAACCCTAATTTTAGTCGATTGTCATCGATATTCATCGGCTTCAACTCAAACACGAAAATACATGTCACGATATCATGACACTTTCACATCTATACGCTTTCTCTATTCTTTTGTCATGAAAATGTGACATGTCGTGATATCGTGACTCTTTTGTTACTCTGCCTGCGTTCCCATATTGAGTCGTTAAAATGCGACATGTCACAATATCGTGACACTTTTTATTACTCTTCCTGCCTACCCTTCTTGAGATGCAAAAATGCGACATGTCGCGATATCGCGACACTTTTGCTTCTTTGCCTTCCTGTCCTTTTTGAGTCACAAAAATGCGACATGTCACGAAATCATGACACTTACGCTTTCGAAGTCTTGCTTTCTGCTTTTGTCATGAAAACATGACACTTCTGCCTTCGAAGTTTTCTTCTCTGCTTTTGTCACAAAATCATGACACTTTGCTTTTGTCACGAAATCATGACTCTTCTGCCTTCGAAGTCTTCTTCTCTGCTTTTGTCATAAAATCATGACACTTCTTCTTCTGAAGTCTTGCTTTATACTTTTGTCACGAAATCATGATAGTTCTGCTTCCATACGCTTCCTCTCTTTCTTTTGTCACGAAATCATGACAGTTTTGCTTCCATACGCTTCCTCTCTTTATTTTGTCACAAAAATGCGACATGTCACGAAATCGCAACACTTTTCCAACTTACTTTCTCTCTCCTATTTTAGTCGTGAAAATGTGACATGTCGCAAAATCATGACACTTTTCTTACTTGTTCTCTTTCTTCGAACTTGTCACAAAATTGCGACACTTTTTCCTGCTTTCTCTTTCTCTTCCAACATGTCACGAAATCACAACAGTTTTTCCACTTGCCTTTTTCTCTTCCAACATGTCTCGAAATCGCGATAGTTTTTCTTGCTTTTTCTCTCTCTTCCAACATGTCGTGAAATCACGATAATTTTTCCACTTGCCTTTTTATCTTCCAACATGTCACGAAATCGCGACAGTTTTTCCTGCTTTTTCTCTCTCTTCCAACATGTTGTGAAATCATGATAGTTTTTCCACTTGCCTTTTTCTCCTCCAACATGTCACGAAATCGTGACCATTTTTCCTGCTTTCTCTTTCTCTTCCAACATGTCGTGAAATCATGATAGTTTTTCCACTTGCATTTTTCTCTTCCAACATGTCACGAAATCGTGATAGTTTTTCCTACTTTTTCTCTCTCTTCCAACATGTCGTGAAATCGCGATAGTTTTTCTTGCCTGTTGTATATGTCGCAATATCGCGACACTTTTCTTACTTGTCTTTTTCTTTGATCTTTTGCATATGGGCCACTTTGGTCTTCTTGGAAAATCACTGTACATACTCTGAATAACCTTTGAACTCCTGTATTTTGCTTCTGAATAGCTTTTGAACTTCCTGTCCACTGCATCAACAAATCTATCTGATTGTGTTAACAACAATGACAATACTATTGCTACACCTTGCTCAACATTCTTAGCTACATCTTGTTTCTCAAAGTTTTTCATCTTTTTAGAAAGCTCTTGAAATGCCTTTGATGTACATATTTTATCTTCATGCAAGCATATTCACATTGGAAATGGAGTTAAATCTCTATTCATTTGACTTGTTCCATTTTCCTCCATCCTACAAGGGAAATCAAGATTATGATCTTGATTTCTTATGTTTGCCCTCCCTCCATTAGTTGGATTTTGTTCATGATTTGGTGGGGGGTTTCATTGTGGGATATCTTGTCTACTGTGCCTTTCCTTATGTGAGTTAGTGTGTCTTGTTATTTGGTGGTCACCATAATTTATCTATAAATTTTTAAGATCTAGCTGCTCAGATTGCTCTCTTAAACGCTGCTCATGTTGGCACAAGAGTATTTCTCTTTGTTTCTCTTGTTTGAGAACTTCCACTAACTCTCGCTCCTTATGTAATGCATTTTATAACCACCTCATTCGGTTAGTTTGTGATATTGTATAAGACTCATTTTTATCTGACTCTGTTCTTGTAGTATTGACTCACCGATTCCTCGAGGGGGTTTCTATTGTATCTGTACTCTTGATAGTTAATGTGACTTGTTCAGTGTACTATTGAATATCCCTATGATCAGATTTCATGCATCTTCTACAGGATCGTTCTGAGGTACCCCTATATTGGGAGGTATGTTTAGAAGATATAGTTCATGAGATTCTAGATGTAAAGTTCTTAGTAGCTACAGTTCTTTAGGTTGGTTAAGTAGGAAATCGATCCAACCTATCTAGTTGTATTGTTCTCCATGGCTGGTCCTATGGGGTGCCATTTAATCCTATGAGGTCATAGTCTATGGGAATATTTCATTTTTTATGAAGGGTTGCTTCTATATGATTCTCATGACTAGATGTAGCTCTAGTTTCTTGCCCTTCAGTGGGTAGACCTATTTCATATGTTTCTTGTGAGTCTTGAGGTGTTGTAATTATTGTTTGCCTTCTTGATGAAGAGGGCTTGGTGGTGACATTTTTTCTCCATGTGGATGGATATGTGGCGATCTCGTCATACCTATGTGAAGAATGAGTCTTAGAACCTTCTTTATGTCCATGTGAGGAGGAAGCCCTTGAAGTTTCCTCATGTCTTTGAGATGTTTTTGTGTGTTTAGAGGAGGCATTTGAGGTATCCTCATGTCTCCTTTATGAGGATGTCTATGAAGCATATTTTTGTTTATGTGAATTTTTTCCATGTTGTGGTTCCTTACTTAAGGTTTCTCGAGGAGATTCCCAAAGAGTTGAGTTATCACCCCTTAGGCTTGTGGAGCTATGTCTCATGGTATTACAGGTAGGTCATTCAATATTACTATGACTCCACCTATGGTTATGAATTGATTCTATCTCTCCCTCGGCATCAGAATGAGGGTGTTTACTTCTTGTTTTGACCATGTTTCTTTATGATTTGATATTTTGAGTTTGCTATTTAGGAATGACCACACAATTCCAAACAAATGTTTATCTTGATTACCAATTTAAGTGTGTCCTAAATTGTTTGTTGTATTTTTATGTGTTGTTCTCTTGATTTCTTTGCTCTTGTTCTTGTATTAAGAATGAGAAGACTCATCCATAGTGATAATCAAGTACACTCATGCCAAACATGATTTTCTCAAAAGAAGCTAGGGTACACCACTGAAGACCCAATGGGGGGTTCACCTAGCTCCTCCACTCTAAACCAATGATTGTTCCAATAGTGGGAGACAGTTTGAACACAAGTAACTTAGTGTCACTATAAGTAAGTTTCCCAATCCGTTTCTAGGAAGCTCTAGGGGAAAAATAGTGGAAGGAGATGAATTCCAACATCACTGGACTAAACTAAAGTTTGGTGATGAAATCCAACTCTCCAATATTTAAATGAGACATGCGTGTGTGGTGTTCATTTTAAGCTTGTGTAACATAAAGTGCATCATATAGTAGCAATGAGTCTTTCCTATATTCCTAAGTGCAAAAATACATTTCAATATTCAGAAAGATGCATGAAATACTATGATTTGTATGAGCACACTTTATCTCATGCAACTATGGCCTCTAGTAGGGCCTTAGAGCAAGCAAACAACATACAATGTCTAGCACGTTAGATTCTAGGGCAAAATTTTTAGGCATAAGCCACTGTTCCTAGCAATGCCTAGTGGAAAATTTAAAAGAAGATCTAAGATATGCAAAATTCTTAATTATTTATTATTTATTATTTCAATTTCCAAACATAAATGTGCTTTAAGTTCTCTATTTTGAACATACAAAAGCAGATAAAAAGCTATAAAATATCAAAAAAGCTATACCAACCTTTGATACAACTTAGAGAGTCAATGTTTTGACCTCTGTTGCACTCTAGTCCTGGCTGCTATTGACCAGAGTGGTTGGTTCTTGGCCACTCAAGCTCAGAGCGGCTAGTTTTTGACCACTGTAGATAAGAGCGGTTAGTTTTTGGTCATTGTAGCTCAAAGCAGCTAGACCTGCACATAAAATTAAGTTAGTTTTCTGGAAAAAAATGAAAAATTAGTGGTTGTCCCATCGTGATCACCATCTATAGTGACCTCGGGGTGCACGCATCGCTCTTAACTCTACTTGTGATCTTATTACTATACCAAAAATGAATTTAAAATATTACAAGAAAACATATAACATAGAATTGATAAAGAATGGATCTTTCATTAATATTGAATCCCGGTTACATGTCGGTCCCTATTAGGAATAGCCATCTTGATACAATAATTTACAAGTGGATGAAAATATGTCCCATTTTGCAAAAGGGTGGCGCGCTCTAAAATGCTTCCTAGTTTTGCACATAAATTTTTGAGGGCTTACAGATGCCTCCTTCTCCAAGTATGTATCCTAGAGGGATCCTCTTGCTCTCGTATGTCATGGATTATGTCTTGTGAACCTATGGCACTATATGCAATTCAAACAATAATACACATTTAGCTGTCCGAAATTGCCTCCCCAGATAAGGATGTTAGTATTAAGATAATGTAACAGAAGTATGATAAAATGATACCATAGAATAAAGTAAATCTAAGCTAATGATATAATAAAACAAGATAAAATATGCTATGTCTATTTAAGCTAAGCCTACGGGCCACTATCCAAGACAGTGGCCGCTAAAGAAAGCCTTGCTCTCCTTGCCCCAAAGTAATGGGTCAAAGACTATGATTTGATGGTGAAGAAAGTAGGTGTTGTGCCCTTTGATTTGTCAAAGTTTCATCACACATGTGATCCCAAAGAGAACTCTCTCTCTAAAATGATCTCCTATATTTGATTCGGGTCTCTATATGTCATATATCGATCATGTATCTCTCTTTTGGTGCTCTTAGGCTTGCACCTTTTATAGTGTGAAACCCTAGGTCTATGTCCAAGCCCTAGAAATAAATTTCTCATGCATAGTGCAAGTTAGCATGAGAAGCCCTTGTCTATTGTATATATTTGAAGGCCAGTTAACTAAAATCTAACTGCCCACTTCAATATTCTATATGAACTGTTCATTAGCATGAGAAGTTTTTGTCCTTTGTTTATGCTTGAAGGTCAGTTAACTTAAGTATAAATGCAAAATCAAGTCTCCTATGTCAAATGGTCATAAAAAGGAATGCAAAGTCACTCCCACTCACATTTATTGCATGTAGAATACCACTTCTACTTGATATTGAGCCTATTTTTCAGCAAACCGCTTCTTATGGCTTAGCCGCTATCATCTGCAACGACTATGATCCGGTTGATGTTGTATGCAGTGGCTAAGGTCTAGCTACTCTAGGCTTGAGAAGCTAGAATCTAGTTGTTCTTGGCTTGATTGTCCAAGCTTGGATGGCTTGAAAAGACCCCAAATGAGTGGTTATAACTACTTGTGGTGCTTGGAAAGTCCAATATTATGTGTTATGATATTATGAGTGTGTCTATGTAAGTAGCTCCCCTAAGTATGACATGATTTAGGTGTCTACAACTATAATAACTGAACCTCAGCTACAAAATAAAAGCAAGATTTCTACCAACTCTTGACAAGACCACTAGGTATGGTTGAGTGACCAAAAAACCCTAGTATATTTCCATAGCAACATTATAGGTTGTGTTGAAAAACACAATTACTCACATGAATGATGGATCATGATAAATGCAGAGATGCATGATTTAAACACAAACGTGGTGTCATTTGTAATACTAACAAACATAATCCCTCCTACTACAAAATGCAATGGATGATGAACGCCTATATGCAATGTAGTAATGTAGCAAATGCATGTGTGAATGCAAAATGAGAATGTAAAATTCAAATGCAAAATGCAAATGTTTTGGATTTTATGCTTTATACATTTTTTGAATTTTATTTATTTTATTATTTTTATGAGTATTGAGCCTCATATCTGACCAAACAGTGAGTACATGCCTCTGGAGCCTTTAGGAGTGACCAAATAGTGAGGAAATATCGTTGGAGCCTTTAAATTGACCAGGCAAGTTTTCATCAAAATCCTTGGAGCATTTTAGGGTGATCGAGTGGTTTTAAGAAAACCCTCGAAGCATTTTAGGATTGACCAAAGGGCTTACAGATTCCTTTGGGGATTTTGGGATGACCAAGCGATCTTTTAAGAATCCTTGGGGATTTTGGGTTGATCAAGCAGTTTTTCAAAAACTCTTGGTGCCTTTTGATTGACCAAACTACTCATAGGCAAGCTTGGAGCATTTTAGGATAACCGAGTGATTATAAGCAAACCCTCGAGGCCTTTGACTAACATGACCAAGCAGTTTTAGAAACCCTTGGAGCCTTTTTATTGACTAAAATACTCATAGGTGAGCTTGGAGATTTTTAGGATGATTGAGCGATTATAAGAAAACCCTTGGGGCCTTTGACTAACATGACCAAGTGGTTTTAGGAACCCTTGGAGCCTTTTGGGATGACCGAGTGGTTTTAAACAAACCCTCAAAGATTTTTGAGGTTGACCAAAGGGCTTATAGATGCCTTTGGAGCTTTTTGACTGACCAAATTACTTATGATAGTGTTTGGAGATTTTCAGGATGATTGAGCAGTTACAAGCAACCCTCGAAGACTTTTACTATGCTCTTCAAGCATAAAATGCATTAAGATGGATGATGTTGAGAGGTTCAGGCTCTTCAACACCCCCTAGCGATGTTAGGTGATAGGTACCTAGAGCAATATTTTTAGATATGATGTAGGGTCCTCGCCAATTAGTCGCAAATTTGTCTCGCATATCTAGTGGTAAATTAGAGTTTTGTTGGTTCTCTTTCAATACAAGATCCCCAACTTCAAAGTCTCTTTGGCAGAATTTGATATTTTAAGATTGCTTTAGTCACTCTTGATAAACATAGAGATGCTCCAGGGCATTCACGTGACGTTCATAAAGTAGCATCAGTTGATCTAGTTAAGCTTATCGCCGACATCGTCATCGATGAACTCTTTCAATGCGACGTGCAACATTGGAATTTATAATTCTAAGGGCATAATGGCCTCAACGACATATACTAGTGAGAATGGCATTGCCCTAGTGGGCATCCGAATACTAGTCTTGTAAGCCCATAACACAAGGGGTAGCTGTATATGCCAATTTTTATGGTTTTCTTGGATCATTTTTTCAAGATGACCACTACTTTCTTATTTGAAGCCTCAGCCTACCCGTTTGCTTGTGGATAGTATGGAGTCATAAAATTGTGTTTGATTATATATTTACATGTCAAAGCTATCACAATTTTGTTCTTGATAGACGTTCCATTATCTGATATTATTTTGGATGGAATCCCAAAATGACTTATGATATGCTCCAGTATAAACCCTGCTATACGAGCTCCAATTATCATTGTTAAGGGAATTTCTTCCACCCATAAAATACTCAGTAGCCATTATTATGAATGTATGTCAGCCCGATGATGGAGGAGAGATCTTTCCTATAATATCTAGTCCCCATTGAGCAAATGGCCAAGCTGCTTGGATGGGCTGTAAGGTCTGTGATGGCAAGTGTGTAAGATTAGGATGATGCTAGAATTTAACACATTTCTTGACATACACATTGCACTCCTTCTCCATAGTGGGAAAATAGTAGCCCATTCAATGGATGCACTTGATGATGGCCATACTACTAAAATGGCCACTGCATGTGCCATCATGAGCTTGCAAAATTACCCATGATGCCTCTTGAGGCTCTAAGCAATGGAGGAGCACTCCATCATATCCTAATAGGTACAATATGTCTCCTATTAAGACATATTTAGCCATTTTTTGTTTAAATGTGTGCTTCATGATATGCAAAAATCCCTTTGGGATCATACTAAGCTTCAGGAAGTCTTTAATTTGTGACATCCAGTTTTGATAAGCCTTAGCTTCGACTACTAAGATGACTTGATCCCCCTACGTATTTACCTTTGTAAATGCAAACTTGAAAATAACATTGTGGTGAATGGTAGTACCACTCCCCATAGGACTCTAAGAGATTAATAACCTCCAAGGTGCCTTCTCAAGAAAGTCTTTAGCTTTGCAGAACCATTTAGCTTTTGGTTCTACACTGATCATGTTGACCAATTCTCTGTTATCATAGGCTACACACTCTGCTACTAGATGTGAGAGCATATTGACATGGATGGTAGTGAAATAAATAGATAGATTCTAAGGTATTAAAGATCCCAAATAATCCATGGTATTTGCAAACCTATTTTATTATTGAGGGATTGCCTCAATGTCATACCATTCAAATTTGGCCAAATATGTTTCAACCAAATTTTTATAGGCTTTCAGTATGGGACATCGACACTAAAAAAGCCCCTTTAATTGATTTACTATGAGCAAGGAGTCACCAAATATGTTAAATCATTTAATATTCATGGCGATGGCTATGTGAAGGCCCAGTAATAGGGCTTCATACTTAGCGTTGTTGTTGGTGAATGAAAAATCCAACTTAAATGACAAGGTCATTGGAGCTCCTTGTAGTGTGAAGAACACTATTTCGATGCCACCCCCTTGTTTGCACTTAGAACCATCGAAGAATAGAGTCATATTAGCATTGTTCTCTAGTTATTCAAGTTTGGGCACTTTAGATATGATGAAGACTGCATCGTTCGAAAGATCAATTATTAGAGGCCTACTATTTGATAGTGGTGCCTCAGCTAATTGATCTGCTATGACCTGTCCCTTAATGGACTTATGGCTTATGAATTCCATATCAAACTCCATCAATAACATGATCCACTTTGCAGTACGCATATTGTGATAAGTCTTACTCATCATGTACTACAAAGGATTTTGTTTGGATATAACATATGTCGTATGACTTCACATATAATGCCATAATTTCTTTGTAGCAAACACTACTGCTAAACATAGTTTTTCCACATATGCATACCCGAGCTCATAGCTCACCAATGTTTGACTAATATAATATATGGACTATTATTTTCCTTACACATTCTTTTGGGCTAACATGGTTCCCAGTGTAAAGTTAGTTACTGATATATATAGTAGAAAAGGCACCTCTGGCCTTGGTGGAGCTAGCATTGGTGGTGTCACCAGGTATTGCTTTATTTCAGTGAAAGCTACCTTGCAGTCCTCGTTCCAATTGAATGGGACTCCCTTGTGTAGCAGTCGATTCATGGGTTGACATTTATCTAATAGTTGGGCGATAAATCACTTTATCGAGGCTACCTTACCCTAAAGGCTCCTTAATTCCTTAACATTGGTGGGAGGATGCATCGCAAAAATGACCTTGACCTTCGTTGGGTCTACTTTGATGCCTCTCTGAGAGATGATGAATCCTAGTAATTTTCCATAAGTTACACCAAATATTCTCTTCTTAGGATTTAGCTTGACATTGTGCCTATTAGGTGATCGAAGACTTTCCTTAAGACCTCTGCATGCTCTTATCATAGCAATGACTTGGCTAACAATTCATCGATATAATATTCTAGAATTTTGTGCATATAGTCATGAAAAATGTATGTTATGGCCCGTTGATATGTGGCACCAAAATTTTTGAGGTCAAATGGCATAACTTTATAGCAAAATGTTCCCCATGGCATTATAAACATGATTTTATGTTGGTCTTCAGGTTTTATCCAAAATTTGATTGTAACTAGAAAAACCATCCATTAAGGAGAGCATTTCATAACCTGTAGTTGCATCTACGAGAGCATCAATATTGGGCAACGAAAATGAATATTTGGGTGTTGCCTTATTTAGGTCTCTAAAATCCATGCAAATACGATTTTTTCCTTTAGGTTTTCCAACGAATACCATATTGGACACCCATTCTGGATAATCTATGGAGATCACAAATTCCACATCCAATAGCTTTTGTAGCTCATATTTCACCATTAATGCTACTTTTGGGTGCATTTTTCTAAGATTTTTCTTGATCAAATTCTTCGTTAGATCTAGTGAAAGGTTATGCGTAACCAATTTTGGGTCTATACCTGGCATATCCTTGTATGTCCAAGAAAACAAATTTGGTCTCTCTTTTAGCAGAGGGATGAGGGTGGCCCATTCATCTGGAGTGAGACTCTCTCCAAATTTAACCTTATTTGCACTGGCAGGATCATTATTGATATCCACCTCAAAGGTTTCCTCTACTAACATATGTGATCCTTCCTCAAGCTAGTGAGGCATAGGAATCAAATGGATGTCATCAGTGGGGTTGATCGGTTCCATGTTGGAAGCATTTTTGGTATGATAAATATCATATGCATAACCTAGTGCAAAATGGAAAAGTTGCAACATTTCTTCATTGGGAAATAAATCCTTAGGCTCAACAGTTGAATCAGCGTGATCCTAGTCGATAGCATCTTTGTTAAGATACAATGATTTGGATGGATCTACTGGATTGTGAAGTGGAGTGGTCAAATAAATGGAGACTATGTTTATGGAATGGAATTGATCTCTAGGACCACACAGACCGACTTCTACAAAATTTGTGTAGTCCTCATACCCATGATCTAGCTCTAATGGCACAGGCACAAAAGGGTCTTCCCTATGAGGACTATGAACAACTTGATACTCCCTATGCACTGACTGTGGAATAGGATAATTTGGTCGATGGAAGGGGATTAACCAACTGATGAATTTGATACAAGTTTAACCGTCTTGCTCTCAAACGCGGACCAACATGTAGCTATCGATAGACCTCATCAATATCTATGGGTTGATGATAGTAATGCAAATAATAAGGACCAAGGTAGGACATCTCTATATCATATTCTTTGTCACTGTCATAATAGAATCCTTCATTCACCCCTACTCCTAGAGGGCACTTTGGTAGGTGCAACCCATGAATCTAATAGCTTGATCACTGTCATCACTATCTAGATAGATTGGATAATTATATCAGAAGTGTGACATCACCAAGAAATCTAGATTTGCTTCTTCCCTTGAATGATCAAGGTTGGGAAGGATCTCTTCGGTAACCTATACCGACTCAATAAGAAATAGATAACATGCCTGCCAAGGCCTCACATAGGCACCTTTGACTTCATCCCCAGATTCATCATCATTTAAGGATTCCTTGTCTACGTCATAACCTAGTCCACTCATATCGAAGGTGGACTATGCTCCATATTCATTACAAATATCTTAATGGGGTTATGCCCCTGCACATCTGTTTCATCGATTGCATCATAGGTTTGGTGTCCCAAGTGATATATGGGGTTTAGTTCTATCTTAGTTTGCTCAAGGAGCTCTTCATGATGATATTCTAATGGCTCAGTAGTGACAAAAGATATCATAGGATGATTCCTACAAAATCTAGAAGGATCTGGATGATATGGATTAAAATCCACATCATCTGCCATACTAAGGTACAAACGATCTAGGTATGCTATGAGTAAATCATCCTGACCCCGTATCTATAATCCTAAATCAAATATATCAATGAATAACTGATAATGAGGTTCCAACGGAGTCCTCCATACTTATTCAAAGAGTCCAAGGCTGTATCCATGCCAATGATACAACTAGAAGATATGCATGACATACTCTGAATTGGATAGATAATGAACATTTATAGTGAAAGTTTTGTTATCATCTTCATCCATGGGCTCTCACGTTGGAAGCTGGTCTAGCCTCACATAGATGAAGTTATTCTGATTAGGTGGCTCTCCCAATAGAACCACTGATCCAACCAGGTAATGATGAGCAGATGGTCGGCCCATATCTTGTGCAGTCTTTAGAATCGGTCTAAAGGTTACATTCTACACAAGGTACTCACCCAATATGGTATTGGGAAGATGTACCATCACCCATGATGTGAATGGCCCTACTAAAGATGCAGGTGAGGTAGGTTGAGGCACCTCCTCAACATTATCTTGGGGTTCCTCAACTTCCATAGGAATGGTAACCTCCTCTATGATTGGCTTGGGCTCACGCTCCTCTTTCTCATCCATTTTTACCTTCAACTTTTTGTCATCTTGACACATGACTGATACCAAAAATTTCAAGGAAGTGGCAGTGGTGTGATCCGATATGTGTGATATATATGGCATTTGTTGAGAATGCACTGCTATTTTACCTCCTGGTTTCTTTATCGGTGACAACGACCGAACATCCAGGTGCATTGATGGGAGTATGAAACCCCCAAGAAAATATTCTAGGTTCACAAACTTAAATGGCTCTTCATCCGATGCCACTTCATGAACCCGTCCCTCATGAATATACTTCACACACAGATGCAATATCGAGGGAACACAACACATTTCATGAATCCAAGGCCTATTGAGTAATATGTTGTACTGCATGGCCCCTTCTATCACATGACATATCCTAGATATGGTCTTCAAGCATACCTACACGGGTAAGATAATTATGCCAATAATTGAACATAGTGCATCATTAAACACTCAATGTAATTGTAGTGGGAACAATGTGTGATTTAGGTAGCTTCAAATGACTTAACACCTTGGTCATTATTATGTTGATCGATGAGCCAGTATCGATCAAGACCCTTTTAAATGGCATGTGATTAACACATGTGATTATGTGCAATGGAGGATCAGTCGTAGTTGTAGAAACTGTCCTCATATTATGATCATAAAATTGGATCATCGGTTCCTAATACTGCTATACATGTCCCATGAAATTAGTAAATGCTTGTGCATCCTAGGACTGTACTTCAATGGACCTCAAAATATCCATAAGATTATCCCTGTGCCTCAGGAAATATTGTATTAACTCATATATCGAAAACTTCACAAGAGTTATCTGTAGGTTTTGGACCAACCTACCCCTTATGGTCACCACTGATCTTGTTGGTGGGCCTGGAATATTCTGTGTCAGTCATTGATTTAGTGTGGCTTGTATTTTAATGGGAGCATGAGGTTGATTATATTGTTCATATATCCCATGCCTAGTGACAACGTTCACCATGCCTACAAACCCCTGGGTAGGTGGTTCGACTTGCACCTGGTTGACTTGGCAAATGTTGTTACGATGCGCCTCATGATTTGGAAAGGGGTTTTTGTAAATCCCCATATTCTTATTATAGGGCATCTACGGGTTGTGTGGCACTACAATCTCACATTTTTCAATCATATTTTGCACCATGTGTTTGAAATTCTAGCACGCCTCAATATCATGGCCTTTTGTTCAATGAAAAATGCAAAATAGATCTTCTTGGTACCCCTTTGGTTTGGGTTGATTGGGGTCTATCATCTTGATTTTGGGCAGTCTAATTGCCTTGGCCTCGCATAGCTTATGCAAAATCAATGTCAGTGATTCCATCAATGGTGTGAACTAGCGAGGTGGGCGTTGATATTTTTTCTTTCCCTTGTAATTGTTGTTGCACTTATCATATTGTGTAGGGGGAGGTTGGACCTGATAATTTTGTTTATGTTGCACCTTGTTCTCCCTCTAAATATTTAGCACCACTTGATTCACATGGTTTTGCTTGCCCTATTGTTTTGTGGCACTCTTCTTTTATCCCTCTCTCTTGTTATTGAGCTTCAAGTTGCCTTCCTACAACTTAATGTCCTCAATCACTTTGGATTGCGCCAAAGCCTCTTTGAATGTAGGATACTACTGCAGCTACAGTAGTAACGAGATGTGCTTGGCACAACTCTTCATAAACATTCAGGTTAACTTTGTGTCAAGAATAGGTAATGCCAACTTCATCATTAGTCTCATCCATTTATTTTTTTATTGCTCTATTGGATCGTCATCACGCTGAGCTAGCACAACTAGATTGGAAATATTGGCCTATTTCTTGATGCCAAAGGAATAGCTTTCAAGAAAGCCATCAGCTAATTGTTAAAAACTAGTTATGCTATGTTTCTTTAACTAATTGAACCACTCTTGGGTAGGATCAAAAATTTTCATGATGAAGGTATGCAACAACAATCATCATTGCTTGCTAGTTGGAAACAAGCGTCCAGAAAGCTCATGACATGTTCCTGTGTATCTTCATCACCCTTAAAATTGTCCAACTTGGGCATATAAAAATGCTTAGGGTAAGCTAGAGTAGGCACCGAAGGATCCAAAGGCTCATTATGAATTTTCCTTAATGTCAATTTTTGAATAGTCGTGTCTTATCTCTCGATGGCTTTGATATTCTTGGCTAAGGCCTTATAGGCCTCCAAAGATAGAAAGTCCTCCTCCCTAAGTTGACGTGGAGGTGGCTTAGGAGGTACTGTATTCCTAATACAATATAGAGGGCATTGCTCTTCCTCCTCCTTAGATCAGGAGCTCTAAGGGTATTCTTGCTCGTATCCATATCCCTCTTCTAATTCATTTTACCTCTACCTCTGATTATCGAGTGATTGTGGTCGCTCCCTCTGTTCGACACTATCATGAGTATGAGCATCTCTTTGCTTTTGATGCATATTAGCTTAAGACAAAGCCTTCCTATATACACACTCTCTATGATCATCATGAGGATATAGGCCAGCCCTAGCTAGCCTATCCTCCTGCTCTACGCACTCCTTCTAGGCAAGGATACGCTCTTTGTGCATGTGCTGCTCATATAGTCTCTATCTAATGATCCTCTATGCTTGAATATTTTCATCTTCAATGCAATTCCTATCTAGGTGAGCATACTCCAATTGATCTTGGAGGAGTTGGTGTTTCTACTTCGATACCAGTCGATGTGACCTATCGATCTGATCAACCGTGGGAGCCATTTGGTATCCCTGATCTGTACGAGTGACCTTATGGGTTTTGTACCCATCAGACTGATGTGTTGTGCCTTTACCTCTATCTATGAATATTACATTGACATCTTTCTATGTCCTATACTATGAACCACCATGCGTAGATAATGGGTGTATGACATGAGGGCACTTAGAAGCCTCTCCATGCTCTCTAGTAGTCCTGATGACACTCACGCTATGCTCACTCAAGGAACGAGTGGGTGCAACAAAAAAATTATAGCCTACCTACTCTAACACACTACCTATATCCTCTAGCTACCTAGACCACCACTACTCATGCAATGGTATACCATTATCTCCCACCTTTGATATATCAATGGTGATCTTGCATGGTGGACCACGCATGGGAGTATGGTTAGAACTATGCTCGATAGCAAGCCTATCTTCTTGCCCCTGAATGGGAATATATCTAGTCATTATATACTTAGAAGGTGGATCCATGGATCCTCCTATGGACTTAGTACATAGGGGTACCAACCTGGTCCCCTACACAACAAACTCTTCGGCCGATCCCATGGATGCGTGTGCATTACAATATCGATAATGGCTCTTGAGTGGAACACCCTCATTATAGAAGGCTTCCTATTCTATCCTATGCCTAGAGGAGTCTACTTAAGCTCCTCTATTCAGGGTATTCTCTATAGACTCTCCTCGTGTCAAGTTATCTACTCTGATGCTTACCAAATGACATTCGGTTCGCTCATGTGGTTGAGGAATTGACACGTGTTGTTGTGAATTGGTTAGGGGTTGGTCATCGACATTAGGTTTAGACCTTTGCCAACTACCCCATGTATCAACCATTATGTACCTAGCATCTAGATGTATCTTTTATTATTAAGCAAACAAGGTATTCAATAATTATTATCTCGTATTAAATTTTGAAAGAGAGTCCTAAACTTTTTGATGTGTTTTCAAGATTTTTTGTATCAGTGTAGAAACTCTTATCGTGTTTTGCAAAACTTGTTGGATTTTATTCTCAATTTAATAGCTTTCACCTATATTCTCACAACTCGACAAATTGTCTATGAACTCCAAGTTATGTAATCCAACCTATAATGTGTGGTGATGAAGCCCACACACGATCACGGAGCACAGGTCCTCCCAGATCCTCACCCATTTTCTTCGAGTCAATGTTATACCCTATGAAGAGAATACATGTAAATTTTATAGGGTACAAAATGTTCTCGAATTTGTTATTGGTCTAGTATCCAAAAGGTTCATAGAATTTGAGCCAACGGATGGAAGTTACGCCCACTGTCGTTGAACCCTACTAGTGGTTGGATATCAAGCCCAACTCACTAGCGCTTAAGTACCAAGTGGTGTGTGTGGTTCCTTTTAATTTGCATAAAATAAATGCATCATATAGAATTCATGCTCATTTTCTAAATGCTATGCAAATGAAAGAACATTTCAAATTTAGAAAATGCAAGCTATTCTAGATGCTCTTTGAGACCATGCACATTACGATGATAATTGGCCACTAATTGGGCCTCACACATGTAAAAAAATCACACAAATTCTATCAAGAATGCTGGATTCTAGGGTGAATTAAAATCAAATATCCGATGTTCCTAGTAGTGCCTTTCTAACGACACGAAAGATAAATGCAAACTAAGACCTAATTCATTTATTTTTCTTTCTTAATTTATTAATTGCATTCCAAATTTGACTTTATGGAAAAATTACAAAGAGTGAGAAGTAGGGCCTACCTCAATTCCTCATCCGAATGAGCTTATCCCTCTGCTGTTTGCTATGTCTATTGGAAACCATAGGTCTGGGCTACTATTTTGACTGTGGTCCATGGGTTGAACCTACGGTTCAATTGTTGGCCTACAGCTGGAAAACCATAAATTTCCATGAAAATCATAGTGGTTCAATTGTTGCACAAAATAAAAGGGAAAACCATACCTTTCCACAATGTCTAGGGCAAGGATTAAAGATATCATGAATCAAGTTTCAAGTAGCTAATCAAAAAATGGCTCATATATTAAGTGAATTTTATGCTAAGGTGCACCCACAAAATAAATCTACTCTGAAGATCCCTATAAAGGGTAAGAATTTTAAAGACTTAGCCCCAGAAAATAAATTTAGGGATGCCCTCCATGGTGGAAATCCTCAGACCAATGCTAATATTAATCTTACGTCTTTCCATAAACCTCTAAGAATACCTAAGATTGATACTAGGAAAATATAGTCAGGATGTCTTGAAACAGTCGATGGAACTCCTATTGTTAAGCTTTATATGGGTAACATTCAGACTAGCATTGAAGATATGGAAAAAAGAGGACTAATTTATCGGTTCATGGGTTTTCATACAAGCCTAACTGCTTTAAAAGTCTAGGCTGCAAAAAGCTGTAAAACTAAAGGTGAGTTACAAATATCTATTTATCCAAATGGTTATTTTATTGTTTTATTTTCTAATAATGAAGATAGAGAGAAAAAATTTCAAAGGTGTCCCTGGTTATTTGGAAGGGTAGGGCTTTTCATGAAGCCCTGGCATACTAAATTTAAAGTCAAAGAAGAGATGCCTTCTACAACTCCTGTGTGGGTTAGACTCTTTGGCCTCCCTATTGAATTTTGGAATCCTACAATTTTTTCTTCAATTGGAAAAACTTTAGGAAATTTTATGATGAATACTTATTGTTCTCAAAATTTTGAACATATTATTTATGCTCAGATTTGTGTTTTAATGTATTTTGACAAACCCCTACCTAAAAATATCACTTTACAATTTAGGGAAGACACTTGGGAGCAAGTAGTGGACTATGAAAACATTCCTTTTAATTGTAGAATTTTCCATGAATATGGTCATTTGGCTAGTGCTTTCCCAAGTAAAATTATTGATCAAAAGAAAGAAGATATAAAATCAATAGGTTTCCAAATGCCTAAGAAGAAGAACACTAAAAAAAACTAGTTATGAAGGATCAATCAGAGTCATCTACTATTATATTTGAAATCTTTTCCATAAATGGTGTCCCAAGTGAGGAAGAGGAAATAATGGAAAAAAATTCTTATAAACACAATTTAAATATGAAGGGAAGAACTCAGAGACAAACCAAAAAATCAAAGGTTTTCAACAAAAAAAAGGGAGAAAATTTACACAAGAAAAATGATCTTTTAAATGTTAAAACTTCAAATAATGCAGGTCCAAATATAGTATTTGTTGAACCCTCTAGTAACATTTTGGTTGTGTATGAGCATTCTTCAAGGTTAGAAGACATCTCATATTCAATTGGAGTAAGTCAAGAAATAGGGAAAAAATTGAAGATGGATTCTAATCAAAAGGTAGGTCGTAAGACCAATCAATATCATATGGTAAAAGAAGGTGAAAAGCTTGTAGAGGAAGGTAAGATTAATGCCCTTCCCAAATTTTTTAGCCATGGTATGAATGAAGATCATAACTTGGAATATTAGAGGACTCAAAGGGAGTATTTTAAAACAAAATGAAATTAGAAGAATGATTTAGATAAATCATCCACATATTGTATTTTTTCAAGAAATGAAGATGTCAATAAAGGATATGGACTCAATTGCTAGTAAAGTTTGGCCAGCTGGAAAAGTGGTTTTCCTTAGTTCCCAGGGGAATTTTGGTGGCTTTGCTTGTCTTTGGGACCCAAAAGAGGTAGTTACTCACCATATGATTAGCATTTGGGGTATTTTGGCTATAGATATTCAAAATAGACATTCCAACCAAATTATGCTCTACATTACAGTTTATGCTCTGACTAGTTTGGAGGAAAAAAGAAGACAGTGGAAGGATATAACTTATATTATCTCTTATTTTCCTAAAGCTTGTATCTTGATCGGAGGATATTTCAATACCATCCTCTATTTGGATGAAAAAATGGAGTGAAATAGAAATTTGTACAAAAGCACTAAGCTCATGAGTGAATATATTGCAAACCTCCATCTTGTGAATATCCAACCAGATAATAGCCTTATGATTTGGTGTAAAAGAAGGTAAGGCTTAGCTTGTATAATGGAGATATTGGATAGGTTTTTGCTCTCTAAAAATTTCTTAATATGTGATCAAATTACTAAAGTGAAGACTCCTAAACATACTAGTTCGGATCACTGGCCAGTCATGGTGGAAATATGGAAAACCAATGTGAGTTTAACTCCTTTTTTTTTCAATTAATGTGGCTCAGATATAGTTTCTTTAGGCCTCGTGTGCAACAATTGTGGAAGTAAGGTAAGCCTAGGTATGTTTAGACACTAAAATATGGTCAATACAATTAGGCATCAATAAACATGATCAAATTGACATCATTCAGGTCCTTTGACATCCCTAAGGAGGCTCACAGTGGCTCTAGCCACTCTAGAAGGCTTTTTGGAGGCTACTGACCCAATTTTGGGTAGTTTTGGACCAAATTTCACCACTATCCCACCTTGGGATGGTGGAATATTCCCACCATCCCATCCTAGGATGGTGGTGAGCCATCGTCCCAGGGTGGGACAATGAGCAGTTTTGACCCAAAAAAAGTCAAATTTGGGACATTTGACGTCAAAAAACTACCATTTAGCATGTCATATGGAGCATGCAGGTTAGATGGCACTGAATCCTTATGAAACACTTCTTAATGGAGGCACAAATTGGAGATTCTCTTCCACACCCATTGCATGCCTTTCGTTTGACAAGTGGCACCTCCTGCCATGCATGCCTTTTTGCACATGAGCCCCTTTGGGCTATAAAATGGGTACAATGTCCACACAAAACACACATATAATATAGAGAGGAGTTATATGATATGCAATGGAGTGCTTACGATATTTACCCTCACATTATTGCACCTTTTTGCCCTCGAAATCTCCATTTTGACAAGGAGGTTACCGGGTGACTTCAATAAGTTAATCTGAGCATAACTATTTCATCCAGGTGAATTTATTCATCCAATTTTATGATAACACACTTTAGGTTGTTTAGGAACATCTAATAGTGATTTTATAACAAAAAGTGGCCATATTTGGTGGGTATCCCCTCCTAGGATGTCCTCTAAATAGTTACAGTCACCATCGCCCCCTGGGATGAGGGTAAATTATTAAACAATTTCATTACTTATTTTAATTTTTATTTTTTTACATTTTATCATGATTCTACAGTTTAAATTTCAAGTGATTTGGAGTTAAAATGAAAGAGTTATAGCATTTTTAATTTTCCATAGGCTCGTAGGGCCCATCAGGGCAACCCAGTTTGATGCTGGTGGATCTGGGATCCAATTTGAAAATATTATCATATGTGTTGTCTTGAAATCTCACTTTATGCATACTGACCAAATTTCATGAGTTTTGGATTAGTTTAGGTTTGATATTTTGTTGTCTTCCTTTTTGCAAGTTGCAGGAGGGCGATGCTAAATCGAGGGGTCTACAGATGCAATTTATGATCTTTTGTGGGTGATATCCTCCTAAAATATCCTCTTTAAGATCTTTGAAAATTTTCAAGTCATTTGGATATCATTTGATGCATTTTTAATTTATATGCCATTTTGCCCCTGTGGGGATTGCATGTTTTCACCATACACCCTTGCTATTTGAAATATTTTTGATTCCTTGTGTGCAGGTGCAAGTACTCAGAAGGATTTGAGAAGAAACATAAGACATCATAGAACCTATATACAAATAGCGACAACATTTTCTCACCCACCTTGATTGTGGGTACGCGGAGAAACATTGGATGTGCACCTTGATTCCGTGAAATAATTGGTATTTGGGCACCTAATATTTTAAAAATTGT
This sequence comes from Wollemia nobilis, assembly GCA_028583015.1. Classification (NCBI taxonomy): domain Eukaryota; kingdom Viridiplantae; phylum Streptophyta; class Pinopsida; order Araucariales; family Araucariaceae; genus Wollemia; species Wollemia nobilis. The sequence continues at coordinate 251,909 of JAQPPZ010001599.1, read as the reverse complement.
ATCACCATGATCGACACTAAAGTAGGGAAAATTTTTACACCAAATTATGTAAAACAATATGCGTATCTACCGCATATCTCTCATGGGCATCAAAAAGGAATCATGCATGTGAAAAGGAAAGAATACAAAAAAAAATAAAATGAATTAAAGCAAGTCCCTTATGATTTGGTTGAAAATATAACATCAAATTTATTTTTACCCTTTTTTTGTTGCAGGTGCTCCCCTCCCCACCCTGGAACGACGACATAGCCTTTATCTGGCACACCCTAGGACGATGGCTTCACCATCCCACCCTGGGACAGTGGTGAGGCTTCTAATCGTCCCACCCTGGAGCGGTGGTGAAACAGTGAATATTCTGCTAAAAAATCCAGAATTTGGAGGCCTCAAAATGGACAAAGTAAGTGCCTAAAACCTCTATTTTTCTGCTACATTTTCAGAGACTATCAAAAATTAGTTTTCTTCATTTTATTGCATAGAAAGGTTAATGGTTACATTTTTGCTTTTCTTATATCATCACATACCAAAATGAAGAAGAAAAATCAAAATAAATCTAAATTAGCAATGCATATTTATGGCTTGATTTCTTATGGCTTACCCAATAGGTAAGTTAGCATTTAGGGCTTGCATCTATAAGTCACATTTTTAGGTTCATTTTATCCTAGATTTTGAAATTAAAACACACCTATTTCATGCATTTAGTGAATGATCATTGAATGCTTCTTTGCTTAATTTATTTGGATTAAAAGGAACCACACACACTTGCACGTTCCACTATAACATTGGTAAGGTTGGATTTCATCACCAACCCCCAATTTAGACTGGTGACGTTGGATTTCACCTCCTTCCACCAACTTGCCCATATATGTCTTAGATAGAATAGGACACTCTCTCAATATGGAATAGGTCACTAATGTTCAAACTACCTCCCACTATTGGAAATATTGTTTCAGAGTGGAAGATCTAGGCAAACCCCCCACTGAGATTTAAGCGGTGTACCCTAGACTCTTTTGAGAAATCATGTTTGGCACTAGTTTCCCTAGTCACCACTTTGGTTGAATTCCCTCATTCTAATTCCAAAACAAGAGCAAAGAGCAACAAAAAATCTAAACACATTGAAACTAGTTAAGGACACACATTTAATCAAAAAAGATAATCATATTGTCTGTTTTGTGTGTTTCTTTGTTATATATGACCAAATCCTAACCCTAATTTTTCAAAAAATAGGGTTTCAAAAAACAAATATACATTTTGATTATACATGCAATGCTTCAAAAATTGTGTAAAATGGATCTATAACAAAAAATTTATTTTGGTTTTATTTTTACTCTATTTTCGACCCCGAAAATAGCGAAAAACTGCACTAAAATAGTCATAAAGTGGGCTAGACAACTCCGAAAAGTGCCAAATTTGTTTTTTTGTCTTAGTTAGCCCCTAGGGCACCTCTCCTAGAAATTTTGAGTCCTAACTCTTCATGGTTCAAAATTTCCCAAAAATTCCTAAAAGTGGAAATTTCCCCATGGGCCCCGGTGGGCCAAATATTCCAAAAATACAAAATTTTGACCCAAAAATCAGATTTTGGAGTCTTAGCCCATTGTGATCATCTCATCGCACTAATCGTTTTGATATATAACACTTATAACCTTTTTTGGAAGTCAAAATTTTCTCTAGTGTGGGTTTCCTTCAGGGTTCGCCTAGTTAGCACATTATGACAGCCATGCATAGCCGAGCTCACTCATGAGCCAGTAAAGTAGAAAACTTTAGGATAGGCCTTGAGCACCATCATTGTAGGTATGGATATCTCCTCACTCCTACACTAAGCCCTGATAGTATTCACCTTCGCTATTCTCCTGAGGATCTCATCATTCCTACACGACACCTTGAAAGTCATCGTGAGGTCCAGTCCTCACACAGAAGACCCAACCACCACAGTACCTCTACCAAGAGAACATAAATAGGTTATCCACATGATGAAGTGGATTATTCGGTTAGCCAACACTAATTCCAGTCCCAAACCAGATGTAGTTAGCCTTCCAAGAGGCCTAGTAGGGAGGTCTACACTCCCTCTAAATCATGGTCTTCACCACCCAGAACTCCTACCCAACAAGTGTTAGCAACATAGAGTAGGCCTATACAAAGTTTGCATGGACCATAAATAAATATGACTATGAGAGAGATTCTATTATAGTCCTCCAAATATTGAGAACCTTTCATGAGGATCCTAGATTCCATTGAGGTGTAACCTCAGGACATTGATTCGTTCAACTTTATGGAATACATACGAATGTACAAGAAGCCTGCTATATCCTTTCAAAATCATGAGGTCAAACCCCTACCTACCAATTCACCATATCTTGCTTTGCATATCATCGTGAGTATCAATAAGGTCCCCTATAAGCGAGTATTGGTTGACACAGGTTCCTTGATAAACATTATTACCACAGCTTCATTAAAGCATCTCAACCTTCCATCCTCATGCATTACACCTTCCAAGTTCACATTACAAGCATTTATTAATGCTTTATCCTCCATTGTGGGTACAATAATCCTACTTGTTGAAGTTGGACAAAATACTTTGCCTACATTGTTCTACATATTGGAGGGTGCAAGACAGTACAACATACTGCTTGGAAGGCCATGGATAAGAGACATGGAATGTGTTCCATCTATAGTGCATCAATGCATTAAATACATGGATGAAGGTAAGGTCCATGTGATTCATGTTGACCTAGACCCCTTCAAGTATTATAAGCAAGTGGATCACCCACAAAGGCCTACAGTGTCATCCAAGCATTTGGACACTAAACTCAATGACCTTATTTAGAGTCCAGACTCAACCCCATGATTAGTCATGAAGTTACCTTCACTACCACCACTAGTACCATCCTCTATCTCTTCGAGCAAGGAAGAATAAAAAAATCCAGCTATAGAAGCTCCCATAGCTATCATCAATACACCTATAGAAGATCTTATTACTCCTACCAAAAAGGAGGAAGATCCCACTGTTGATATTGATGAATCAAATCATATCATACCATCTTCATCCACCATAGTGGAGGAAACAATTCAATTGACCTACCTAGAATTTGATGAGTGCATAGTACCCAACATTGCATTCACACCCATCATCGAGTCGATAAAGGATCTAGGTAGTCCCCCTGCCAAGTTGCCACCCATTGATATAATTCATCATGCACCCTCCAAACATGGGGGCCAAGAATATCACCTTGGACAAGTTGATGAGGTAGCCATGACTTTTCCAAATGCAAATGCATCTTCTCATGAGTTTGTGGGAAGGATAAATGTGGTGACAGAGAGCCAAAGTCCTCTAAATCCATCTATGCAACTTGTGACTCCACCCAAAATCCCATCCACACTACTGGAGATACCATTGATGGATTTGGTCACACCTAATCCACCTCACTCAACATCTCCACAAGATCAAGAGCAAGTATAACCCCTAGACCAAAGTGGGGGTAACCAAACTACCATAGTTGAACACTCTGAGTTGGAACATGAGCATGAGCTAAATCAAGAACAAGAACATGTGAATATACTCACTAGTCCCAATCATCATGAAGCATCCACATCTTCTCAGACATTAGGGACTTTTGATCCACCCTCGATCAATTATCTCTCAGATCCCACACCTAGTTCACCTCCACCACCTATGTAGCACCCTAAAATTGGCGCAGTTAAACCCTTAGTAAAAAGATAAAAATTTGAATTTTAACCCCAAAACCGCCCGTTACCCGCTCCTATCGTTTTCCATGCCATTTTTAGGATTTATTTTTACCGTTGGATGATATCGTCGATGATCAGACGAAATCATCCAAGATCTGACGAATTCATCTGGAACAGAACGTCCAAACGATTTCATCCCAAAACTAAATTTTCATAATTAGCTTTTGTTTCAACAGCTTCTCTAACTTGGGCAGAAAGCGTGTCTGCACGGTTAGAGTCTCCCCCATTAGAGATCTCCCAAATTGGGGTGATATCCATCCTCCTAACCTCTCCCTAAATCCTATATAAAATTAGGATTTTTCTTAACTTCCCCCTGGCTGATTTTACCTGCAACTTTAGTTTCTTGTGCATTAGAACACCTTCGCACCATTGTTGCATTGTGTATTTCAAGTTTTTCTTGCAGGAATTTTATCGTTTTTTAGCTAGAGCAATATCAGATCGTCGTTGGTGATTCCAGATGATTTCAGATGATCCTGTCATAGATTGACGACGATCTCGTATGATTGGAGGTGATCTTGACTGCAGTCCATATTGGGGGCAATCAGAGCCCGAAGTTTGCATTTTTTAATCTTATCTCTTCATTTCCTTATGCATTAACTTAGTTTATTCTATTTCTACATTCTGGAGTTCACCTCATTTAGCATAGATGCATGATAAAGTTAAAATAAATTATTAAATTAATGCATTTCCTTTAACTGTTATCTGGATTTATCATTTAGGTAAGTTTACTATTATTTCTATCATTTCCACTTGCTTTTGTAGTTGCATTTTTGGTATTTGGTATCTGTTCCTGTGATTGCAGGTTTTTGATAAATTTTTCTGATGAATTTGTCAGGTCGACGACAATCTCGTATGATCTCAGATGACCGACTGTGATCTGAGATGATTTTGTGTAATTGCAGATGATAATGTAAGATTTGAGATGATCTAGACTTCTACAAACCTCAAAATCTTCATCAGACATCCAAAATTAGGTACATTTTGTCTTATTTAGCACACTTTCTATGTTTAGCACTTATTCATGCTTTCTGTATCCATATAAATCAGCATCGACATATAGAATAGCTTAGATTCATCTTTGCCAAACCTAGGAATTGAATGATTGAATATAAAAATGAACACATCAAACCCATTCTCAACCTAGGCATGGAAAATACCACTCAAAGTTTCTTGGTGAACCCCACCATCTATTGAAAATTCACCCTTATACCCCTCCCTCGAGAGGCCCAACCTTCATAGGGCCTCTCAGTCCGAGGTATTATCCCATCCTTCTCGTATCCCCCTTCCGGGAGCGGATCCTATAGCTTGAAGGTAAGGATGCAAAAAATTTAGAGCAGTACAACCTATCAATTACCATTTAGGTTCTCCAATAGTCATCCAATCATTGCATCTGCTAGGTACACAACATATCTTGGATAGGATAGCCAATGTGGAGTTACACATGCATCAACAACAAAATAATTTACAAAAAATCCTAAGTTGACTCACAAGCATTGAGGTACAGTTGAGTCATCAAAAACCTCAACCCCCTAGTTTTTAGGGCCACCCTACTCCTGTGCAATCCAATGTTAAGTATCAAACAAATCATGGCCCAAACCAGTGACATCGTCCTAAGTGATAATTTACGTCCATTTTTGAGTCCATGGACTCTTTTTTTGAGTGCCTCTTAATAGCTAATGTGATCAGCCTACCTGAGTGTCGACCTACCAATCGAAATGCACCAAATACCAAAACATATCGCAAAGACCTGTATTGCAAGTACCATAGGCAAAATGGGCATGACATCCATAGGTGCTTCATGTTAAAACACCTAGTACAGGATATGATCGATTGGAATGATCCCTAGGTCCAAGATCTTATTGATGAGGGAGCTTTATATATGAGTGGAGAACTCATTCCACTCCATCAAGACATGGGCATTACCAAAAATACCCTAGCACAATTGGGGGGGCCAAATTCTATTGCTCCTCTAATCCAAGCCAATAACATTGCATCAATCACAATACATACTAGGGGTATCCAAGGTGTAACACCTTCCCCACTATTTACATCATAAGATATGAAGCTAATTGGGGATTCTAAAGGTATCACACCTTTCTCACTTCCTTTGATAACAATAAATGTTGGGGGTACATAAGGTACCACACCCTCCTCCTAAAAGTGCAAAATGATCAAAGTTCTAAAAGTCTCCAAGTGTATCTACATACCACTTGGTCAACCCATAGCATCCCTAGGTGGTCTATGACTGTCTAGGTGATCCCAAAAGGCTCCTAGAAGTTTTTCACTGTCTAGGTCAAATAAAAATGCTCCTAGACTATCTAGTATTGTCTAGGTCAACCCTAAAATTCCCAAAGGCATCCCTAAGCCCTTTGGTCATAGACAAATGTCCCTAGGCAGTCATAGACACTTTTTAAGTGTCGCGAACGGTCTAGGTCACCCAAAAGGCTCCTAGAATTTTTTTTCCCTCTAGGTCAAATAAAAATGCTACTAGACTATCTACGATCATATAGGTCAACCCTAAAGGCCCCAAAAGCATCACTAAGCCCTTTGGTTACAATAAAATGTCCCTACACATTCATAGACACTTTTATGTGTCGCAAATGTTCTAGGTCGCCCAAAAGGCTCCTAGCATTGTTTCACCATCTAGGTCAAATAAAATGCTCCCAGACTATCTACGATCATATATGTCAACCCTAAATTCCCCAAAGGCATCCCTAATCCCATTGGTCATAGTTAAATGTCTCTAGATAGTCATAGACACTTTCTATGTGCCTCAAACGGTCGAGGTCACCCTAAAGGCTCCTAGCAGTTTTTCATCGTCTAGGTCAAATAAAAATTATCCTATACTATTTAAGATCATCTAGGTCAACCCTAAAAGCCCCAAAGGCATCCCTAAGCTCTTTGGTCATAGAAAACTGCCCCTAGGTAGTCATAGACACTTTTTAAGTGCCATGAACGACCTAGGTCACCCAAAAGGCTCCTTCTAGTTTTTTGCCATCTAGGTCAAATAAAAATGCTCCTAGACTATCTAAGATCATATAGGTCAACCTTGAAAGACCTAGAGGCATCCCTAAGCCCTTTGGTCATAGCAAAATGTCCCTAGACATTCATAGAAACTTTTTATGTGCCTCGAATGGTCTAGATCACCCTAAAGGCTCCTAGCGGTTTTTTGCCATCTAGGTCAAGTAAAAATACTCCCAGACTATCTACGATCATATAGGTCAACCCTAAAGGACCCAAAGGCATCCCTAAGCCCTTTGGTCATATTCAAATATCCCTAGACAGTCATAGACAATTTCTATGTGCCACAAATAGTCTAGGTCACCCAAAATACTCCTAGCAATTTTTCATCATCTAGGTTACATAAAAATGCTCCTAGACTATCTACGACCATCTAGGTCAACCCTAAAGGCCCCAAATGCATCCCTAATCCTGTTGGTCATAGTAAAATGTCCCTAGATAGTTTTAGACACTTTCTATGTTCCTCAAATAGTCTAGGTCACCCTAAAGCCTCCTACCAGTTTTTTGTTGTCTAGGTCAAATAAAAATGCTACTATACTATCTACGATCATCTAGGTCAAACCTAAAAGCCCCAAATGCATCCATAAGACCATTGATCATAATAAAACACCTCTAGGAATTTTGTACCACTCTCTGAGTATCGTTGACCGTCTAAGTCCCCTAAAACACTCCTAGGGAGTTAGTAACCGTCTAGATCAAACAAAAATGCTCCAAGGGTGTGTACAACCTGCTTGGTCAACCTAAAATGCCCCTAGACTATCTATAATTGTCTAGGTCACCCCAAAAATCCCTAAAGGCATTTGTAAGCCCTTTGGTCACCCCCCAAATGCCCTAATGACCCGCAAATAATCCCATTGGTCACATGTATATACATATTAATCAAAAATTCAAAAACATCAACAAAACATCAAAAATTCAAAAACATCACTAAAGCATAAAAATACAAAAATATTGCATACTCATTAAATTGCATACCCTTGCATTATCACTTGCATTAGGCATATGATTCATCATCCATTACATTTTAGAGTTCATGCATGTCTAGTACTAAAATAGCCCATTAAGTATAATGCACAAATAATGTTGTCAAGGTTATCACTTAACCACATTGCATACTTTACTTATCAATTTCCATGCACATTTCATCCATTTCCATAGTCATGTCCATTCCTTTCACTTAGCCATTTGTTTTAGAATTTCAGTAGGATTTTCAGTCACTCAACAATATCCAGTTTTTCCTCAGATTTTGTAGAAGACTAGCATGATTTTTAGGAGGTAGAGTCTTGATTAGATCGTGCCTCGTATACATCAAATCCCAACGCATTTTTCACATTAATAAATCCAAGTTTTGTGAAAGGAAATATGAAACCCACAAAGTGGTCTAGGGTACCTTGAGCGAAAATATTATCCTTCTCATCCCCCTATGCGAATGGGTCTAGAATGCTGAGAATTAACAAAAGGACAAGCTCCTACCTACCCAATTCCCCAATATAAACAATGGTTTTCACCACTACCACAAATCCCAAACACCCTTGGTCCCTAAAGCCATAAGGATTTGTACTTCACATCCCTAGCAAGGATGGGTAGTCATCCCCAAGGCCTAAAAGATAAAGCCCCTTTCCTAGCCAAAATTTCCAAAACCCTTGATCCTTAAAGTCGCAAGGATTCATACTACACATCCCTGGAAAGGATGGGTAGTCATAACCAAGGCCTAAAAGATCAAGTCCATTCAAAATAAAAAATATATATACAAAAATGAAAACCTTTGATCCCTAAAGTCGTAAGGATTCATACTACACATCCCTGGCAAGGATGGGTAGTCATACCCAAGGCCTAAAGGATAAATCCCAAAATTTTCAAAGCTTCAAATACAATTCAAAATAAAAAGCCTCAAATACCAAGGAAACAATGATTATCATCACTACATATGAGAAAGTATCCCAATAAAATTGAATAACAAGGGATGGTTGAGCTTGAATCCCTAGAATTCTCAGCATTTGAAAAACCATTTAGGTGATCCTCATTACGGGTTTGGTGGATAGCCTATCTAGAAATGGCGGTATCCTAAACGCATAATGATATGTCTACCACATTATCTTTGTGTGTGTGTAGACCAATGTTTGCATGTGGATGAGCTATATTTTGGTCACCTATACTACCTAGTGGTCTAATCCAACTGAGTACTAAATTTTGGATTGTGGCATTCATAGGGTGATCTTCATTACAGGTTTGGTGGATAGCCTATCTATCAATGGTGGTATCTTTATGCATCTCACAAGAATGAACTCACTTGCACACACAGGGATATTAAGTATCTTGGTCATCCTAGCAGATTCATACCTTGTTAGAAAGTCTTGCATGGTCAATATACAACTTTTGAGCAATTAACTATAATGTTTGAGTCTCGTGAAAACCTCATAGACATCTTATAAACATCATGTCATTCATATAATTTTACTACATTCATTTCAGTTATACTATGTACAAATCCATTTCATAGTCTCATAACAACATTACATATGAATTGATGCATTTTATATCATCTATTGTGCTAGCATAGTATGTCATATAGTCCACACATTTCATCATATAGATCAGTAAATCATCCATATCATCATACATCCATGCATATAAAAAATAAAATCAAATCACATTACAACATATGCATACATGATAGACATCCTTCGATCAAATAAACATATTGCATATCATCAAATAACATCATAGCACAACACATGCATCCATTAATGCATTCATAAATCATAACACACAATGCACCTAATGATCCACAATCACAAAATTTCAAATCACACAAATATTTTTAAGCATCAATTGGGGCATTATTGGTACCATACCTCCCCTAATCATCGATCAAATAGTTAAGCAATCAATTTCAAAAATATCTAAAGGTATCCATAAACTCTTTGGTCACCCCAAAAAAGCCCCAAAGGTAGCCCTAAACCCTTTGGTCAACCCAAAAAGCCCCAAAGGTATCCGCAAACCCTTTGGTCAACCCAAAAATCCCCAGAGGTATCCATAAACCTTTGGTCAACCCTAAAAGCCCCAAAGGTATCCCTAAACCCTTTTGTCAACCTAGAAATCCCCAAAGGTATCCATAAACCCTTTTATCACTGAAAATGCCCCAATGGCATCCAATAATCTCATTGGTCAAATGTATATACATATATATATTAATCAAAAACAACAAAAACAACAAAAACAACACAAAAAGCCAAAGAAAAGGGTCCAAAACCCACCAAAAACAAGTCAAATCTGATGGAATTCACTCAGGATCAAGATGAACCCAAATTCTTCATGGATGCATCACAAAGTTACTACTTCACTCCCTAAGAAGGCCATTATGGCTGGACCGCTCCATGGGAACGAGGTTTTCAACTCCTTTCTTCCATGAAACATCAACAAAGTCACCAAAATCCTTACAAGAATGCCCCATTTTTCAATGGGTAGAAGCTGAAGGAACCCCAACAAAGTCATCTGGGTCAAGTGACTCATCACTTTTCTCACTGGTCATTCCCTCATCAACTTGACACTTGAGGGGGTAGTCATACCTAATAAATTCATAATAAAAATCAATAATTAAACACTCAATCATGTAAATTGCATTCGTTTAATGAATATTTGACAAAGACAATCATGCCCCTACTTGGGGTAGAAAACAAGCAACAATTTCAATTAAGCACATAACAATGCAGATGAACCTGCCTATTAGTAACCTCAAAAGTTACCAAAATACTTGGTTTTATTTAATTCCTATGGTTATAAGTCCCCTGAGCATACCTGGAAGCTGAACAAAAACCAAGACCAATGTATTTACTGAGTCATAATAAAGGATTCAAGAACACATGCTCTTGCCATGATTGGGGAATCTAAAGTTGGTTAGGTTATCGAGTAACCTTAATCATTCAATATTTTAGTCATCTATTTTTGCTCAGCACTATGCTGGACACAATGCATCCCAGAAAGGGGCATCTGTAGATACTAAAATATGGTCAATCCAATTAGGCATCAATAAACATGATCAAATTGACATCATTCAGTTCCTTTGGCAGGCCTCAGGAGGCTCACAGTGGCTCTAGCCACTCTGGAAGGCTTTTTGGAGGCTACTGACCCAATTTTGGGTAGTTCTGGCCTAAATTTCACCACAATACCACCCTGGGACGGTGGCAGATTCCCATCGTCCCACCCTAGGATGGTGGTGAGCTATCGTCCCAGGGTGGGACGATGAGTAGGTTTGACCCAAAAAAACTCAAATCTGGGACATTTGGCACCCAGAAACATCCATTTAGCATACCATATGGATCATGCAGGTTAGAGGGCACTGAAGACTTATGACACACTTCTTAATGGATTCCCAAATTGGAGATTCTCTTCCACACCCATTGCATGCCTCCCGTTTGACAAGTGGCACCTCCTGCCATGCATGCCCTTGCATGCCTATTTGCACCTGAGCCTGTTTGGGATATAAAATGGGAACAATGTCCACACAAAACACACATATAATATATATAGGAGTTATAGGATATGAAAAAAAATGCTTTTGAGATTTCCCCTCACCTTATTGCACCTTTTTACCCTCAAAATCTCCCTTTTGCCAAGGAGGTTACCGGGTGACTTCAAGAAGGTAATCAGAGCATAAATTTTCCATCCGGATGAATTTCTTCACCATATTCAATTAAAACACACATTATGTTGTTTAGGAACATATTATAGTGATTTGATAACAAAACATGGCCAGATTTTTTGGGTATCCCCTCCTAGGGTGCCCTCCAAATAGTTGTAGTCACCATCGCCCCCTAGGGACGAGGGTAAATTATTAAAAAAATTCATTAGTTTTTTTAATTAGTAATTTTATATATTTTCTCATGATTCTACAGTTAAAATTTCAAGTTATTTGGAGTTAAAATGAAAGAGTTATAGCATTTTTAAGTTTTCACAGGCTCGTAGGGCCCATCCGGGCACCCCAATTTGATTCTGGTGGATCCGGGATCCAATTTGAAAATATGATCATATGGGTTGTCTTGAAATTTCATTTTATACATACTGAACAAATTTAATTATTTTTGGATAAGTGCATGTTTGATATTCTGTTGTCTTCCTTTTCGTAGGTTGTAGGCGGGCAACACTAAATCGAGGGGTCTATGGATGCAATTTATGATCTATTTTTGGTGATATCCTCCAAAAAAATCCTCTTTAACATATCTGCAAATTTTCAAATCATTTGGATATCATTTTATGCATTGTTAATTTATATGTCATCTTGCCCCTATGGGGATTGCATGTTTTGACCATATACCCTTGCTATTTGACCTCTTTTTGCTTCCTTGTGTGCAGTTTCAGGTCCTCAGAAGGCTTTGGGAAGCAATATAATACATCAGAGAACCTATATACAAGCAGCAGTGGCATTGGCTCACCCACCTCGATTGTGGGTACACGGAGAAAAATTGGGTGTGCACCTTGATTCCGTGAAAGACTTAGTATTTGGGCACCTAATATTGTAAAAATTGTATCAAATTTTGAGCCCTCAAGGGGACTGCTATGTAAGCTTGGATATGATCCAACAAATTAATGAGAAGAGACTTGCTTTAATTCATTTCCTTTTCATATGCATGCTTCCTTTTTGATGCCCATGAGCAAGATGGAGTAGATACACATATTTTTTTACATATTTTGGTGCACCATTTTTCCCTACTTTAGTATGGGACTAAGATGTTCTGTTTTTCCAAAATACTGCAATACATTAAATCCGTAATCAAGAATTAGAACTAGAAGGAGTTTGGGGATGTTCACAAAAAAAACTTGAAGTTATTACTCAAATTGAAAATTTGAATAAGAAAATCCATTTATATGGCCTCACAAAGAGTAGAAGTGTAGATGAAAATAAATTCACAACTTAGTTAGAGGAATGAGAAAAAAGAGAAGAACGCTTATGGAAGCAAAAATATAGAATTCAATGGATCATAGAAGGAGATAGAAACACAAATTTCTTCCACAAGTATCTTATAGATCAAATATCTCACAAAATTATTTCTTACCTCAAATAATATTTTGGAGATGTTGTCTAAACTTGGGATGACATGAAATCTATTTTTGTCGATTACTTTTCTAATATTTTTGCTACCACTCCTCTTGACTCGGTTTCTCAAAAAAATGTTCTTCAAGCAATCTCTTCTCTTATCACTTCCGAGGAGAACTCTATTTTGAATGCTCCTATTACTATCAATGAAATTCAACAGGTAGTTTTTAAAATGCAAAAATGGAAAACCCCAGGTCCTAGTGGTTTTCCCATTGAGTTCTATAAAGAGTTATGGGATATCCTTCATGCTAGTTTATTAGAAGTGGTGGAAGAAGACAGGAAAGCCAAAGAAATTTTTAAGGTTATCAATAAAAATTATATTACTGTTGTTCCAAAAGCTCAAGAGGTTGATCATATCTCAACTTTTAGACCTATTGATTTATGTAATGTTATTCTCAAAATCATTACTAAGATCATGGCGGAAAGGTTGAAGCCTCTTTTACATAATATTATTTACCCTAAACAAGGGGGTTATGTGGAAGGACGTCAAATATTATATAAGATAGTTCTTGCTCAGGAAGCCATCCATTCCATGGATATGTAAAAATCTCCTTCCATGTTCATTTGGTTAGACTTATCCAAAGATTATGATAGAGTGGATTGTCACTTCCTTATCAAATTTTTGAGGAAATTTGGTTTCTCTCAGGATTGGATGGATTGGATTATGGGATGTATCTCTTCAGTTTCCTACTTATTTCTTATCAATGTCAGGCATTCTCAATTGTTTCCAGCTTCCAGAGGTATTAGGCAAGGTGACCTACTATCCCCTTATTTATTCATCATTCTTGTTGAATGCTTGGGTAGGACTATAACAAAGAAGAGATAAAAAAAAACCCTTGAGGAAGTTACCATTTCTCATGGAGCTATACCGATCTCTTATCTTCAATTTGTTTATGACTCTACTATTTTAGGTAAAGCTATTGTTAAGGAAGCTTCTAATATTAAGAAAATCATTAGTTTTTTTTCTAAGGCTACTGGGAAATTAATCAATGAAGACAAATCTAAAGTCATTTTCTTTCACTGCTATGCCAGAAAGGAATCCATGGTCTTGGATAAATTAATATATAAGAAAAACTCCCTTCCAATAACTTATTTAGGTATTCCCATCAATATTCAAAGGCAAAAAAAAATTGGAATTGGTTATTGGACAAAGTCAAGAAGAAAATTGGAAAGTGGACCAACATGTGGCTTTCTTTTGGGGGTAGAATCACCTTAGTAAAATTAGTCCTTCAAGCTATTCCTATTTATGTTTCTTTCGTGTTGAATATCCCAAAGGTTGTTCTTCGTGAATTGGATCAAATCCGTCATTGGTTCCTCTGGAGTGGTACTAAGGAGAAAAGAAAATGGGACTTCATGAAATGGGAGACTTTATGTCTTCCTCAGAATGAAGGGGGGTTAGGATTATGATATTCTATTAATAACAACAAAGCTTTAGCTGCTAAATTATATTGGAGGATGTTGCATAATACCAATGCTCTTTGGGCCAATAATATTTGTGTTAAATATGCTGAGAACAAAAGTCTTGAAGACCTTGTTCACTATCAATTGCCTACCAAAGGTTCTCCCATTTTAGCAGTTCATAATACTGGTGAGGATTTGATAAAGAATTTTTTTTTTTGGATCATTCATAATGGTCAACAGGCTAATTTTTGGACTAATTCGTGGGATGGTCACAAGCCTTTGATAACTTAGTTTCTAAATTGGAGGCCTTGGATGGAGGAGCTTCACCAAGCTAACTGGATAAATGTGGCTAATTATTGTTGGTACCATACTGGTAATTCAAAGGTTGGTAGATATTGGATCCCTATTGAGAACTAGCCTATTCAAATCCCAGAAAGGTAAAGATAAGCTATCCAAGGTATCCTTCATATGAGATCTCTCTCTTGGTCCCATAATAAAGATTGTTTTGGATGGAACAAAACTACTAAGGGTGAGTATTCAGTTGCTCAAGGTTATTTGACCTTATGCCATAATAATACCAACCAATCATCTTACATATTTTCTTAGTTGTGGACTCAAAAGCTCTGGCGTAAGGTGATGCTATTTACTTAGCTTTTATTGCATCGTAGGGTGCTTATTGGTGAGCAACTTATGAAGCATGGTTTTCATGGCCCTTTTATATGTGAAATGTGTGGAGAGAATGTAGAAACTCTCAACCATATTTTTATTGAGTGTACTTTAGCCTCTAATATATGGAGGAGAATGGCTACATTACTTGTCTTATAATGGTCTAATTTTATTAGTTTTGAACAACTTTGGAGGGATTTGCCTAAACAAGAGGGTGTTGATAATTTTATTAGGCAATTAGTTTGGATGGGTTCTACCATTCTACTTTGGAATATCTGGAATGAAAGGAAAAACCAAATTTTTAATTAAGATAGGAAGGATATTCACTATATTTGGAAAAATACTATTGCCAACTTAGTTGAATCAGTCCAAAAACTCCTTAATCACCCTAAAACTGCCACCAAAGATGGGATCACGTGATGCAAATACTGAAGATTAAATATTTAAAGGGCAACCAACTTAAAGGGAATGTGAATAATTGTAATATGGATAGGACAAGCAATTGGTAACCTCCTCCTAAGGATTTTGGAAAATGCAATACTGATGGAGCCTCTAGAGGGAACCTTGGAAAATCTAGTGTGGGAGGAATTGGTAGACTATTAGATGGCTCACTGGCTTTTACTTTTGTTGAGAATTTGGGTATTCTTTCCAATAACCTTGTTGAGGGGTATGGTATCCTCAGAGGCCTTCAAGAGGCTACTAAGGTTGGATGGGAAAAGGTGCTAGTTGAGTCCGACTCTCAACTCATGATTAATATTTTGAAGACTTCTAATAATCATAAGGTTGAATGGAGAATAAAAATAATTATTAAGAAGATTCAATTAATCCAGATGATATTTTTGAAAGTTGATTACAATCATGTGGTCAGTGATCAAAAGGTGAGTTCTGATGCTTTAGCTAATTGGGATTTGGAAAAAGGTGATCTTACTTGCTATGGCCACCCTCCTAGATGGTGGGATTTGCATATAAGGGAAGCTCTTCTTTCTATCATTTCTTTAGATGGCTCCAATTCTAGAGGTACCTAGTTTATTCTTGCTTTTTTTTTCTTCTATTTGGTTCGGTCATGGTATTTTAGATCCCTAGATCAAACTATTATTTCTTTTGTTTCCTCTGTTTATTCTTGCCTTAAAATTCTTTTGGTCTAGAAAGGTCATTGTTGTGTTCATTTTTTTTTAATTTTCTTTTTTGTTTTTTTGTTTAGTTTTTTGAGGTGTGTGTGTTTTTTTTGTGTTTTTTGTGTTGTTTTTTGTTGTTCTTGTGTTTTTGTTGTTTTGTGTTTTTTTTTGTGTTTTTTGTTATTGTCCTTGTGTTTTTGTTGTTCTTGTTCTTGTGTTTCTGTATATTTGTGTTAATTCGTGTTTTTGTGTGTGTGTTTTCTATGTTTTTTATTTTTGTTTATTATCTATTGTTGGTTGTTTTTTTATTTTTATTTTTTAGGTTTTGGTTAATTTTGTTTTTCATGTTTTTTTTGGTTGTCTTTGTAGTGTTATTTTATTTTTGTCTTGTTTGTGTTTTGTCATGTTGTTATTGTGTTTTTTCTATGCGTTTCGTGTTATTTTTTTTATCTTATTGTGTGTGTTTGGTTGTGCTTTATCTTTTGGACACACTCAAGGAGAATGTTTTTTATTTTATTTTATTGCTTTTATTTTTATTTATTTATTTATTTAAATATTATTGTGTGTTTGTTTTCTCCTTGAGTATGTCAAAGGTGGTAGGCCAGGTGCGAGCCCTGGGTGATTTTTGCAGACTAGATACCCCTGCCTCCTTGGGTCTTACCCAAAAGTAGCATCTCTTCTAGGATGTTTTCCACACACACAAAAAAGTTCTCCTTATATTCTTAAAGGCTACTATGTATTCAATAATTCTTTATATATCCATTAGTACATGAGAGATAGTTGATACATATAATCACAATGGTATGTGGAAGTGACCATTGGGTATGCAGCCCAAGATAATACATGAGGGGTAATTAAAACCCACCTTATGACTCCTAGTAGTAGACTATGTTATACTCCTCTATAGGCTTAAAGTATGCATAAGATAATCTATTGGTGGCTGGTAGCTTGGCCTCACAATATACCTAATGTAGACTATAGACTCGTACTTTAGTTGATCCAAATATCATGTAAAGCCCCATTAGGACTAGCCTTTTGTTATATTCTTATTAATTATTTATTAATATAATTTAACTAAGCAAACAATTTTGATGGTCTTACTTAGAAGTTTAATGAATTTTATCTTGATTAAAGGTTTTGGGTGGGATAGAGAGGATCTTTTGGAATCATTTTTGTGGTCACATCGGGTTCACCAAATATGTGATCATGCAAAATATTATGAAGACAATGGGATTCTCAAACATGCTTTCTTTTTTCCTTAGATCACACTCAAGATTAGGCAATATTTTATGGAATTCTAAGGATCTTGTTGAATGAGTTAAATTTACAAACACCTAAGGTTTTTTTGGAAAGTAATAGATTCCTTTTAAGACCCTATTTATCTTGATGCCAAAAACCTAAATTTGAATCCAACATGAATAGACAAAGGATGCAAACATACAAATACCTATCCTATATGATTATTCATATTGAATGATTATAAAAAGCAAACAAATTTATTTCTATTTTAGAAGGATAAAAGTATTCCAAAAACTCAAGTACATTATTTTTTATTGATAATAAGGGGTTGTACTTGGGTCCCCCACCCTTGAAAATTTACATCTCTCTTCTTTAGAGCTTGAGAGTTTACAAATACTTACACTTATCTTCTCGTTGAGATGCTATAGCTAGAAACCTACATAATTTTACATAAAATATCTGAATTCTTGATTTTTATTTTTTGGATCTTTTCATATCTCCGTTTGAATACAATTACTCCAAAACTTAGCATCTTTCATGAAATTTTCCTATAGAAACCTTCACAATACCAAAAATTCACCTCTACTATCTATGCCTTGCATCTTAGTAGAGTAATATTTCCAAAACATCACACTATCATAGTATGCTTTACCAAATATGGATTGCTAGTTTCCTTCCTGAAACACAAGTTCAACCACAAAAATTATAAAAAATAGTCTAAATGAAAAACATTTTTGTTACCAATTAAAACATATATTACCAATGGAAAACGTTAAAGTAAAACTAAATCATTAATTGACTTAGGAAATCACTATTTTTTCTCAGCTTCAGCTAAAATTTCTACTTCATGTAACCATGGAAAGGAGAAATTAACTTCATGATCCTAAATCAAAACCCCTCTATTCGCAAGCTTATCTGCACATTTTTTTCCTTACCTTAATATATGTGTAAACATGATTTCTTCAAATTGTCTAGCAAGATCTTGAATTTCCACTATTATTTCTAGTATGTTCCATGGAGCCTTTGCTTTCCTCAAAATTATATTTATTACTATGAGATAATCACCTTCCATTCATACTCTATTCCATTTCATTTGTTACATATTTTTAACCCTTCTAAAAATTCCCAAGCTTTAGGTTAAATATTTGTCTTAAATCAACTATTGAAAGCATGATGAGATAAAATATCTCCTCTATTATTTGTAATTATTCCTCCTCATCCTATTGGTCCTAGATTTCCTTTACATGCTCCATTAAAATTTAATTTAAGATACTCCATACCAGGTGGTTTATAATTTATATTATTTTTGCTTCTTTTGTACCCAACATCATAATTATATTTAATGACTTGACTCCATCTATCAAGACTCTCTGCTTCCAAATTAGGAATTGGATAAGTTGATATAGTTGGTTTAGACTCCTCTATGGCTAAATATATCTTCTTTTTCATTACCTCTAAACTTTTTTACTTTTTCTTTAAATATTCTTCTATTCATTTATAGCCATATAGTCCAAAGTATTGTATATTTTGATATATCTCATATTATCTATAAAGCCTCACTTTTAAAAGTTCTCTACCATTGCTTTAAACAATCTTCAATTCTGTTATTCATCACCATGCATTTTCCCAACATATTAAGAATCCATTGCCATATATTCCAAACTATCAAGCAATATCCCAATATATGGTCAATACTCTCCTCCTTATTATAGAAAACACATTGAGAGGGACCATGAAAATCCATTTTCATAAGGTTATCCTAGGATAAAATTCTTCTATGACCTACTAGCCAAACAAATATTTTGACTTTAGAAATGCTTGGGCTATCCCAAATATCTCTCCATATTCTAGTGACATTATTATTATGTTGGTGTTGAACATTATATCTAATTCTTGTTGTGTATTATCTTGAGCTATTCAACTTCCAAATCAATATATCCTTGGCAACCCTCAAAATAATCATAGTTGTTATCTTTCTACTCAATTGCCTCCTAGCATCAATACCTTGTATACTTATAAAAAAATCTTCTTTCCATTTGTGTCTTCCTTCTTGATCCTTGTACAAAATGTTTCAAAACCCCATCACCATATTTGACTTGATTTAGTCTCATCCAATGTTTCCAAACTAGATCTAAATTTAGTGGTTTTTTTATCACACCAAGTATCCATCCAAATATAATTTTTTCTCTAGTTCACACCATCCATATTAAACCTTTAATCATAATATCAATAAATTTTTGTAACCACTCCAAAGAGTAGAACCACTTGGGAGAGAGAATGCAGTAAATATTATACTTGGGTCATTGGGATCAAAATACTTACCTAGAAAAATTCTTTCCCATTGTATTTGACTCTCTTTGTACAATCTCCAGATGTATTTTCCTCTAAGAGGTAATTTTGTATATTTAAGAACTCTTAAACCAAGGCCTCCCCTAGTTTTGTCATCACACAACTTGCTCGATTTCACAAAAGAAAATTTCCTTTTATCATGTAAACCTGAACATAAAAAGGATCACATAATAAAGATTAAAAAAATTTCAACTGATTTTGGCATAGAAAACAATGACATATAATATGTTATAATGTCTTGTAAGACTGACTTAATTAATTGCACTCTTCTTGCTAACGATAACCATCCACCTTTCCAAGCTGGAAGTTTCTTTTAAAATTTACTAATAATTTGATTCCATAAATCTATCCTCATTCTCCATTCAAATAAAGGCATCCCTTGATAATTTGTTGGTAAATTTGCCTCCTCAAATTGAAGCAACCTATAAATTCTTGCTTTGATATTAGTAGGAGTGTTAAGGAAGTAAACATTGGATTTAGTCCTATTAAATATTTTCCCTAAAGCTCTTTCGTACTCTTTTAAAAAATTATTCAAAGATCTGGCCTCATTTATCCTTGCCCTTGAAAAATGGTTGTATCATCTACAAACTATTGATGGATTATGTTATCGATATTATTACTAATATTTAGTCCATTAATAAACTCATATTTGTAAGACTTATTTAGGTTTCTACTCAAAACTTATACTATAATAATAAACAAATGAGATAGAGGATCTCCTAGTCTACGACCTCTCTTGGCTTTAAAATATTATGTCACTAACCCATTGACCAACACTGAATAAGAAACTGTAGAGATAAAAGATTTAATCCATATAACCCATTTCTTCCCAAAACCAAACTTATATAAAAATACAAAATAAAATCCCATTTAACCCTATCATAGGCTTTAATCATATCAAGTTTTAAGATCATAGCTTTCTATTTTCTTAAAGCTATTGAATGTATAACTTCATGAGCTACTATAATTCCATCTAGAATTTGTCTCCCTTTAAAAAATCCTCATTGCTCTTCTAAAATAATTTTGTCTAAAAATGACCTTAATATATTCATCATCACTTTGGAAATAATATTATATGCCATATTACATAGGGTTATGGTTCTAAATGAATCAAATTATTCAACATTCTTCCTTTTTGGAATTAGGGCAATATAAGTTGCATTTATTTTATAAGGAATGTATTGTTTTACCGTAGACTGTTCTACAACCACCAATAAAAAATCCTTTACTATATCCCAATTATGTTGGTAAAAGGCTACAAAGAGCCCATATAGACCTCATGATTTATCCTTATTAAAATATAAAAGAGCTAAATCAACTTCTTCTAGATTAATAGGCTCCATAAATTTCCTATTGTCTTCATTTGTTATAACTGGAGGAACATCTTGAAGAAGTTTATCATTAAGAACATCGATCTCCTATGAACCTAGAATATTTTGATAAAATGACTTTGCCTCTTTTCTAATTTCACTTTGATTTTCAATCAAAACCCCTTATATTGATTTAATTCTATCAATTCTAGAAGATGATCTCTGTACTATAACCATCCTATGAAAAACATTTGTATTCTGTAGACACCAAATTACAACCACTAATCCTCCATCCTAACCATACCACCACCCACTTGTCCATCATACACCTTTCCTACCAATTATTTGGCCCAATTCCACCTTTCTCGCCTTCAAAAGGCCCACTTTAGCCCTTTCCCACAATTTCCTAACCCAATTGGGATTATTTTAATATTATTTTACATTATTTTATATTTAATATAATATTTTATATTATATTATAATATATTTATTATAAAATATATATTTATAAACTCAATTAATGACAACCATATGATCCCATCTAATCTCCACTATCCATCTTCATTAATCCATGCCACATCTAAAAAGTAATCTCAACCTTAGGATCTAATTTAATCATAGCCACATGATCAAAAGTGTAAGGCTAAAACCCTAAATAAAACCTTAGATTGGATTATAAATAAGGGCATTTGCAAATGCTCAAACCCTAGAACCCTGATATTAGAATTTGCATCTTGAAGAGATCGTTGGCAAAGCCCTAGGGAAGTAGAAAGAGATAGAGCCCTAAAAATACAAAGCCCCAGCTAGCTAATAGAACTTCTACTATTCCAACCATCACCATATCCATCATTTCCACCTCATCCTACTCCATTACTATCGTTGCCACTTCTACCCATCCATCGCATTCGTCGCATCCCCCATGATCTACTTTTGCATATTTTATCCTCACCATAGGCACCATCTCGAGCTTGCGAAGCTTGTTGTAGAGATTGTCAAGTGCATGCCTATGCTTGCTATACTGTAGGCTCACTCTAGATCATGTGAAGCTCACACCAGAGCCTAACCAGTGCACGTTCGAGCCTACTGTTATCATCGAAGTGTGAATTAGAGCCTAATGTGTCATGCCATCTACTGTCATAACTGCAATAATAGAACAAATTATCACAAGCAAGGTATATCATTATTTATTTTATTCTGTTACATGATCTATATATTTAGCATTCCATTTGATTTATTTTTTGTTAGGGTTTATTTATATCCGAGGGTCTCACACTATGGAGCCCTCACAGGTGTTATTAACCTCTTTCTTTTTTTGTGTGCATGCAGGTCTACAGATTCTATTTATTTTTGAATGACTATTGAGCTGGAGTTGACCAAACACATAGATACTTGAAGCCCACTCATTCTGTTGGAAGCGAAGATACACTTTTTGAATACACTTCATTATTGTAGCTAGGGTTTTGGAGAATCCTAGCATATTGTAAATATTTGTATCAAAGTCTCATTGAGTATAGATTGTATCAAAAGATTTTTATAAGCTCCCCACCCCGTTTATTTAATAAATTTATATATTTATGCAATATTGTGTTTCCTTGGGTTATTTGATTTCTTTATTATTGTTTAAGTGTCATGTTATTGTATTCACATGTTCTCATGTCCTTATTTTAACCAAGTCTGTCTTGATTTTAATCTTCATAATTTATATTCATTACTCAAAGTAGTATGATATTCACTAAGCAACTCCCTTTCCTCTGAGCTTGTATTATTTTCATCACCATTTTGGAATTTTGAAAGTTTATCTTTTAGTTCTTTCATTTTTCTGAAAAATATTTCCAAAGGTGTTCTTGTTCCATTATTTTAATATAGCTGTCATAGCTTTAATTTGGTTTTGATAAAATGACTTTGCTTCTTTTCTAATTTCACTTTAATTTTCAATCCAAACCGCTTATATTGATTTAATTCTATCAATTCTAGAAGATGATCTTTGTACTATAACCATCCTATGAAAAAAATTTGTATTATGTAGACACCAAATTATAACCACTAATCCTCCATCCTAACCATCCCACCACCCACTCGTCCATCATACACCTTTCCCGCCAATTATTTGGCCCGATTCCACCTTTCTCGCCTTCAAAAGGCCCACTTTAGCCCTTTCCCACCATTTCCTAACCCAATTGGGATTATTTTAATATTATTTTATATTTAATATAATATTTTATATTATATTCTAATATATTTATTATAAAATATATATTTATAAACTCAATTAACCACAGCCGTCCGATCCCATATAATCTCCACCATCCATCTTCATTAATCCATGCCACATCTAAAAATTAATCTCAACCTTAGGATCTAATTTAATCATAGCCACATGATAAAAAGTGTAAGGCTAACACCCTAAATAAAACCCTAGGTTGGATTATAAATAAAGGCATTTTCAAATGCTCAAACCTTGAAACCCTAATATTAGAATTTACATCTTGAAGAGATCATTGGCGAAGCCCTAGATAAGCAGAAAGAGATAGAGCCATAAAAATCCAAAGCCCTAGCTAGCCAATAGAACTTCTACTGTTCCAACCATCCCCATATCCATCCTTTCCACCTTACCCTACTTCATTGTTGTCGTTTCCACTTCCACCGATCTGCCCCATTCGTCGCATCCCCCATGATCTGCTTCTACAAATTTTATCCTCACCGTAGGTGCCCTTCCAAGCTTGCGAAGCTCACTGTGGAGCTTGCCAAGTGCATGCCTGTGCATGCTGTATTGCAGGCTCGCTCCAGAGCCTACAAAGGTCATACCAGATCCTGACCAATGCACTTTTGAACCTGATTTTATCACCAAAGTGCAAATCAAATCCTACTGTGTCACGCCATCTACTGTCAGAACTAAAATAACAAAATAAAATATCATCATAAGAAAGGTATATCATTATTTATTTTACTTTGTTACATGATCTATATATTTAGCATGCCATTTGATTTATTTTTGGTTAGGATTTGTTTATATCTGAGGGTCTCACAATGTGGAGCTCTCACATGTGTTATTAACCTCTTTCTTTGTTTATGTGCATGCAGGTCTGTAGATTCTATTTATTGTTGAATGGATGTTGAAGCTGGAGTGGCCCGAACACACAGATACCTGAAGCCCACTCATTCCGTTGGAAGCAAGGACACACTATTTGAAGATACTTCATTATTGTAGCTAGGGTTTCAAAGAACCCTAGCATATTATAAATCTTTGTATCAAAGGCTCATTGAGTACAAATTGTATCAAAAGGAGTTTATAATCTCCCCCCCATTTATTGAATAAATTTATCTATTTGTGTAATATTGTGTTTCCTTGGGTTATTTGATTTCTTTATTATTGTTTAAGTGTCGTGTTATTGTCTTCACATATTCTCATTTCCTTATTTTAACCAAGTCTGTCTTTATTATAATCTCCATAATTTCTATTCCTTACTCAAAATAGTATGATATTCACTAAGCAACTCCCTTTTCTCTAATATTGTATTATTTTCTTCACCTTTTTGGAATTTTTAAATTTTATCTTTTAGTTCATTTTTATCAAAAATATTTCCAAAGGTGTTCTTGTTCCATTCTTTTAATATAGATGTCATAGCTTTAATTTGGTTTGGAAGAGCATACAACCCACCATTACCTAAATAATTCCATTTTTGAGCTATCATATTAACAAATTGAGGATGGTCTTCCCACATCTGCTCATATTTAAAATATGATATTTTTTTGAATTCACTTACCACCATTTTAACTCTTCTTGGCCAATGATATGAACCAATCCTTGTTAAGGCATTAATTTTAGCACAAGTTCCTTCATCAAGCCAATGATTTGAGAGAATGCATCTACCTAATTTTTTGCTATTAGGTTATGGCCTCTCCTATTGTTGATCTAATTATAGTTGTCGTCTTCAAACTCAACTTCTCATATATTATTGTTTTGAATAAAAGCTAAGAAATATTTCATACTTTGGGTTAGTTTCCTAATTCCCCCAAACTTTTCATTCAGCTTGGTTATGGAATTAAAATTTCTAATGATCATGAATCAATATACTTGGTATTTTCTTATCATAAAGGCTTCAATCGCATCCCAAACTTCTAATATACCTGACTGAGTTGTAGGTCCATAGACATTGATAAGAATGAAGTAAATATTTGCAAAGTAGTAAGTGACTAAAGAGGCTATCCAATGCCCAATTTTATGAATGGTAGGTTCTAGAAGTATTCCAACAAGTTAGAATTCTTACTGCTGCTCCTTAAGAATTCATAGCATCCCATTCACATCTTGCCCAAATTGCTTTCATAGTTTTTGATACTTCTTATTTTGTCATTTTAGTTTCTTGGATATAGATAATATTAGGTTTATTACTTAAACATAGGTCCCTAATACACCTATGCTTTGAGGGGGCATTAGCACACCTTATATTCCATGATATGATAATCATGTCTCAGTAGGGGCTTTTGGCCCCTCTTGTGTATTACCAATATAATTTTTTTTGTTTGGTAAAGAAAAGTTAAACCAACTTAGTTTGTGTTCCTTTCTCTATGTTAGCTCTTGCTTCCCTGGATCTTGCTTGATAATTTGAGGGTTTTGCTCTTTTACCTTGCCTATATTAGGAGTAGGTATTATTATTCTATTTCTCAATATTCTTTCACAATTTTTTTTCAACATATTTATCCTCTCCTAGCTCTATTATAGAAGTTTTTAATTTGTCCTACTCATTTTCTGGTATTTTCTTATTAATTGCAGATGTATTAACTTCTAAAACTACATTTTATTTACCAATTATTTTATCCTAAATGGTGCATGGTACTTCAAGAGTGTTCAAAATCTGATGAGACACATTCCTTAGGTTCATAAAGAATATTCTTCCTTCACATAGGATCATACTAAATAAACAGTTCCTCGCTAATATGTTGAAATTGTTATACTATGTCCTCTAATTTTTTATCTACATTTTCTTCATCAGCTAAAGCCTCAAAATAATTTGAATTTCTTCCAGTATCCTTACTTATTGGTCTCCATTGTTCGTTTTCTTTTATTTTTTTAAATCTATTTTTTGGAAGTTGAAAACCATATTTATCCATAACCATTTGTAAATTTCTCTTATAATTTTCTACAAATGATTATATTGGGATCTTCTTAGGGTATGATATTTTAATATGCCCCACCTTATGACATATTCTACGTATAAAAGATATGTTTTCATAATCTGTATTTTGGATCCACATCTTATCCCCATACTTATATTCATGACCATATTCAAGCATAAATAGCCAAAAATCCATCTTTTATTGCATTTGAAATATCAAGAATTTGTCCTAGAGTGTTGCCTATTGCCTTGAAGGTATCTATTTTCTAAAATTAAATGTGTAACCCAAACATCCTAACCTAAACTGGTACTATGGATAGATTAGCATTTTCAAGTAAAAAGCCTTCATACTAATGGGTAAGGAAGAGCCTTGTTCTTCCCATAAACCAAGGGCCCCATTTTAGGATTATTTCTCATTATTTCCTAGAAAAAAAAGACTAGGAATAAAACTTTGGGAATAAATTATAGAATCACTCCTGGAGACTTCCAACTCCTATCAATCCATTTTCTCAAGGTTGAAGCCCCTGGAAAATAACCATTAAATTTACCAAAAACTACCCTATCTTGGAGTAATGAGGATCTCTATGAGGCACGCTCACTAACCTCTACCACTAGGGACGATTATAAGAATTTAACTATAAATTGATCCATATAAAGGAAAATAAAAATATAATGAAACTTTTCTGAAAGTCCTATAGCAAATATAATATTTCATAAAAACTTTATAATTTTTTCATGCATAATTTCTAAGATAAAGAAAGGGAAAAAGAACTTAGCTAAAAAATTATTTGTCCCAATAGAATATCTTGCCTCACTGAAGTCTTAGCCCTTCATTACTCTTCCCATAATTCAAACCCCAATTGCAAAATATTTACAATTTCATTTTTCATGACTTGAAAAATCATCACTGCTCTTGTTCCAAATGGTTGACTTCATAGGGTCATATCTCCCTCAATATTGATTGAATTTTTGTATATGACCACTCATTTTAAAGCTATTCAAAATTTTCATAAGTTGGTCCAAGCATTATCATAATCAAATAATTGTTCATTAACATATGCATCCTAAAGTATTAGATGTTTTTCAGTAAAATATCCTAATCCTTTGCACTTTGTAAATTTATATTTTACGACTTGAAAAATTATCCCCCCCTTGTTTTGAATGGTTTAATTCATAGGGTCATATCTCCATCAATATTATTTGAATTTTTGTATATGACCACTCATTTTAAATACATTCAAATTATGCACAATTTGGTCCAAGAATCAACTGAATCAGATAACTCTTCATGAAGATATGGATCCTAAAATATGAGATGTTTTTCAGGAAAAAACCCTAATCCTTCACACTTTGCAAAATTCATTTTTTGCGACTTGAAAAATTATCACTATATTAAAATTAAACACTCAAGTACCTAATCCATATAATTATTTGAATTTTATTGTAGATTAAAATTAAAAAGTTATCTTTTACTTTTTAGGAAAAGGCTCAATAGATAATGCAACTTAAAATATTTTCGATAAATGTGACTATATGTAATTTTATTTGTATACCTAATGCTAAGAATGAAACCAAGATTTATCCTCTTAAATGATTAGTAATTTTGAAACTAAATACCCTATTTTATTTGTAATATGTCTTCACAAAATCAAAATGAAAGGTTAAAAAATAGACCAAACAAACAAATCCAACAATCTAAAGCCAAAAATGATAAAAAACTATAATTTTTGGAATCTATTTTTAAATTAGAGCATAAGCACCACATAAAAATGTCATGTAGAAGTGTTAACCAAAAGAGTAATCTAGAATCAATAGGGAGAAACACCACATAGAAGCACCATGGGTAGAAATATATGATTCTTTCGATTGTATCTCTAGAAAATAGGGACAAAGAAAATGGGTAATTTTTTTTTTATTGGTTAACTTTAAATTAAAGTGGGTTTTTATCAAGGGACCAAAAACTTGATTACAACATGTCACTAGACTTTTTAAAAAAGACCACAGGAAAGACCACAACAAATCCCAAGGAAGGAATTAAGGAAAGGCTTGAGGAAAGCCTTCAAGATAGGGTTAAGGAAAGCATTCAGGAAAGGCTTAAGGACAATGTTTAGGAAGGACACGAAGAAATCATGCCCGAAGCAGGAAAAGTGAAAAATACAAAAAATGAAAATCCTACCTAGTAGGAAAGAAAAAATGTAGAAAATATAAATGAAGGATCAATCCCGCCTAGTTACAAATTTAAAAAACACAATAGGTGGGAAAATGCAACATCCCACACAGGGAAAACCATAATCCAGGAAAAAGCAACATCCCACACAAGGGAATACCAAACTCTATGAAAATGCAACATCTCATGCAAGGGAAAACTAGAATCCATGAAATAAAAACTAGGAAACCAGAAAAAAATTTAAAACCCCCCTGAAAAAAAGGAAGGGATATGGAAACCACCAAAAAAGTAGGAAAAAGTTATTCAAAAGCCCACAGGATCAAAGGAAATAACAACATTGTACCACAAGCCATGGGAAAGAGGCAAAAATATCCTAGGGAGACTGAGTAAAAGAAACCATGGGAAAAATAGTTGTAGACGTTAAGCATAGGTCCCGCACAAAACCAAAATAAGCGGTAAGAACCCTAAGGTAACCCCAACATTTCCAACAAATAACTTCAAGGAACCAGAAAGGAAATCCAGTAGGATCACAAGAACATGAAAAATAAAGGCCCTCCTTAAGCCACAAAAAATATTGAAAGTCCACCATGAAGCCCACATTTGGAAGCCCAGATAGAAACACCATAAGAATAATCATGTGGTAAATCCTAAGACATTAAAATATTGTAAATAATTGCTTATGAAGCCAAAACAAGATAACAAAAACCCCCATGGACCAACACCACTGACAACCAACTTCAGGGAACCAACAAGGAAGTGTAGCGGGATCACAAAAATAAGAAAAATAGAGGCCCATCCTAAGCCATGAAGTAAACTGCAGACCCACCATGAAACCCACAACTGGAAACCCAGAGAGTAGCACCATAGGAATAAACATGTGGTCAATCCCAAACCATTAAGATACTATGAAGAGCTGCTCAAGAAGCCAAACACCCAAGTTGCAAGCACCACACCAACAAACCCTTAGAACCACATCTCCAAATAGAACCCTACAAAAAACTTGGGATAGAGTTGAGAACTCCAAGGAAAAAAATCCCTAAAGAAACTTGGAAATCCTAGGGAAGGCCCTAGGGAATATCCCAGGGATGTCTCAGACAAAAAACACAAAAAAAAACCCTTCAAAAAAGCATGGAACAGGGCATACAAGAAGAACATTGAACTCCCACCCCAAAGAGGTCATCTGCAACACCATCCAGCTAAGAAGGAATGATTAAGGACATGCCAAGGAAATGGGACAGGACCTGGGAGGAAGCAAGGAAGTGGAGCAAGGCTTCTCAAGGAAGTCTCCTATAGTTCCCCCCCCAAATTGGTCTCTTAAGTGAAATAAAATGGGTAATTACTGTAAAGGGGTTTATCCAATTTTAGCAGGGTGTAGTAAATTTCCTTTCTTAAAAGGGTAAAACCATTATTCATTCATTATAAAAGACGTAAATGATGTAAATCATAACATATGATTGATATCAAAAGTAAATGTATATAAACACCAAATTTTAAGTGAGGTAAAAACTAAAATAATGAATGTTGAATTGAATAGGATAGACATAACTATAGGTTACCATTTTTCCAAAGGAAATCGTTGAGAAGTATTATATGACTTGTTTTAAGAGTGTCTTGATGCCTAATAAATATTTACAATATACCACTCAATACTTCAAGCAATACTTGTTAAACCTTTAGTTGTTAGATATATCATGTACAATACAAAAAACATCATGAAAGCCTTTAACTCCCAAGATCATTTTAGTATTATTTTGTCTATGTTTTAGATATTTTGGCAACTAGATGGTGTACAAAATATTGGTCTTTAAGGCCTCCCTAAGGGATGGTTTTATATACAAACCACTCCTCCTTGGGGAGTTCATAACAAAAAAATTGGTGGAAGGAGCAAGGTAATTTGAGCGTAGATCCATGGTGTTGATTAGGAGTTGCATGGGGTTAACTACAATCTGATGGTGTTAGCTAGCATTGCCAATCAATAATATATATATGAAAATTATATCTACAAGATAAGATCCCTGGTGGAACTAATGGTGATAGGTAGTCAAACTATCAATATATTGACTTTGGCAATGATAAAGTAGAAGAGCCATAGTGGTGAAAAATCACCATGATACATTTGCTCATAGTGCTGCTACTCCTTGATAGCTAGTAGCTAGAAAAAATTCAAAATATTTGACTATCAAAAGTGCCACACGATAACATAAGTGACAGTGCTTCCATAGGGTTATAGTGCTTATTCTTTTAAGTCATTTTGAGGTATCAATTATTGTACAAGTATAGGCATATTTATACTCATTGGAGAGATATTTTTTATCATGTTTTAATGATGTTACTTTTGTGGATTTTTATAGATATTTGCAGGGATTTGTAATATTGAAAGATGAAATCACATTTTATCCCAAACTTGGACATGCTATAGTTGAACTAAATTGATTTGTTTACAAAATATTGGTGGTGATAAAAATGACCATTTTAATGATTAATTAGTGCACAAAATTGGGTGTCTATACTTTGTAACCTTAAAAATCTTGTGCTAGTCTATAGTCTTATCAAGTTGACCTCTAGTATAATAATCACAAAGTGATTTTTTAATACATAAGAATATTTTATCCATTCATTGATTTTTATTATATTGTAAATTATTGGTTTACGGAGTTACTTTCTTCCTTTATTTGTATACACTATAAAAGGGTTTGATATTCATGATGTTCATCTCCATTTTAGATATTTATTCTTTTCAACATTCTAGAAAAGGTATTATCCTTCATATGTTTCTTTATTTTGCAATAACATAACTATTTTGAAGAAATCATGTTTACAACAAAATGTATCAAGCGATTGTAGTAATTTATTACATCTAACTATTTTACATCATATACCCATTCAATATTTATATCACGTGATGTTTCCCAATACCTATATTATACTATTTATTCCTACTTAGATGGAATTCCTCTTCTTTTTCCATCCTATTTAATGCTCTCGTCATGATCAATCTCTTATATTTTTCTATAATATCATAATTTAAATTTTCATATAAAAATTACATTATCATGGAAATCTAAAGTGCAACACATAAACTTGGAAATAACTAATTTTTGAAATTTGTCCTAAAAACCTTAAATTGATAAGGTTAACCTTCATAGTACATACTTTCTCATGCTATGGTAAAAACTATAACTTTTAATATTGCTAATACTTTCATTTTTATTTCAATGAGATGGTTTTATACTCTTTAATTAGATTGGGAATGATTTACCTAGATCAAACTTATTTTCTTTTGCCTTCTCCAGATTGAAAATTGATAATGAATCTTCCTTCACAAGTTTAATTCCTTTTATATTTGAACTTAGACATTGTAGTTTCTCATCTTATGCATCCATTATAGTCCATGACTAGGAATAATTTATTTAGATCAAACTTATTCTATTTCCCTTCTTCACATTGAAAATTGATAATGCATATTTCTTCACAAATTTAATTTCTTTTATATTAGAACATGGATATTGCAATTCCTCAATTTATTCGTCCTTCATAGTTCATAAAATTATTTATTTGAATTGACTATGATGGATTTGTCATTATATGAGGTGAAGGGGTTTTGTGACCTTTTTCAAACTATAAGACCCGTGATGTGATCCATATTATTTTACAATATGACCCTCTTAATTTGTAATTAAGTTTGTATTATGATCAAAAGTTTTCATTTATTTTTGAATCATTTTTACTTTAAAATTCCTTGCTATGTGTATGATTTCAATTTTTTTGTGACACATAAATCTAATATTGTTATAGTCCACATAGTGATCCCATTCTCTTCATTTAGATTCAATATTAACTATTTTAAAAATATGCATAACAACATATAATAAGGTTTACATACCATACTTTCATTCCCGAATAGATGATCTCTCTTGCATGAATTCCTCTTTGTTAGCTTTTGAGGATTATTACTTAAGATAACCAAAACTACAAAAATTAAATAAAGTATCAAACTAATACATATAATAATGGAAATATTTTGTAATTCTAAAATACTCTAGTAACTCAAATAGCTACTACTAAATGTACCATAAAGAAAGGCTCAGAAAATGGAGCCACAACAAGAAAATAACCAAGTAATGTTATTATAATTGTATCTTTTACATCTCCACATTACCATGTATATAATGTAATGTGACTATTCATATGAAGCACTCTTGGCCTTCCCACTTCTAAACTATTCAACTTACTATTCTATGAACTCATGTACACATGGACAAATGTGCACATTTACATTATTAAATATTATGCACCCATGTGCATTTATTACAACACATAAAGTAAATCCTAATCTAAGACATGTACCAAATAATGTAATATACTCTAACACTCTTGAGTAATACCAATATTCCTCAAACCTCTTCCTAACATTCATGAGTAATACCAATATTCCTCAAACCTTATTAGTGGTTTGATAATATGGTAGTGCAAATATCTAATAGTAGAACTGTTCTTATATATTTTGCCTTTGCAAAACAATCCTCGCTCCATGGCCTTATATATGTGTTACCTCTTCCTCTACACCATGGAACACCACCCATTGTTTTCTCCTTAATTTCTGAACTAGAGAATAAAATGAGAAAAAATCTTAACAAATTATTAAATAATATAAACTCTATTTACACTTTTATTTAATCCACTTTTGCATCTTTTAAAAAATCCTACTAGTATCTATTGAACATTTGTATTAATATTTTATTTTTTAGAACCATTATATTATCCTTCATCATCTCATACTTGATAATCAAATTAATATATGTTTTATCACTTGGATAAGGGTTACCATAAATTCATCATTCTTTTTCTTTTTAACTGACCTAATATTACTTTTCCAAATAAAACATGCTTAATTCTAATTAAAGGTCCTTTAAATAAGACTTTTTCTTTTCCTTGTTTTTTATTTCACTTATATTTTCTTTATAAAAACCCTTTGTTTTTAAAAACTCTTTAGAAATCTAAAACAAAAACATTAAAATTGATGTTTACTAAGTGCTTGCATTTGTTCTTCCTTAATTTAAGCTTTATTTAATTTATTAATAATTTTTTAATTAATTAAATATACTATTTTAGACTTTAATTAATAATAAAACTACCAACTTAAAAATGTTGCAAAGGTAGAGTTAAAAAAAACATACATATAAGGCAAGAATTGGTTCGGCGATTCATATTCCTTCGTAAGGTTAACCCATATGAATAACTAATACGTCAAAGACAAACAAGTACCTTAGGTTTAGTTCAAAACATTTCATAAGTTCGTTCAGGGGTCTATCTGATTTGGTTGCAACGTCGAAATCCGTTGTGGGCTGGTTTGCACCATCATTTCCTGTGTTCGAAGGATCTGCTGGAACTACGTGCACTGAACACTGAACCAAATTTCGTTTATCATTTCATCAGTTGGTACGTGCACTGAACACTACGAGCAATGATACTTTAGGAAGAATCTGGAAATACACTTGCTTGCAAATGAAGATCTATGCTAAACAAAGGACCCCATCACATGTTTCTAGAAGAATAAAATATAAAATATAGCATTGTACGTTTTTAGGTGCTCTACAACAGTGTTTGCAGTTTTTGATGAAACAAAGGATCCCATCACATATTTTTGTGGTGTTTAAAAAAAAAAAAATTATTGTACGTTTTTAGGTGCTCTAACACTGAACCAAATTTCGTTTATCATTTCATCAGTTGGTACGTGCACTGAACACTACGAGCAATGATACTTTAGGAAGAATCTGGAAATACACTTGCTTGCAAATGAAGATCTATGCTAAACAAAGGACCCCATCACATGTTTCTAGAAGAATAAAATATAAAATATACCATTGTACGTTTTTAGGTGCTCTACAACAGTGTTTGCAGTTTTTGATGAAACAAAGGATCCCATCACATATTTTTGTGGTGTTTAAAAAAAAAAAAATTATTGTACGTTTTTAGGTGCTCTAACACTCAACCAAATTTCGTTTATCATTTCATCAGTTGGTACGTGCACTGAACACTACGAGCAATGATACTTTAGTAAGAATCGGGAAATACACTTGCTTGCAAATGAAGATCTATGCTAAACAAAGGACCCCATCACATGTTTCTGGAAGAATAAAATATAGCATTGCACTTTTTTAGGTGCTCTACAACAGGGTTTGCAGTTTTTGATGAAACAAAGGATCCCATCACATATTTTTGTGGTGTAAAAAAAAAAACAAAAAAAAATTATTGTACGTTTTTAGGTGCTCTAGATTTGACGTCGTCCTATTTTTTAACCAAAAGAATTGACAGCTTACACCAAATGGGCCATGCGAGTATTACGAGAAAGAGAGGTACTGCCCAGCTATAATAAAAAATTTCGTTTTCTATAAACTCCAAAACGTACATCCATAAGAAGTGATGTATGTTTGGGCTTGCATCTTCATGGCCCAAACAAAGTGTAATTTTATGCCTGGACAAACAATTGCACAGTGAAGGGCAGTCGGGCTTGCATCTTTCATGAAGAGGAGATTAGAGTCCACATGAGGAAAGGAAGAAAAGCTTCTACTAGGTTATCTTAAGTTTGTATAATTTTTTTGAATGAATAAATATAA
Source organism: Wollemia nobilis (assembly GCA_028583015.1). Lineage (NCBI taxonomy): Eukaryota > Viridiplantae > Streptophyta > Pinopsida > Araucariales > Araucariaceae > Wollemia > Wollemia nobilis. The sequence goes on along the minus strand of JAQPPZ010001599.1, from coordinate 217,075 downwards.
AAATTTCAAAATTGAAAATTATTAGGTTAAGTTTTTTTAATTTTAAATTTTTATTGTTTATAAATATTATTATTTAATATTATTATTATTTTTCATCCCAAGGCGGATATATATGTATAAGAAATATTTACTCAATAAAAAATATATTATTATTTAAAAAAAATATATATTATTAGCAATTTTTAATATCAAAATATATCAATAATTTTAAAAGTATATATATAAATGTATTCGTAATTATTTTAGGTGTTCTTTTATATTGATACATCTACTATGAATTTTAAAAAAAAGCATATTTTCCAATATCATGAGTTGACTTATATTAACATATGTTTAATATTTCTAGTATAAAAGTTCAAAATCATGATTAGAGTGCAATATTTGTTTGTGTTGTTAAACATTTAGGTTTTCTAAATAAACTTAACATAGGATTTACTATAGCATATTTAGTTATTCTTGGTATATTAAAATTAGGTTCATGGTGCAAAATATATATTAAGGATTTCAAGATAAAAATTGAATAACTATGTTTTTCAATAATATCTAAATCATTTCGTGAACATTAACAAGTCTAGCATATATTATTATACATTATTTTAATTTTTAAGATATGCTCATGTTATTAAGGATTTCAAGATAAAAATTGAATAACTATGCTTTTCAATGATGTCTAAATAATTTCGTGAACATTCACAAGTCTAGCGTATCTTACTACCTATTATTTTAGATTTTAAGATATGCTTATGTTATGTTATGTACTTGATAGTTACACTGAATATTATGCATGCAACAACATGTGTTAGGTAATGGCTATGCAAGAGGTATGAATTTGATTTCCATAATATTTACCCTTCTTATTTTATGTACTCCATAGATAGTGAAGACTAGTCTAACGTGACAATCTATGTGGAATAAACCTTTTTTATATAAATATGCTTAAAAATATAGATCCCAAGAAGCCAAGTGAAATTTTATAATTCATAATAAATTATAGTGGAATATGGGTGGATGCATAGAGGTAGAAACCCTTATCATTGCATTATAAGTGGTAGATTTTGGTTGGTCTAAAATTTTATGAGGTTAGAGTAGTTTCTTTTCTTTCTAATATTATTGTTATTATTCGTAAAGTTATAGAGGTCATAACATTTGCATACAAAAGTATTTTAAATCTTTATTTTAGGTCAAATTCGTCTATCTCTTCACATTGATTACATTATTTTAAGGTACTTTTGTTGTGTTGAGGTTTTTCTTTGCACCATAGATCCCCTAGCCTATGTTACTTATTTTAACGAGTGAAACAATAATACTTGGACCATAAATGTACTAATATTCTAAGAAGTAAGAATAAGTGTGATGTAATAAGTAACCTTGATGAAGCATTTCTAGAGTAAGGACTAGGAAGCATTAGGGCTACTTATAATGCTAGTGCAAACAAATATTATTCTACATATTACATAAGAAGGTAATCCCGTTAAGGTGTAGGTAAAAGTAAAAAGAATATTTAGAAAAGTTAACACTATAAGAGTCAACAAATTGGAAATGGAGATCTTCTTGTTCAATATTTTAGAAATCAATGAATTTGAGGGATGTATTTCTAGATTTAAGATATATAACATCTTTAGGATGCATAAAAATGGCATGCAGCAGCTAATATATTTTTGCTCTTTTGATTTTTTGGATTAGTGATTCATGTGGTCTCCTTGAAAATTGATAAATTTATTTCTATAAACCTTTATATATACTTTTCTCTTCTTTATTTTCATTTTTTTTTTTAAAGAATTGTAGAGTACTTTCCAAATTTTAGACTCATGCAAATGCATTTAAATTTCTAGAAGCTTCAAAGTCTTCAAAGAAATCATATCCTACTTATAGATATTGTAAAAGGGAAGCATACTCTCTAAATAAATATTTGGTGAGGTTATAAAAGTTTAAAGTAGAGTTTTATAATTTAGGATACATACTTATGGATGATTAGGAAGATATATGGTTCCTCTAAACCTTTGAGTGAACTAGCCGATTATAGCATCCACCATGCAGGGAAAGTGTTATCTCCAATAAAATATTCTCTTATTTACCCCTAATATCATTTTTTAAGGGAATTATAGAGATGTTTATAATCTAAATCTATTGATAAAAATCATATATCGTATGATCTAAACATATGTAAAGTCTAACATCATTCAATATGAAATATATTTTACTAATATTTGATGTATTTAGCACAATGGGCATTGGATAAACTATTTTTATGGTTAATATTCATTAAACCTTCCTAATGGCTGATGTATAATAAGCCAAAGGTTTTAGTAAGTTTTAATTATTATTTATTCCCTTATTTTATGTCAAAATATTTGTTAATGATATACAATAAATTTTTAAATATTTGGTATAAATAAAACCCAACCATCTAATCCATTGCATTAGCGTGATTCCATTTAATCATAGTGTTTAATACTAGAGGATACATATCTATTTATGTTTATTGCTCATTCTTTTATCTCTTTATTTTATTGTATGAGGTTTGAGTCTGTGTTCTATATTTTGTTGCTTATGAAAAACACTTTGAAAAGATAAATTATGAAAAAAAATTTCTCACCTTTCCTTGGAATCAAGATAGTAAAAGTAGAATTGATTTCACATGTTACTAAATTATTTTTATAACATCTTAAATCATTATCAAAATTACATTCTTCAATTTATTCCCAATATTTAAGGGTAGGTCCTATGAAATCCATCAAAGTAAGTATATTGTTATGCTATCCTATATTTATATGATGGATGAATGCATATTTTACAAAAGATCACTTGAGTCTCCTTTTTCTACCTAAAATTTGATAATACTTGAAATAATTGGTTTTTTTTCCTTTATGATTTATTTTTATTTTTTAATATTTTTTTCATTTAGAGTTGAAATAATTTTGATCTAACCATAGGATAAATTTTTTCTTGTAGTAGAATAAAATTTTGATATTTCAGTCACCTTTCTTAAGCTATATTTCTTTATATTTTTATGCAATATGAATCTTTTATTATAGTATGTTATGATAATACACTATGGATCCATATTGTACCCAACATCATACAATAAGGGTTCATATCGCATGACTAAAATAATATATATTTGAAGTTGTATACCACTAAATATAAGATATGATTAAATTAAATTTAATGTAGTTAATATATTTTTACATCAATATATGTATGTATACATATATACATATACATACATACATGTACAAACATACATATCTTAGAGGGAATACACTACATAGAGTTTCAAGATAGAAAATTCTAAATTTTAATTATTTTGATGAGAGAACCATGATCTTTATCTCAGGATACATTTGTATTATGATCTTTATTACTATTCTTACCACAAAAATATTAAAAAAATATTAACTTAGAGTTCCAATGATATTTTAATTCACATTGAAAATAATAGCAACTTTATAAATAGTTTATTCATAGATGGCGGGGTTCATAACTATATTGAAAATAAGACTACTCTTATCATATAAAGAATAGAAAAATATGGTACATATGATACATGGTGAAATTAGGGGTTGTATTAATTTAAAATTATATTAGGAGGGTATTTATAATATTGATATAAAAGGTAGAAATAAAATATAGGGGTAGTATTATTTATTACCCTACAAACACACATAATATTCCATAATTTTTTTGAGTTAAGCCCATTCATGGTAATGAAAACATAACTCTCCTTCTTACATATGGGAACTTTAGACATTGAAAATTGACTCACCTAAATGAGTGATTTTCCCTAAGATCCTATAGAAGTCCCTCAAACTCATAAAGTGCAAGTCTGGAATTCTCCCCCCCCCCTCCTTCTTTGTCTTTTTCCCTAGTTTTATAGAATTCGTGGTCACCTAGTACGGGGTGCAAATTTGGTAAATTAGGATTTTTTCTTAGAAAATCTAAATTTTTGGCTAACCTCTAGGACATTAGCACTATCCTAGGTTTTTTCGTTTATTTTCCCATCCCTTTTTCCCCAAAACTCTTATAAATAGAGGGTTTGGATCCTCTTTTTCAAATAATTTTTTTTTAAGGAAGTTTCCTAACAAGTTGTTCTAAGAATTTTTAACAAATTCTCCTAGCAATATCAAGTGTCTTCTGGTGTTTTTTTGTTATAATTTTATGATTTTTTCCTCTTGGTGGATAAGTATGGAAGCCTTGAGGAGGAGTCTACCATTTTTGGAGGTCTTCATCCTTTTGATTGTTCTTTCACTACCACCAACTTCCTTGTATTTTTAGTTTTTCGAGATAGCTAATTGCTCATTTTGTGTTTCATTCTAAATTGATAGATCACTTTGGAAATTAGGTTGTTAATTTGTGGCTCTTTGTACAAGGCACAAAATGGAAAAATCCAAATTCATGGTCACCCTTTAAATGATGCGATTTTGGCTCCTTTAGGTTTGGGGGCAAAGTTTCACTCCCAAACTATTAGTCTAATTTTGCATGTTTTTTTTGAAGTCATAATATCATTATTTATACTCTATTTTTGTACTTTTTTATTTTGTTGCATGTTGTCTTATTCACTTACAAAATTTTCAACAATCACTTTTGTTTTCAAATCATCAGCTAAAAGGACCAAAGGGGTTTGATTGCTATACCTCCAAGCTTGATCACATAGTGGCCTAAGTAGGCCTACAAACATTGATTAATTTTTCTAGGATTTGTGAAGGTTGTTTTGAAGGTTGTGAAGTTGTTGGATATATCTAGATGTAAGTTAAAAGCTAGGGTCAACCATTGGATCAAGTAAGTGTTCTAATTTTTTAGATTGTTTTATATTTGATTTCTTTCCATTTTTATTCCAAATTTAGATCATAAATAAAAGAAATATATTTGATTTTATTTATAGGTATTTGAAAAGGAAAAGTATATACTTTGCATATTATATTTAATTTGTTTGTGCATTCTCTTGAACCCTTATTTAAAAGAAAAGAATTTACTTTGTTGCAAGTTAGGGTTTTATTCCTTATTGAAACTTAAAATAATTCAAGGGTTACTCTTTTTTTCTTGCATTACTATTTATCTCACATTATTCTTTAATTTTTTAGCTTAAATATTAGAAAATCTAAACATAGATGCTTGCTTAATATACACATCTAATATTTCGTCCTTAGACTTGGAGTGAGTCCTTAAACTATTCCTAGTGAACCCTTTGATCCCCAAGCCCTTGAGTGTAGAGGCTCAACATACCATTGCAGTAACCTCATCTTGCAACAAATCCAACCAAGAATCATACATGGTAGGGTAGTTTCAATCCCCTCTCTACATCTTTGGTGAATTCTACATGAAAACATGTCTTTAGTGGAAAAATTAGGAAGTCTATTCCTTTTTTTTTTCCTTTTGAAAAATTTAAGCAAGACCTCTAAATTTTTTTTCTTAGAATAAAAAAACATGAAAAACATTTGGAAATCCTTTTGTGTGTCTTTTTCTAGTTTTTAGATTTCTCCTTTTTCTCCACTATCCTTTATCTTTATCCTATGGCTCCCGTCCTTAGGAGAAAGTGAAGGGTTTTGGAATATGGTGAGATTCTTCAAGAAGATAACCAAATTGATAGGGAGAATCCTAATCAAGAAGAGGAATAAAATGTATAGCCTGGTAATGCCCTTGATCCTACTAAGGGGTCTAATGCACACCTCACATTCAAATCATTTGATCATATCTAGAATTTATTTAAGCATCATAGATATGCCTTGAATAAGGCTATGGATGAAGAATCCCAACTCAAAGAGGATGGGACATCTCATCATAAAATCGTTTCTTCTCAAAATATTCGCACCAATCCTTCATTTGTATATTTGCATCATGTTAATCCATTTCACAATCCAAGATATGCTACTACTATAACCACCAACATTGGAATAATTCCACAAGTTCCTTGAATTAGTAGTGCATCTCAAAATTATGCTCAAGTTTCTCCTCATTTTACTAATCTCAACATTCATTCTTATGTTCCACCAAATGTCAGTTATCCTCCATAAGAATATACCACATATCATGACCCATATCATAATAGTATTAATCCTTCCAACATTAGCCAAGTTTCCTTTAAACAACCTACCTGTAACCCTCCCCTAGGGAATCTAGGGGTATCAGAAAACAACAATCCTAATATGTAAATCTTGAAAAGTGTGGTGAAAAAATTGGTTTCAATAATGGATATGATTCAACCTCTGAGTTTCAGCTACAACTATAAGAAAATGTGCAATCATCCCTTATACCCTATTATCTCCTCTAGGCCATACCCCAAGCATTTTCTAATGTCGATTTTACCTATTTATAAGGGAATAAAGAACCTAATTAAACATTTAAGGATGTTTAGGACCACATGCCATGATATTATATATGATGGCATATTTTTACTAAATATGTTCCTTAAGAGCCTTGGTGGTATAGTATTAGAATGGTATTATCAACTGCCTAATCACTCTTTGAAAATTTTTGAGGAGACAATGGAGTTGTTTGTTCAATAATTTGGATCTTATGTCAAGAAAAAATGACTATGACAGATATTTATCTTTTGAAGTAAGGTAAAGATTATTTTTTTTTCAAAATTATTATCTCATTGAAGAAGTTTAGTTGGATTATTAAGATACACCTTGCCTCACCGAGACATACTAGAGATATTTATTAGAAATTTACAAGAGTAAATATCATATGAATTAGAAACAATAATTATTACCTCTCTCAAAAAAGCAATAGATCTGGCAATAAGAGTAGAGCAAGGTCTTATTTGAAGAGGTCAATTTAAGCAAAGAAAAGAAGAATATAAGACTACAAAAACCCAGTATAAGAATAATCATGTAGTGGGTGATGAGGTAATGGATGGTATACCTATCAATAGTATTGCTAATACCTTGCAAAATATGGTACTTAGTAAACCTTAAAAACCCCCACCAAAAAAATTTACAAGACTCAACCAACCTATTTCATCGATCCTAAAATAACTCTTGGAAGCTAAGATGATTTAGTTGCCTCCCATAAGGCAACCCAATACCATGACTAATTGGTATAAGCCTAGTCAAAATTATGAGTATTATAGAGTGGAGGATCACATGAAACATTCATGTAAGTGGTTAAAACATGTGGTTCAAGACTTAATCGATGCATTTAATATTATTATAAAGGATTCTCAACCTACTCCTAACTGTAGTTGTCTAACAAACTATCAATATCCTACACAACAAGCACCCAAAACCAATCAAGACATGAGGATCTTCCAAAATCCCCTACCTAATCATAATGTGTCATCTCCCTATAATAATATGGTCAGTATGATAGCAACAACTAAATGACAACAATCTAAAGCCCAACCAAATCAACATTCTTAGCAGAATATGAGTTCTACATCCAACCAACCTTATAAATCACCCTTACTTTTGAAGAGTACCCAAAAAATAGCATGAGAGTAGAAAATCCAACCTTAGTGTTAAAGCCACAACAAAAAGTCTCATTTAATATTCAATAATAGTTAGCTAGTACCCTAGCCTAGATTTCCATCCTAGAGCTTTTGCAAACTTATCCTATTCATAGGGAAGCCTTGTTAAAGCTTTTAAGTCAACAATATGTTTCTCAAGACATTTCTCCTAGCAATACAGTTGATGTTGTAGGTTCCTTTGGGATACATCATATAAAATTTTTAGATGAAAATATTCCTTCCTCCAATTTGTGAGGGGAATATTCCCTTTACATTAGTGCATATACTATGGAAATATTTATCAAGATAATTTTTATAGATAATGGTTCCTCCCTCAATCTATGCACCTTTAATTTTTTCCAAAATTTCAGATTAAAAGAGGAATATTTGATTAAGTTTTATTTCATCATCAAATCTTTCATAAATGAGTCCTAAGAGGTCTACAACATTGTATCTCTCCCCTTAGTTTTGAACCTTAGATTTTAGATATCTTGTTTATATGGTACCTTACCTCACATCTTTTAATCTCCTTCTTAGATGCCCTTGGATTCATGTGATGAGGGTTATCCCTTCTAATATTTGTAAATGATTACAAATAATTTACAAGCAACTTGAAAATTTAAAAATAGTTTTGGAACCACTAATCAATGTTTCATCACAAAATTAGGTCAATTATTTTCTCCAAGAACCTCTTCGAGATTTAGCCAAGTTGCCACCTTCACCTCAGACTATGGGTCTACCTCATAAGAAGGGTGAAGTAGTACACATTGGCATATGTACCTTTATATAGGTTAGTATATCCCTCAAATAAAATATATGTGGTAGAAAAATCCTCTTCTTATAGAGTTGTATTTTGCCCATTGTTATCTATCCAGTGATTATTTTCTTCCTAAAAAGATCCTATCTATAATGGGATATGTAGGTAAAGTTTTAGGGCCACAAAAAATAGGTATTCAAGAACCTTTGAAAGTTGAGATTTGGCCTAGGAGATGTGGTATAGGCTACATACCCAATAAAAACAAACCTTTGGCATTTGATGATGATGATCACTTCATTACTTATGCTAAATTTTTGGATCATCAAGGCTTGGAGTGGAGTGATGAGGATGAGGGACCACCTTATCCCTTTGAAATTATATTTTGCAATATGATAACTATGATGCATACCAAGTTAGTTACGACCCCAAGGGAGTATGCTAAAGGGTATACTATTTGTTATATGGATCATGAGGATATCCTCAAAAATAAATGTAGACACCAAATTACAGCCACTAATCCTCCATCCTAACCATTCCACCACCCACTTGTCCACCATACACCTTTCCCACCAATTATTTGGCCCAATTCCACCTTCCCGCCTTCAAAAGGCCCATTTTAGCCCTTTCCCGCCATTTCCTAGCCTAATTGGGATTATTTTAATATTATTTTATATTATTTAATATTTAATATAATATTTTATATTATATTATAATATATTTATTATAAAATATATATTTATAAACTCAATTAACCACAACCGTCCGATCCATTCTAATCTCCACCGTCCATATTCATTAATCCATGTCACATTCAAAAAGTAATCTCAACCTTAGGATCTAATTTAATCTTAGCCACACGATCAAAAGTGTAAGGCTAAAACCCTAAGAAAACCCTAGGTTGGATTATAAATAAGGGCATTTGCAAATGCTCAAACCCTGGAACCTTGAGATTAGAAATTACACCCTGGAGGAGTCATTGTTGAAGCCCTAGCGAAAGAGATAGAGTTTGAAGATCTAAAGCCCTAGCTAAGCCAATAAGACTTCTATTGTTCCAGCCATCCCCCATTCATCCTCCATTATCATCATAGCCCCCATCCATCCATCACATTCATCGCCACCCCCTCGATCTACTTTTGTATATTCTGCCCTAACTCGTAGGTGCCCTTCTGAGCTTGCGAGGCTCATTGTAGAGCCTACGAAGCACTCACTAGAGCCTATTGTATTTTGTAGGCACTCTCTAGAGCCTACTGTATCCCATAGGTGCACACCAGAGCCTATGAAGCTCATCAGAGCCTACCAAGTGCATGTCTAAGCCTGTTGCACCATGCCATCTGCAACAACGAAATGAAAGCAAGGTATATCTCATTTGAATGTATTTTATCTCATAATTTGTTGATCTGGCATACTTTTTGACTTCATTGTTAACTAGGGTTTTATTGATGTCTGAGGGTCTCACACTATGGAGCCCTCATAGGTATTACTAACCCCCTTGTTCTATTTTTATGTATGCAGATCTGCAAGTTCTACACATTGTTGAATGGATGTTGAAGTTGGAGTGGCCCCACACTGGATACTCGAAGCCCACTCAACCTGTTGGAAGCAAGGACACACCAAATCTGAAGACACTTTGTTGTTATTGCTAGGGTTTTGGAGAACCCTAGTGCCATTGTAAATCATTGTATCAAATACTCACATTGAGTACTGATTGTAACAAAGGAGTTCATTGGCTCCCCCCCATTTTATTGAATACATCCATTTGTGCAATCTTTGTATTTCCTTGTGTTATTTGATTTCCTGTTGTTATTTAAGTGTCATGTTCTTGTCTTCACAAATGGCGATCATGGTGGGACCCCACAAGGGTTTCATTATTTAATAGATCTACCTTGCTAAATTAATTTTATTTCTATTTGTTACAAGAATTTTTAGAAGCGTAGAGATCATCGATTTCATCGCTAGGGTTTCTAAAGCAGTCTGCAACATTTTTAGAGATTACGTAGGCATTCGGGAGCATCCATAGAGCATTCGACAGCATCTGTAGACAACCGTAGGTGCTCTTATGCCTATACATAGGCACTCTACTATGCCTACGTAGGCACCCAAATGTTTTTGGTAGTGATTTGGAGCAGAGCTAAGGCTTCCAAGTAAGTTTCATAACCCTAGGTTGCCATTTAGCGATTTACGTATTCTATTTTTTGCTGCTATTTTTCGTTGTTTCTGGGTTTAACACTAAGTAATCTGGGAAAGAATCGGTAGCAAGTTGCATCTAGGGTTTGTGTGTGTTTCATTATATCAAATTCATTTCTTGTCCTAAAATTTGTAGATCTAGGTGATTGTTTGCATTTTTGAGTGCATATGAAACAGAAAAGCATCCTAGATTTTGCATTTTAGGGTTAAAGATCACTTTAATTTTGCATATCTAAATAGGAACAACATCTTGATGCATAAAGTAATCCTGCCCTAGGCTGGCCCCTTTGGTAGAGAGGTGGACGAACCCTCCGGTTGCTCTTGTGATTTTAATCATTTGTAGGCAGGGGGTTTTGAGCGGTGTACTCCACTCTCTTTAGGTGAAATTTGCATCTTTGTGTTGGCTTCTGATTTAGATTAGTGAAGTTAGTAATCTTTAATATTGTTTGCACACCATAGAGAATAAGAAATCTAATAAAATAAATCACACACACTTGCACGATTCACATTTTTAACAATAGTGGTTGGATTTCATCACCAACCATTGCTTGAGATTTGGTGACGGTGGTCATGATTTCCATCCACCAATATCTTCCCTAGAAACCATAGGACTACCCCCGAGCAAACTTGTTGGAGGTCATTACCAACAAGAATCTCGTTGCCCTGGCCAACCTTAGTTTTTACCTTTGTTTTTCATTAAACAAGATTAAGTTACATCAAAACACACAAGCCAACAATTCTAAAAGGAACTTCACATTAATGAAAGAAAATAATTAATGAACAAGGTAAGCCACACACGGTGAAACCTAGGACTGATTGTTTTCTTTGCTTTAAATTTTGGAAAAGTTGTTAATTTGTGTGATTTAGATAAGCTTTGAATCTTTGGTTTAACTACTTTATGGTGCTAACACGACAACAAAAGAAAATAATAAACCAAAGTAGTTTAATGGAAAATAGTTCCCATGAGCCCGCTACTTCGGTAGCCCCATCCAATATGGTTCAGACTACTTTGTCTGGATCATCCCATCCACCCCACTCTCAAGTAGAGACACATTCACACAATGTGGAGACAACCACCACCTACATAGACATGGATAGAGTGCAGGCCCTTTACAAGGCTTCTAACTATGTCTTAGAACCCCTTAGCCAAGAAGGTTTTGAAGAATCTGAATTGGCTACCACCTACCTTGCCCAAGGATATCCTAATTCGAGTTATGAATATGGTATGCCTTCCTCCATGAGCCAACCACCACAAATCCCAAGTGTTCCAAACACTTATCTCACATCCACCTATACCAACCCCTTGTATGAGGAGTATGTCAATGCTTCCTCACAAGTCCCTAGCCTCCAAGTTGTAACATCAAATGCAACTTGCACCATACCCATGTCCTCTCATCCATTATCATCCACACCTCCATCATCTCACTTAGCCAACATGACCATATCATCCACACCTCCATCATCTCACTTAGCCAACATGACCATGACTAATCATCCATCATCATCAACTCATCCATCATCTCATCCAACCACAACCCCATCATTCGACACATGGTCAAATCAGGAACTTACGGATACATTAGGGCTCATCAACAGATTGCTTTCACAATGAACAAAAGGAAAATAGTCAGCTTACATAGACCCTATGACCCAAGGAGTTCCAAATCAACCTCCGCTCACCAATCAAAATTCAGCATGGGTCCCTCAATCTTCCATAGTGTCCATCCCCAATCCACCACCACTCCACACATCCACCATACCAATCAACATTGCCACTAACCAACAACACAATCCATTTCTCCATCATCATCTTCATCAATCATCCCCATATTTCAACCATCAATATTCTCCACATACCCAACCCAATCCATTCCACAACACCATGTTGGTCACACCCCAACATCTACCATCCAACCCATCAACCAACCATCACATAATCCAAGGTCCTCATATTCTAGTAGAAGATCTTAGATTCTAGGCAATGCAAAAGCAAATCGATCAGTTGATGCAAAACTCACTAGGGATAATGAGCCAAAAGCTCACATTAAGCCAACTGATCCATCAACCAATCCATCCATCGGTACCATCACCACCATATCCGATAGATTTTATGGTACCAAAATTTGACAAGTTTAGGGGAACCGAGGATCCTAAGGAGCATGTGAGTTCATTTGTCCATGTATGTTTTTGGATTAGCGATGATAATGCTCTTATGCTCTGAACGTTTCCTCAAACATTAGGGGGAGATGCCATTGAATGGTACAATCAATTGCCTACACATAGTATTTATACTTTTGATCAATTGATAGATCTATTCTTGGAATGCTTCACCCTTAATATTAAAAATAAGGTGTCCTTATCGGATATATATTATTTGAAACAATGGGATGAGGAACCTATCTATGATTTTGGAAACCGTTGGAGGGCAGTTATAACAAAGTTGCCATTCTCCCTCCCAATGGAAGAAATTATCAAACTTTTTACCAAGAGTTGCTTAAAACCCATCTCTTGGATGCTTCAGCTCAATACTTATAGAACATTTGAGGAGGCTTTAGCACAGGCTAGTGTCATTGAGGAGATAAAAATCCAAGAGGGTGTCATTAAGCCTAAGAAGAAAGAATGGCAAAATAGGGGCCAATACTAAAATAATCAATCTGGCCAAACCAAATCCACACAAGCCTCAATGGCTAACACAACTAATCAAGTCAATCAAGTGGTCATGAGCCAGCCCGTAATGGCTCAAAAACTAGTGCAACAACAAATTTCCTATCATGCGGTCCCATCAGTAACCCAAGCACCAATGGTACAAAACACAACGCCAACTATGGAACAACCTACCCATCACCAATTCAATCGACCCCAACGTCAATACACTCCCTTAGCGGAATCATATTCATCCATATTTCGAAGGTTGTATGAGACCAAAAAATTAGCCTTACCAGACATTAGGCCCGATGATCCCACCAAAAGGCCTAAAAGTTATAGAGAGCACTTGTTTTGCCCATACCATCGACAAAATGGGCATGATATCAATTCCTGCCATGTGTTCAAAAACATAGTGCAAGACCTCATAGACTTAGGGGCCATTAACGTGGATAACCCCTTAGCTCCACAAAATCAAAATTTGGGCATATATCAGACACCTCTACCTAACCATGGGGAGGTCCAACATAATATAGGAGGTAACAATCAACAACCACCTCCTAATCAAGTAAATCATGTCCAACAATACCAAAACTTTGTAGGAGCAGTCCATGTGGTCACTAGAGGGCAAAGGCAAAATCAACAAAATGCTCAACAACCTTCAAACCCACCTCCCATCCAAACATCACCAAATCCATCTCCACAAATCAATCTATCCAACCCATCTAATCCACCCATCCTTCATCCAATAAGGCCAGCGGTAACCTTAACCAATCGGTTAACCACTAGTTTGAAAATGGCATCAACCAAGCTTTCTGTGTATGAGCTTATCCAACAATCCCCTAGGCATAGAGAAGCTTTAATGGAAATACTCAAGTCAATTGAGTTAGAATCCCAAGACTCTAATGCCTTCAACAACTTTGTAGGGAGTGTTAGAACATGCATGGAGCCATCAATTACCTTCTATGACTTTGAGGTAAAATCAATGAGTTCAGAATCAGTAGACCCTCCATTGCACATAATGGCATTAATAGACAGAAAGCCATTCAAAAGAGTATTAATTGATACCAGCTCATCAATCAATATCATTACTACCGCTGCCCTTATCCACCTCAAATTACCTCCATCCCACATTTCCAAATCATCATTCACCCTCAAAGCATTTAACGATGCTTTGTGTACCATAGTTGGCACTGTTGTTTTACCTATAGAAGTAGGGGCCAAAATGTTGCACACCATGTTTCACATCTTGGAAGGAGCCATGGCATATAATATACTCCTTGGTAGACCTTGGATGAGGGAAATGAAATGTGTTCCTTCAATTCTCCACCAATGCTTGAAATATGTTCATGATGGACAAGTCCATTGCATCCCCACGGATGTCGAACCTTTTAAGTATTGTAATTTCATTTCAAATCCTTATGAATCCATGTTACCTTCCACCCATCTATTCTTGGCACCATCATCAAATCCATCCACATCATCTCTCAATCCACCTTCTTCTAATCCATCTCCATCTTCTTCTAAGGCTCCCATCATAGAGGAACTACCCATCACATCACCTCCTCAAACATCCATTTCTTCTTGTACATGTGGTCACAGTAAGTCTACTATTAGCACATCGTACATCACATCTACCCCTTCTTCTACAACCACTTCTTCTATTTCATCATTATCCCATCCTCCATCTTCTAATTCCACACCACCATCCAATCCCACTCCATCAGCCGATGTGTCACAAGTCGAACTCTCATATTGTGACATATTTAACTCACCACCATCCACAACCAATCCAGAGCCACCTGAGCCTTCACCATCCACCTCATCAACCCAAGTCAAAGTCCACATCACTAATCCAAGCATTGGTGAGTACATGGTCCAAGACATCACCATTACACCCCTAGCCATTCCCACAACTAAGGATTTTGGACATCCTCGAGACCGTTCTTTATCCATAGGCATTGTTTACGACATGAGTGCCACTCCAAACAACATTAAATTTGTTTATGGAGGGTTGGATTGCTCAACTAGGGCAAACCCACCCGAAGAACCACACGAGCCTAGGCATGCCAACATACCTAACATAGAGGAGTTTCCAGCTCGATACTTTAATATGTTCCATTGGCAAGGTCAAGGTCTAGGTTCCCATGAGCAAGGAATGCATGATATCTTAGAGGTCCCATATAGAGGTGCCCATGATCATTCCGGTTTAGGCTATACCCCATTGTCTTCCACCACTTCTCTAGAGCAAGCCTTTAAAAAGCTTACACTCAATGATGAAGATCACCCCATCCACCCATTACCCTCAACATCTTCTCTTGAACAAGCCCTTCAAGAACTTTGCATGGATGAAGTAGATGAAGATGATCCCATCAACTTCACCTATCCTGTCTTTGATTCTGATGATGAAAGTTATGAAGAATTTGAGGTCATGTCAAATGCTTCTATGATTTTGAAGAGGAGTCACAACCCATTGTCCCCATCACCCAATAGGAAGAGTTTTACCTCCGAATGTTCCCCATCCATCATCCCATATTCCGCTTGCTTCTTCCACAAGAACAAGATGATCCACCTGGTAATCTGCCTTGAGCCACCCACATAAGCCAAGAATTGTAACATATGTACATATTTAAAAAAAATAAATTAAAAAAAAAAAAAAAAAAAAAAAAAAAACAATGTGTGTTGCTCATATTAATGCCATGTTTATTATAGGGATAACACAACTCGACATCGGTTCAGCTCCAACCATTCCATCCATTCATCCATCCAAGCCATCCTCCCTTCCGCTAGGTCAATATGAATCCTATTGACTTATTTACCCCACTCCATAATCCATACGATCTGGCTAGGCCAATTCCAATTGACATTAGCCTTATTGACTTGGACCAGATTTCCTCCACACCCTCCTCTTCAAAGTTTGCCCTATCTGAGGAATTGCTAAAGGCTTCGGCCCACTACATTCCTCCTTCACCGCCACCTTCACTTCTATCACTTTCTACCAATGGTCCCAAGGTCTTTCAGGCAGAGTTAGACAACGATAAGCAAGACAAGTTAGAAAACATCTTAGATGACTTTAATCTGATCCCAACACCACATCAACTTGAGGAAGGTTCACATATGTCCATTGAAGATACCATCGATGTGAACCTTAGTTCAGATCCTGACAACCCACAAATTGTCAAGCTTGGCAAAAGTTTAACACCCGATGAACAAGAGCAATTCATTGCTCTCCTCAAGAAAAAGAAAGAAGTGTTTGCATGGTCCTACAAGGATATGCCTGGCCTTGATCCTGACCTTGTTGTCCACAATCTTACCTTGCATCCTGATGCCAAGCCGGTCAAGCAAAAACTTAGGAGAATGCATCCTACCATAGCCCTCATAGTCAAAGAGGAAATACAAAAATTGTTAGACGTACATTTTATCATTCCTATTGACTATCCTGAGTGGCTATCAAACATGGTACCCATTCGTAAGCCTAATGGAGTGATACACATTTGCAATGACTTTCAAGATCTAAATAAAGCATGTCCTAAGGATGACTTCCCTCTACCAAACATTGATACTCTTGTCGATACCTATGCAGGCCATGAAATGCTTTCCTTCATGGATGGTTTTTTAGGATACAACCAAATTCGAATAAATCCTGATGACCAACATAAAACAACATTCACAACACCTTGGGGAACATTTTGTTTCAGGGTTATGCCCTTTGGCCTCAAAAATGTAGGAGCTACTTATCAAAGAGCCATGACTTACATCTTTCATGATTACATGCACAAAATCATTGAAGATTATGTAGATGATCTCTTGGCTAAATCTAAAACTCGACAAGAACATATTGATGTCTTGGAAAAGATTTTTGATCGATTGTTAGAATACAAGGTGAGGTTAAATCCAAAAAAGTGTGTCTTTGGCGTTACCTCTGGTAAAATTTTAGGATTCATTATCTCCAAAAGAGGCATTGAAGTGGACCCAAATAAGGTTAAGGCCATCATAGAAATGCAACCCCCAACTAACCTCAAGGAATTGCGTAGCTTGCAAGGTAAAATTCAATCGATCAAACGCTTCATTGCACAACTTTTCGATAAATGCAGGCCATTTAATCACTTGCTACAAAAGGGGGTAGCATTCATATGGACAGATGAATGTCAAAAAGCATTTGAAGATGTCAAGCACTATCTAACTTCACCACCAGTCTTAACTCCTCCTAGGTCGGGGGTCCCTTTTCATCTTTATGTCTCAGCTATAGAAGCCGCTTTAGGGACAATGCTTGCACAGAAAAATGAACAAAATCGAGAGCAAGCAATCTATTACATTAGTCGAACATTGGTAAGTTATGAAACAAGATACGCTTATGTAGAAAAATTATGCTTAGCGGTGGTTTTAGCCACTAAGAAACTTCGACATTATATGCTAAGCCAAACAACCTATGTCATAGCTAGAGAAAATCCTCTGTGCTACATGATGTCTCACACTTATAACAACACCCATACCGCTAAATGGATAATGCTCCTTACAGAGTTTGATCTTGAGTTTGTTAGCCAAAAATCCATTAAAGGTCAGGTTATTGTTGATCAACTTGCAGAAGCTCCACTACCTAGTGATCATCCCTTGATTATTGAGCTCCCAGATGATTCGGTATTTTCTATCATTGAAGTAGACAATGATGTCATTCTCGAGGAAGATGTCGATATCACATTATTCTTTGATGGATCTAAGTGCGAGAAAGGTCAAGGTGCGGGAGTTGTCTTTCATACACCATAGGGGATTCCTATCCCCTTATCATTCAAGTTAGACTTCTCATGTACAAACAACATAGCAGAGTACGAAGCCTTAATCCTAGGTCTTCAATCAGCTATAGCTATGGGTATTAAGCGTATCCAAATATTTGGGGATTCTCAACTTGTAGTAAAATAGGTAACTGGAGAATACCAATGCAAAGAACCTACCATTAAGCTTTATCATGAAGTAGCAATGAAATTGCTCTCAACATTCGAATGGTATGAAATCAATAACTTACCTCGTTCGACTAATAGGTTTGCAGATGCAATGGCCTCTCTTGGATCCTTGATTCCAAAGAATGACTTAGGAGAGGTACAACCCCTAATAATCTCAACAATCTCTAAAGCGGTCATTGTTCACGCTGACCCAAAATATGGAAAAGATGTCTGCTTCATACACACAGAATCATGTGAGTCTTGGTCAAGCCCCATTGTAGCCTTCCTAAAATTTGGAACACTCCCATCGGACATGTCTCGGTCTACCAAATGCGCTTTCAAGCAAAGGGTAGCCCGTTTCATTCTCTTGGGTGACGTGTTGTATAAACGGGGTTATGATGGAATTCTGCTTCGATGCCTCGAACCTGGGGAGGCCCAAAGGGCCATCGAAGAAGCCCATGATGGTACTTGTGGTGGTCATTTTAGTGGAATGGCCATTGCAAAGCGCTTATTATGCATGGGTTATTATTGGCCCACAATGGAACATGATTGTTGCACATATGTCAAAAATTGCAAACAATGTCAAACACATGCCAATTTAACTCACGTACCATCACAAGCTTTACAACCAATACAAAGTCTCTGGCCCTTTTCACAATGGGGCCTCGACCTAATTGGCAAGATTTCACCCTCCTCTTTGGGACAACACACATTCATCATAACCACCACATAATACTTCACAAAGTGGGTTGAGGCTATACCTCTAACCAATATGACAGGACCTCGAATTGTGGATTTCATACTCCATCATATCATCTGTCACTTTGGCATTCCCTCTAAAATAATTTTGGATAATGGTAAGTCTTTTAAGAACAAGGATGTTCGAGCACTCTATGAGAAGTATAATATCCAACATAGTTTCTCAACTCCTTATTACCCACAAGAAAATGGACAAGCTGAAGCTACCAATAAGACCTTGATTGCCATTCTTAAGAAACTCATCAAAGAAAATCATAAATATTGGCATACACAAATTCCGTTGGCACTTTGGGCTTATCGAACAAGCATCCGAACGCCAACAGGAGCAACACCATTCTCTCTGGTCTATGGAGCTGAAGCTATTATGCCTCTTGAGCTCGAGATTCCCTCCTTACGAGTTTCCTTGCAAGAATTCATAGATGATGATACAACTAGACAAGCACGACTTGACCAACTCACACTCCTAGATGAAAGGCGAGTCAACGCATTAGAACATTTACGAGTTTATCAAGACCACCTCAAGCGTGCTTACAATGCTAAAGTCCATCTTCAAGAATTTCAAGTAGGGGATCTGGTACTCAAAGAGAACCAACAAAACACCAATGCTTTACCACACCTTCATGACAAATTCATAGCAAATTGGTTAGGTCCATACATAATAACTCAAAAAGTGGGTAATGGTACTTATAGACTTGCCGATTTAGAGGGAATAGAGGAACCCGAACCACTTAATGTTCTTCATTTAAAGGCATTTTATTGTTAAAAGTGACACACTATATGTCTATATACATGGATTTTTACAAAAAAAAAAATTCATTCACATAGGCATTCCCACATTGCATACATTCCATTTGCATTTAGGCATTTGACATGCATTTTTTATTTTTGCATTCATATTTTTGCATTCATGCATTGTTGCATTCACATACATTAAATCATACATATTCCATTGCACTATACAACTTCCATTTGCATATCACCACTCCATTGCATTAGGCATATACATTTGCATCCATCCCATCCTATGTTCAAAGATCTGGCATAGTAATGATGATATGGCCATAAACAAAAAGTCAAGTTATAAAATTGGGGGTACCTAGTTTGAAACAATCATGCAACTTTGGAAAAATACATAAGCAAACAATACCATATGACAAAATTACAAAGCTCAGGTTTTCAGTCACTCAACCATTTCTAGTGTAACAAGCAACCTCCAAATGGATGTCTGATTTTCTTTAGGACCAAAACACACTTTACATACTAATAAAGTCTTGAGCATTGCCGATTGATTTCGAATACAATCCTGAACCAACCACATTTCTCACATCTTAAGAACATTATGAGATAGGGGGGCTAGTACCATCCTTGGGTAGTACCTCGAGGCAAAAATGGAGATATCCCTCACTTGTCCCATCATGCAACATAGTCCAAAGCAAAAATAGTGGTTTTCACCACTACCAAAATTCCTCCAAACATAAACATAAAAACATAGAGTAGTAAGGATAGGGTCAAAATTCTCATCACACTTCGGTTGAGAATCCAATTCCCCAAAGCTCTATACAAAATCAACAAATTCAACACCTACACACCCGATCCCTAAAAGTTGTAAGGATCGTACTATGTTTCCCTCAGAAAGTCATGTAGTCATCCCCAAGGCCCAAAATATCAATCCCATTCGACTATGGAGTGAATCTCCACCGGGGCTATAGATGCTTGACTGGTAGTGGAGTAAGCTCATGCGAGGCGACATGTCTCTCCTCCAAAAAGGGAGACCTCTGAATGCACATAAGGACAGGCTAGTCTCAGGTCATCTCCATAATAGGTCATGCCTCACTTACTCATAATGGGTTAATGAATATCACGTGCACACACATTGGTGCTTGATTGGATAGGGTCATTGTCATACTCAAGACTTGGTAATTGAACCTCACTCACACACACATTTGGTCCTAAAGAAAGTTAGACAACCTTAGTGAGTTTGGTTGATGACACTAGTATGTTTGAGTCTTTGAAAACCTTTCAGTATTTCATATCAACATCCATATCTTCCTCATATCAAATATATTTATATAACATCCATATCTTCTTCCATATCAACATCCATATCTGCTTCCATGTCTTCATTAAAATTCAAGTGGCACAAACGCCAACAAATTTGGTACCCCCGATTGCCAAACAATGGACAACAAAAATGGCCAATAAAATTTTTGAACTATAAAAAGATCATTCGAACACTATGCATTCCTTTCATATAGTTCACATTCATTATACATTTAACTTGCATTAATCATCCATATAAGAATTATGCATACACATCATGATTAGCCTACATTAAGCATACATAAACACAAATTGCATAAAACATAAAAGCATTCACACAAAAGATAACACAAATATATAAAAGGCCATGTATATATATATAAAATCGCATATACAATGAATGCCAAAGAGGCTACAAGGGAGCACCAAGGCTCATATACAAAATAGTGCATCTAAGCACTAAGCTAATGTCCATGAGAGGACCCCTGAGACCTAGTAGGAGCCCTCGGCCTAGTACTCTACCTAGACTCAGTATGCCTAGATGGCTCAGCCATAGAAGAAGAAGGAGGATCCAACAATGTAATATGGTTTTGCATACACACATCCTCCAAGGAATGTGCATATGCCTCACTAGCCCGAAGATGTCGTAAGTCCATCTGATGTCGACGCTCCTTCACCAACATCTCTACCTGAAGTCGTGTGATCATAGCCTGATCACTAGCCACAGCTATCGCCCACTCCACCTCTAATCAAGCTATAGTAGCCTATGACTCCCTATGAGTCTCGAGCATAACCTCGCGCTCCTCGTGAAGCTGCTCCAACTCTACCCACAACCTAGCCACCTCAGAGATCTCATCCATCCCCTCATCATCATCCTCCCTCTCCTCCTCGGCCAACCCCATATCTAGAGTCTATTGAGCCGATCCCCTCGATCATCTTCGACCCACCAATCATTGAGCCCTCATCCTCTTTGGAGTCACCCTCGACCCCATAACTGTCGCCTCATCACCCGCCATATTTGGTACCCATACTGGTTGGGCACCAAACCACTCCACATACTCTGAAGTCACCCCGACATCATCTACATCGAGGATCTCCATCTCCTCGTCATCCTCAATCACCACTCACCATGGCTCCACACATGGCAACATCCCCTCATCTCATCGATGCTGATACAACACCGGCTCATCTGGCACACCCTGAGGCAAGCCAAATTGCCTCAACACCCATGAGTACTAGAAGTACTCCACCTCCTCATCCCTCCACCCAACCAACCATCGAGCCTACCTCACCCGACGTAGCTGCTCCCCATCACCATCCCATCGGGCTCCTCACCATGGCCTCCATACCACATCAGCTCACGTCAACCCCGACCACATATCTCGGTACCACTAACCAGTGTGCACCTCTCGACTCGGCTGAACCTCCTTCACCACTACCCAATGCCTAGCATAGGCCTCCCCATCTGCCATGACTCACATGGCAACCCCTCGGGCTGAGCTACCACAAAGTGCTCCCATGCCCAACATTGAAGGAGGAAGCTACACCCAATCCCCTTCCTCTCCCTCTGAATCACCTCATACAACTCTCGGTACAACTACACCAATAAGGTAGGCGCCCATGCATACTCCTGGGGATCCCTCAGTATATCACCCACCAACCCCAATAGGTTCCATGGGAACCTACAACCAGTGCTATTGGGTAACACTATGTTCACTAACATGAACATGATCAAGGCTGGGAGTGCATCCAACTCCTTTGCCTTGTACATGCTCAGATAGCATATACCCCCATCTCCCATCCGGGCCTCCCACCACCGATCCCCGAACATCCTCTCCATATCGACCTTCTTGTCCCAACCAACCACCACCTTTTCCCCTTCTATCGATACCTTGAGAATGCGGTATACATCCTCAAGTGTAATGGTAGCCTCCCTAGTCGGTAGTTGGAACATCTCCTTATTTGGGTCCCATATCTCTATCAAAGTTGAGAGATACCCCTCGTTGGCCCTCACCACATCTAGCCTCACCATGCCCTCTAGGCCCACCTTCCCCAACAACTCCCAATCATCAACCGTCAGCTTCTTCCTCATCCCAGGAATGAGAGGAGAAAACCGATGTCGAGGCTCTATGTCCCTCAACTACAACAACAAACAATTTCATTAATACCATTGAAAAAAAAAATAAATAAAAAATAATAATAAATGCACAAGTGACAAAAGTGTTTTTAAACATTACCGGGGCAAATGGTGCCTCAGCTCTACCAACCGCATTCAATCCCTCCACCGCCATAGCTTCCATGTAATTTTCCTCACTAGCCTCACTAAGCTCTCACACCCACTCCACCCCTCAGACACAGCTTCTCAAAGTCCAAAACACAAGAATGAGCCTCATGATTCACTCAAAAAGCTATTTATAGCTTTCCCTAGTGCATTCAGGTATAGGTCTATGCCTGCACTTAGCAGGCGCACCTGGGCACTTGCAGGTGCACCCAGGCACACTGGCGTGCCTATGAGACACCACAAGCATAGTCGTGCGCTTGGTGACAAAATGGCACAAAGACAAAATCAATCAAAATAGTAGCATACCTCCTCCAAATTTCACCAAATTTCATCCACACATCATGCACATCATAAAATCAGGTTTTGTGAAAACATAAATCATTTTGCATACATAATTTTCAAGAACGAATCAAATATTCAAAATCCACAAATCAAGGCACAAAAGGCAGCAAAACAATCCAAATTTTCACAAAACTCACATCTGATCATTCTACATCATATTCTGCATCATCTCACACAATTTTGCAAAAATTGGAGTTCATTCGATCAATAAATCGCTCAGTTATGTGCAAAATGAACAACTCAAAGAAGCACAAGCTGCAAATCATACATCAACTAACACCACATTTTGTGAAAGTGTAACCACCATCCATCAAGCATTCTTCCATCAACATATTTCATTTTCATCAATCATCTCATCCACAATCTGTCCAATATTCAAGCGAACCTCGTATCTAGTAGGTTATTCTATAAACTTGGCGATTGCAACGATATCAATCCATGCAAATTCGGTAAGATGAATAATCTACAATAAGGACACTTGACCATGATCAAATTCAATTATCTCATCATCAAAGATCACAATCATATTTGGCACCTCAAATTTGGAATACAACCTTGCCAAGAACAATTTGCTAAAAGGCAGTCATTGATGTCCTCTTCCATGGGGCATGAAAACATGGATAACCAAAATCTCAAACACTCATTCACTTGACAACAATCATAATACAGGACACCGGTAAGCTTGATTGGTTCCATCATGGAATTGGCGAAGAAATTTCCATAATCAATACCCAACCCCTGCATTGACTTAGTCAGCCTACATCTTCATATCTTGCATACTCAATGACGCCATTACAACTTATTCAACAACATCGAATCAACCCAAAGTATGGGGCAACCACATTACATTATGATTCTCCCATGACGGGATACATCTCACATGATCATAAACATCTACACTGGACAAATCCCCCTCTCAACCATTGGGGCAAAAATGGTATAACATTTTACATCATTCATATCATCCACATTTTGCATGGTCTTATACACCAACCCCTTTTCCACCGTTGGGGCAAAAATGGTATCACATCTGCATTTCACATCATTCATTCATCAATTGCACAAATCCACCGCATCATTCATTATTTGCACAAAATTTTCAATTGGCTTGTGAGATACATTCGTAACTCATTCGCCAATTGAGGGGGTAAGCTACAAAATTCCAAAAAATTCTTTATTCTTTTGTCTTCAACATCAGTGTTCAAATCCAATGATAGAGAGAAGTTGCTTCTGTGCCCATAGCCCAAGCAGGTGTCTCGTATTTTTGCACCATATTGTGTTTCATGCAACATGGTACAAAAAGGGGCATCTGTAGACACCAAATTACAGCCACTAATCCTCCATCCTAACCATTCCACCACCCACTTGTCCACCATACACCTTTCTCCAATTATTTGGCCCAATTCCACCTTTCCCACCTTCAAAAGGCCCATTTTAGCCCTTTCCCGCCATTTCCTAGCCTAATTGGGATTATTTTAATATTATTTTATATTTAATATAATATTTTATATTATATTATAATATATTTATTATAAAATATATATTTATAAACTCAATTAACCACAACCGTCCGATCCATTCTAATCTCCACCGTCCATATTCATTAATCCATGTCACATTCAAAAAGTAATCTCAACCTTAGGATCTAATTTAATCTTAGCCACACGATCAAAAGTGTAAGGCTAAAACCCTAAGAAAACCCTAGGTTGGATTATAAATAAGGGCATTTGCAAATGCTCAAACCCTGGAACCTTGAGATTAGAAATTGCACCCTGGAGGAATCATTGGTGAAGCCCTAGCGAAGCATAGAGAGATAGAGTTTAAAGATCTAAAGCCCTAGCTAAGCCAACAAGACTTCTGCTATTCCAGCCATCCCCCATTCATCCTCCATCACCGTCACAGCCCCCATCCATCCGCCGCATTCATCGCCATCCCCCAGATCTGCTTCTGCAGATTCTGCCCTAACCCGTAGGCGCCCTCCAGAGCTTGCGAGGCTCACTGTAGAGCCTGCAAAGCGCTCACCAGAGCCTACTACATTCTGCAGGTGCCCTCCAGAGCCTGCTATATCCCGTAGGTGCACACTAGAGCCTACGAAGCTCACGTCAGAGCCTACCAAGTGCACGTCCGAGCCTGCTGCAACCACAAAAACATGAATCAGAGCCTGCTGCACCACGCCATCTGCAACAACGAAATGAAAGCAAGGTATATCTCATTTGAATGTATTTTATCTCATAATTTGTTGATCCGGCATACTTTTTGACTTCATTGTTAACTAGGGTTTTATTGATGTCTGAGGGTCTCACATTGTGGAGCCCTCATAGGTATTACTAACCCCCTTGTTCTATTTTTATGTATGCAGATCTGCAAGTTCTACACATTGTTGAATGGTTGTTGAAGCTGGAGTGGCCCCACACTCGGATACTCGAAGCCCACTCAACCTGTTGGAAGCAAGGACACACCAAATCTGAAGACACTTTGTTGTTATTGCTAGGGTTTCGGAGAACCCTAGTGCCATTGTAAATCATTGTATCAAATACTCACATTGAGTACTGATTGTAACAAAGGAGTTCATTGGCTCCCCCCATTTTATTGAATACATCCATTTGTGCAATCTTTGTATTTCCTTGTGTTATTTGATTTCTTATTATTATTTAAGTGTTGTGATAATTATGGTGCATACCAAGTTAGTTACGACCCCAAGGGATTATCATTTGTTATATAGATCATGAGGATATCCTCCAAAATAAATTATTCTTTGATGGGTCATTCCCTTATGTTGCCTTGTTGAGTCTTCTAGTTCTCAAGGGGACTCCATTCATATGTCTCTCGATGACCTTAAGAAAATAGGATTAATACCTGCCCTACCTCCTTATGAGGATGAGTCTCATTCTCATAAATTAGATCATACATGTTAATATAGGTTCTGAGGATACCCCTAGAATCCTTAAGTTAGGAAAAACCTTGTCCATGAACGAGAAATATCAATTGATCAATTTATCAAAATAATTTCATGATATTTTTGCTCGATCATATACCGACATGCCAAGGTTGATCCCTTCCTTGTTATGTATAATTTTGTTGTTAAGCCAATTTCTAAGCCTATTAAGTAGAAAATTAGGAAGATGCATCTTAATATTCCCTTAGGGTCAAGGAGGAGTTCCCAAAACTCCTTGACATCGATTTTGTCAAAGCTATCAACTATTATGATTGGATATCCAACATCGTTCCTATAGCTAAAAAGGTAGGAGAAATTAGAATATGTATTGAATTTAGGGATATTAACTTAGCATATCCCAAGGATGATTTTCCTCTCCCCAACATAGATATGATCATATATTTCACTGCCATATGTGGAATGCTTTCACTCATGGATGATTTTTCAGGATACAATCAAATCATGGTTGCGCTTGAGGACCACGCTAAGACAACTTTCATTACTCCATGGGGTACCTTATATTATAAATTTATGTCATTTGGCTTGAAGTACATTGGTTCCACATATCATAGGGATATGACTTATATTTTTCATGACATGATACACGATATTAGTGAAGACTACGTGGAAAATATTCTTGGTCATTCCATACATCGAGATAATCATGTTCAATATTTAATATGAATTTTTGAATGGCTTTGGTATTACATAGTTTATTTTAAACCTTGCAAGTGTGTGTTTGGATTCACATCTAGCACGTTGTTAGGTTTCATCATTTCTAGAAAATGCATTTAAGTAGACCCAACTAAGATAACGACTATCACTAACATGCCTCATCCTCATAACCTAAACAAGTTGCATAGATTGCAAGATAAGCTTCAAGATATTTTTTATTCAAATCTCAATTATCCAATAAGTGTCAGCACTTTCTTAATATTCTTAAGAAAGATGTAGTGTTTCAATGGGATTCTAAGTTCTAGTAAGTGTTTGATGAACTAAAAAGATATCCCACTTCACTGCATATCTTAATTCTCTTTAGACTAAATAAGCATTTTATTATTTACATAGCAGCCACAACTCACTCTTTGGGAGCCATATTGGATCAACATGATGATAAAAATAAAGAGTGAGACATCTACTATATCAATAGAACCTTGGTTAGCTATGAAACTTGGTATACCCCTTAGATAAGCTTCACCTTGCTATAGTGTTAGATTCTCATAAGTGAAGACACTACATGCTTATCCATAAGACATTGGTGGTTGTGAAGTTTGATCCTTTGTGCTACTTAATATCTAAGCAATACCTCTCAGGTCGAGTCTCTAAGTGGATTTTAGCCCTTAGAGAGATTGAATTAACCTTCATAAGTCAAAAGGTTATCAAAGTTTAGGTGGTTTTTGATAAACTAGTCTCTACTCCCTTAGAGTAAACCCATCCCTTAGTCATAAAGTTTCCAAATGAGTGTCTTAGTTTAGAAGCTAAAGATATAGAGCATTAGACTTTGTTTTTTTACGAAACCCAATGCTTAAAGGGTTTTGTTGCTAGAATCATTCTAATCACCCCACAAAAATAGCTCATCCCTCTTTCCTTCAAGCTTAATTTCTCTTGCATAAATAAAACTATAGAGTACAAAGCCCTGATCCTTGGTCTTAGAGAAGCCTTAGCTTTGAAGGTTAGAGTCCTTTAAATTTTTTGTGACTGTTAGCTTGTGGTTAAATAGATCAATGATGTTTATCATACTTGAGATGATAAGCTAAAATATTACAAAGAGATTATCACTAAACTTTTGTTTGTGTTCGATCAACTAACCATAGAGTCTATCCCTAGGTCCTCCAACTACCATGTGGATGCCATGGTTTCTAATGCATCCTTGTTTCACTTGGGGTTGGAAGATGATAAAGCATCGATTATCATTAAACAAATCTAGGAGCTCGCATCACTTAGTTCTAGTCTTGTTCCATTAGATGTTCTAACCATAAGAGCTTCTCCATTTGATCCATGATATAAAAATATCTTTAATTTACTTAAGGGGTTTGATTTGTAATGGTTTATACTATAATCAGTGTAATATTTTGTACAAAAGAGCATGTCAATTTGTTACAATTGGTAAAAATTTATATCAGTGTTTTTTGAAAGCATCCTCTTATGATGTGTTAACTATGATGAAGCTCAACTAGTTTTTAGTAAATCTCATGAAGGACCATGTAGAGGTCATTTTAGTAGCAATTCTACTTCCAAGAACCTCCTTTGGATGGAGTATTATTGGCATTCCATAGATAAATATGCATGTTACCATGTTTGATGCTACATGAAGTTTCAATGCCATGAAAATATTGTTCATGCTCCTTATCAAAACCTTTAGGTTATTTATTTACCATAGGCATATTCTACATGGGGATTCGATATAACAAGTAATATTAACCCAACATCATTTTATGGTCATAATTTTATCATCATGGTGAAAAATGTCTTCACTAAATGGGTCAAATCCATGCCCCTAGCTATGATGATTGAAGATCAAGTCTCCAAGTTCATAGTCAACCATATTATTTGTAGGTTTGGGATTCCTTTGATAATTCTTTCTAAAAATGGTACTCCTTTAAATAATAAGTATATCCATAAGCTCTATGCTAAGTACAATATTTAGCACAAGCAATCAACTCTGTACTGCCCCTAGAATAATGGTCAAGTCAAATTATCCAACAAGTCATTAGTCAAGGTCCTTAAGGAGTTGGTTAGTAATACCGATCAATATTGGCATATCCAACTTTATCTTACCTTATGGGCCTATCATACCAGTGTGTGAACTCCTATAGGTTCTTCTATGTATATCTTGGTCTAAGGGATTAATGCAAATTTTCCATTGAAGTTAGAGATCCCTTCATTATGCATCTTAGTTCAAGATGCCTCAGTTGACGATGAGTATCACTTAGATAATTTGAACCAATTGGAGCTACTAGATGAAAAGTGCATTCATGCCTTAAAGCATATTCAATCCTATAATAATAGGATCAATAAATATTATTATAAGAGAGTTCATAATAATCATTTTGAGGTTAGAGACCTTGTACTCAAAGAAAACCAAAAGAATACCAATGCTTGTTCAGATATTAAAGGCAATTTTTAGGCCAATTGGGTAGGCCCCTTTGTCATAACAACCAAGTTTGGCTTAGGAGCCTATCATTTAGATTTGTTATATGGTAAATAATTAAAAGAAACAATAAATATAATGCACGTAAAAAAATATTATGCATGATTCTACATCCTCATTCTTCATCTTACATTTGGTTTGATTACTCATACTACATGATTTCTTAATATATTTTGCATGAATTTCTTGACATTTTGTTCCATTTGCATCTTTGCTTGTCATATAGTTGCATTGTTGCTTGATCATACTTGCATGATTTCTTGATCATATAGATTTTTGGGGACTTCATGAGGATGGCAAGTGATGAAACCTAGTTAGTTTCTAGTTCACATGTATTTCACTCATACTAGGGATCTAATGCCTAGCAAATCACCAAACTAGGGAATATCTTCTTGCATTTTTCATCATTACATTTTCTCATATTTTTTCTTCTCTCATATATTCCTTGACCTTGAAAGTTTCATTAATTTATAATTTCTCCAAGTTGAGGGATATAGTTTTTCATCTCTTGTATGTAATTTTCCCTTTGAAAGTTTTAATCATTTTTTCTTTTCTCCAATAGAAAGGATATATGTTATTTCTTCCAATCTGCACATCTTATTTATGCTCACAATTTTCCTTGTTGATTTTTTATTGTTAAAGGATCCTTGTGGGATAGGGTTGATACCAAATGAATATACTTTATGGTGTTCATACAACCATTTATTATCTTATGCACCTCTCTTAGCAATCAAAATTTTGGTAAGAATACACACACAACATTGTTTGCTTCTTACTTATCTTATTCTTCTATCTTCTTTTCTTCTAACACACTCAGATATATACAAATGGTTTTGTTGTGTTTCATTTTGATCACTCATATTGTGCACACACCACACCCCTATTGGGTTGTACTTGTTTTGGAAAATCAATTAAATCTTTCTTGGTCACGAGTGAGGAGCAACCTCCATTTGACCATTTGTGAGCATACATCCTAGTAGGTATCTCTCCATATACAACCTTTAGCGAGCCTTACACCCATAGAAAATATCACTCCAAAGTTGACCATTTCTTGCGAGTATAACATCTTTATGGGATAGATTCATGGCCACTAGTGAGGGGTAGCCTCCATTCGGTCATTTGCAAGCATACATCTATACAGTGTTCTGCTCTACTACTTTTCTTTTTACTTGATCTATGTTTCTTTGATAACACTGATCTTTTGTAGTCTGCACTGATTCAAATATCATATTCCAAGAACTTTTTTTGTTTTTATTTTCCTTTGTTGACCTTCTCCATATTCTTCTTCTTTTATTTCCTCTTTTCCAAATTTATGCCCTATCCATCTAAGGTGCAAATTTGCTCTACATTAAATTTGTTGTCCATTTTTATAGGGTATGAATTTGACTAGATCCATGTTTTTATTTTATTTCCTTATATTATTTCTTTCATAACCTTTTACTTCCATCTCTTCATCCACTCATGCATTTCATTCATTAGTTAGCTTCATCACATCATGCATTGCATTAGTTTAGTCCATTCATGCATTCCATAGTTAAATTTT
Source organism: Wollemia nobilis (assembly GCA_028583015.1). NCBI lineage: Eukaryota > Viridiplantae > Streptophyta > Pinopsida > Araucariales > Araucariaceae > Wollemia > Wollemia nobilis. Next base: position 186,056 of record JAQPPZ010001599.1, on the reverse strand, counting down.
TTTCACTCATTCATGCATAATCAAACATAAAAGCACTAATAAACATAAAAAATTAAAAAAATATATAAATAAACACATTTATTTATAATGGGATATGGTATTACTCGAATCTCAAACACTACATAATAGCTTGATTGGTGTGCCACAGTATAAGCATGGTATACTTTAAAATCCCTAAGGATGCATGTCACACTCAAAATAAACATGTCACCTTAATCCTAGCCCTAGATCTATGATCCTATATCCTCTGCTCTACCTATAAAAGGTGGTCCTAGTGGGGGTATGTTCATGAAGAATAAAATAGTCCATAATCTAGATTGTGATCAACCATATCCAAAGGGAGGATAAAAAATACACCGTATGCTCTGCTATAATTTACTAGAAGTACAAGATTTGGTAAAATTTCTACCTCTCTACAACCACCTCTATCCTCTCCCTTACTCTCTATAGATATACTTGTATTAGGTATATCCCTTAGCCCTACTGGTTGTCAGTCATGAAAACCATCCCCTCAACCTAAGCCTATTGCTGATCCTACTCTAGCCAACTCATCTTCTCCTTGAGGTAGTCTACCTCAACCCTCACCTAGTATTAGTCTATGAGTGTCATGCTCAAGATACTCTATATCCCCTCTATCCTCTTGGTCCTATCATCTCATAGTAGGTCCATATCCCTTTGCATGGTTGTTATCCGAGCCTGTAGTTCCTATTTCTCCCTCATCGAGTCCTCCTAATATGTAGTTCTACTAGATATTGCTACTACCAATGTAGAGGTCTCTCTAGCTATGCTACTTTTCCCAAATCCCACCATAATGGGGCATCCCCTAATTTTTCCCCCTCCCCTACCCTAGATATAGTGGTCACTATTGCCACCATATCTACTTAAACCTATGCTCGTGTCAACCTTGGAGTCTCTTAGCCCCATAATCATCTCTTTATGGTGTATCAGGTCACCTCTTGAAGTGTCAATTATACCCATTGGCCCATAAACTGGAGCCTCTACACTAGCACTGATGGGGATATAATTGAGGTTACAATGCTCCTATATAATCTATTGTATCTAAGAGCCACCTCGATATCATCCATCCCTATATCCATGTATAGTAGATAATATAGGTCCTCTATAACCCATATCCTCACATTAGGGTTCCAAATAACCCTTTATGGGTCCCTTCATACCTATTTGTACCAGTTTTCTCTCAAGTTTGGTATCTTTTCAAAATTGTTGAACTACCACTAGACTTGATCGAATTGATAAAGCTCTAGCTTTCCCTTCTTAGTAGAGACCCACCTAACTCTCATAACATTCACTAGCTCCATCACATCCTCCATCCATCCAATGTGTAGAAACCATGGTCACCATATAATCACACGATCCCATAGCTCATCTACCACCCACCTCCCTAGTGGTAGAATATCGATATACATCATGTAGACTTGCTCAAAATATTTGGACCACATGTATGATACTAGCCACTATGGGTTGGTCAATGGCCCTAGTAGTGCATGCGATATCTAGACCAACATGTGCTCTCAACACCACACCTAGAGCAAGGTCATACAAATAAACCCTATATATTTTTTGTACAAGATATTGTACAATGTGGTGTATAGACAAGCTAGCACATACGGACCCCATGTAAACCACATACATTGGTTTCATATGTCTACCATTACTCTAACCAAATCTCATGGTAGATTTTGCCTACTGGTGTGACACACCAAGAATCCTATCACTACCTCGTAGAGCATGATTATTAAGGAATCAACCCCATATCGTCCTACCAGCTCATCAATGTGGATCCTACTCTACTAGATCTTACCAGTACAATACTCAAAAATATCTACAATATGGCCTACCACCCTCATGATTTGTAAATTTAGGAATGCGTAGGATGTACCACACATCCCATAGAGTGACCATCATATCCCTGTTAGTAACTAAAATTCTAAATACCACCTCTCTGCCAATGTTATCACTACCACTCTATTTGACTCAACCCGAGGCATAACTACCAGATTTAATAGACCCACTACCCCTAGAGTGTCCCTATCTACTGGTGTGATATATAATAGCTCCTCTTCTAAGGAGCTTGATCGCCACTCCCTGCTCTCTAGTACATCATGTTGTAACCATAAATAAAAACCAAATTTTAATTAGTTCTATAAAATAATGAAAATAAAATAAATATAAAGTCAAAAAAATTTAAGCAATCTAATCACATCTCTTCTTTCTCTTCTTCTAGTCTTTCTCTTCTTCTAGTCTTTCTTTGTCTTGTTTCCTTTTTTGTTTTTATATTCTCTCCACTAAAATTGTGCCCACACTTATCGGGCATGAATTCATTCTCTTCCTTCTTCTGTCAAACTCATGTCCTATATTTGTAGAGCATGAATTCATGAATTCATACATTATAATTATGAAGTATGAGTTTTATTACCACTGCATACCAACCAATTCACGATCGACTCTCGAATTCATTGTAGGTCATACATGGTGATTTCTTCTAAAAATACAAATAAATGTTTTAAAGAACCTAAACACCTAATCTATCCTAGTTTAGAGGAAGTATTTTAGTCCTTACTCATGGTCACTCTACTGCTACACTTGTCTCACCCCTCATAATGGTCAAATAATGTGTGGGAAGTGCCACTTGTCTTTTTCTCTAGAGCTCATTTTATTCTTCTTGCATGGTGAAAATGAATTCATTTTCACCCTCCCCTATTATTATACCCCTCTTTCTCTCTTTCCTATTTACGTTTTTCCCCTATTTCTCTTTTTTTATTCTTCTCTTCTCGTCTCCATTTGCATTTTTTAATTTTCCTCAAGAATTTCATATTTCTTTTGAAACTCAAGGGGGCACCCCAGCCTGAGAGGCATTAAATTCATTAATGCATATTTTTATATGTAAAATTTCAAAGTGACCAGTATGACATCAATTTTACACCACCCCTTTCTTCTAAATGAGCCACCATATTTTTGTTTATTTTTCTTCACCTGTAGGTGTCTATACCTTTCTTTGATGCATTTATTAGACCATGAATGCATCAAAGAGGGGAAAAAATGTAGACATGAAAAATTGACCCACCTAAATGAATTATTTTACTAGGACCCCTAATAATTCTATCAAACATATTAAGTACAAGTTTGGACTTCTCTCCCCCTCCATTTTTTTTCTATTTTCCTAGTTTTACCAAATTCGCAGTCACTTAGTATGGAATGCAGATTTGGTAAATTAGGGCTTTCTCTTAGAAAACCTAATTTTTGTGTTGAACTGTAGGATTTTGATCATCCCCTAGGATTTTAACTTTGTTTTCCCACCATTTTACCCTCCAAACCTTTTATAAATAAAGTGTTTGGATCATATTTTTCAACTATTGAGTTTCTTAAAAATATTTTCAAAGCATTTTTGATGAAATCTCCTAGCAAGATCAATTATCTTCAAGTGTTATACTACTATGCTTTTGTGATTTTTTTCTCTTGATGGAAAAGTGTGGGAGCCTTAAGGAGTCTAGAATTTATGGAGGTCATCATCTTTTTTATTGTTCTTTCACTACCACGAGGTTCCTTTTTATTTTTTTAGTTTTCCTAGATTGGTATTTGCTCATTTTATATTTTTTTTTGTATTGATAGATCACTTTGGCACTTCTATTGCAAATTTGTACCCCACCTACATAGGGCACGAATTCAGTAGATCAAAGTTCACAGTCATTGCTTATGAGGCACGATTTTGGATCCTTTAGGTTTGGGGGTAAAATTTCACATCTGAACCATTAGTCTACTCTTTCATGTTTCATTTAGATCATAATATCGTTGTTTACACTCTAATTTTTACACTATTTTATTTTGTTGCATCTTGTCATGCTCACTTCTAAAAGGGTCAACAACCACTTTTGTTTTCAAATAGTCAACTAAAAGGACCATGGGAGCTTGACTGTTATGCATCCAAGTTTAGTCACATAGTACCTAAGCAGACCCCCAAACATTGATCAATATTTCTATGGTTTGTGAAAGTTTATTTATAGGTTGTGATGTTGTTGGATATATCTAGATCCAAGTTAAAATATAGGATCAACCACCAAATCAAGTAAGAGCTCTAAATAGATTTCTTAGGTTTCTTATTATTTGCATTCTATCCATTTTTATTTCAAATTTAGATCATAAATAAAATAAAAATATTTGACTTTATTTCTAGATATTTAAAAATGAAAAAGCATATAGATTGCATATTATGTTTAATCAGTTTGTGCATTCTCTTGAAACCTTGCTAAAATGAAAAATATTTACTTTATTGCAAGTTAGTATTTTAGTCCTCATTTAAAATTAAAATCATTCTATGGTTAGTCTTGTTTTCTTGCATTACTATTTTTCCTGCATTGTTCTTTAATTTATTTTAGCTTAAGTATTATAAAATTCAAACAAAGGTGTTTGCTCAATGTACACGTCAAATATTTCCACCCCATACTTGGAGCGAGTTCTTAAATCATTCTTGTTGAACCCTTTGATCCACAAGCCTTTGAGTGTAGACACTCAACATACCCCCATGGTCATCTTAGCTACCAGAAGAGCCAACCAAGAATCATATGCAGTAGGGAACATTTCCTCCCTCTTCAAGAACATTTGTGCATTCCATTCATTTTAGTAATCTTTAATATATTATTGATTTTTATTTTAATTTCTTCCTGAATTTTAAATATTTTACCAAAAGAAAATGATATTCAAGACCTTCATCATTCCTTTAACTATTACATATAGTATATTAAGGTCTTGGATCTACATAGATTAAAATAGAAATAGCATTGGATGATTGTTATTGAGTAGGTTGTATTTCAAAAATTTTGGTTTATTATCTGGTCTTACTTGCAACATGAGACTATATTTACATTTATTTATTTGTAACCTTTTCAGGACTAAGCAATATTTGATAATCTATTTCTACTATAATATGGATCTCTTAATTCATATTTGAGTTTGTCTCATGATCACAACTTTTCATTTCCTTCCTAATAATTTTAACTTTGAAATCACTTATAATGTGTTTGGTTTCAGTGTATTTGTGGTAGCTAAATGTAATACTTCTATAATCAATACCATTCTCTTAATTCAGATTTACTTTTAATAGATTTTTAAATACTCATGACAACACACATTCATGTATAAAAATTATGTTTTTAGCCCTTAGTAGCTAATCCCCCTTGGATGAATTCCTTCATAGTGTTACCACTATTATTCAAAAAATCTTTGTTAATTAGTTTATATGGTGATCCAAGAAGCTCAACCCATAGTCAAAGTATAGTCAATGTTTATTTAGAGTTTTTATCTTCATAGAAAAATCTCCATGACCTTAAATATAAGCTTTATATTTATTCATAATATGATACTACCTTTTTAATCCTTGATTTTTGACTAGAAAATAACAGTTAAAAAAAATCTTTACAAAAGAAAAGTCATTAAACAATTTAACTAGATATTCACTTTAATTTAATATACTTTTGAATCTTTGAGAAACCTTGTTAGATTGAACTTTCATACTAATCCTTTTTTTTTTTAAGAATTGTTATATCATACTTGATCATTTTATATTTAATAATCACATTTGATAGGTTAAATACAGAATGCCTTAAAATCATTATTCCTTTTGTTTTTTATTGAAGAATAAATAAAATTTTCCAAATATAACATTCTTACTTCCAATTAAAATTTCTGTAAACCATATTTATTTCTTCTCATATAAACCCTTTATACTTTTTAAATTTTCCAAATGTTTAAACATAAACTTACTTCATGTTTATATTTGCTCAATCTTAAATTAAATTTTGTTTATTTCACAACCAATTTTTTAACTGAATAAAACAACTTTGTTTAGAAAAATAAAATTGTTCTTAATGTAACGCTTTAAACTCTAATTAATTACTAACAAAACCTTTGTTTAAAATTTTGAAAAATCTATTACAAATTAAAACACACAAAAGTAGATATTTTAAAAAACTGTTTGTTGCCCCCAAATACTAGGTGGATTGATAGTTATCTGGTCAGACACATACAAAGAAGAGACCTAGATTCAAACCTTGGGGGCATGCCTGTTGTAAAGGTAGTAGTCGATTCAAACCTTGTGGGCATACCTTTTGTAAATAACCATGGTACGAAGCCCAACCACAATGGTATGAGTCAGTGGTCCCCCTTAGGTCGAATCATAGGCTTGTTGAAAGCAACCCCCTTGGTTTGAACCCTCCAATTGGCAGTTGCTAAAAATAGTGTGGATGTAGCCAACTCCCTATGATTAAAAAAAAACCTATTTGTTAATGTTTTGATGACCCCTTTAATAAAATTATTTGGATAATGCATATTCTTTTTATAGAATATATAAATTCTTGCTAAATATTATAGTGGTTGGGAATTTGGATTTTCATTCGATTCCTGGCTTTGGATTCTCTTTAAAATAACCAAGCACGAAAAATGGTGTAAGAAGAATGGTGTGTGCGCTTTTCAAAAAAACAAGAAAATATATGAATCACGCATACGATGAAGACAAACATGTATCTTTCATAAGGTCCATTTGGTTTAGATGCAACGTCCGATCAATCTCGTCATCTGTTGTGACAATGCTTTGCACTATCATTTCCTCGTGTCAGAAGGCCCAGATGGAATCTACCGGTTCTTCTTTTAATATTTCACCACTTGTAAACAACATCATGAGCAACGACACTTCGAAGAGGTTTGGCAAAACACTTGCTTTGAAACTATTGTTTCAGATCTGTGCTAAGCGATTGTTGTTCATAACTCAAGTATGGGCTGCCAAACTTGTTGCCACCAACAGAAACCCACGAAGGTATTCTGGTCTCCTGACGAGGACAGGAAATTAGTGGATTATATTACAGAGCATGGGCCTGGGTGTTGGAGCATGGTGCCCAGGTTGGCAGGTATGCCATATATTTTAGTCATATGCTATTAGTTTTGACATATGCTATTTGTATTGACATATAGTTGTGTGTGTATAACGTTCAGCTGTGCGAATTAATGTCTAATGCTTGATTGTTGTGTGGTATCTATTCACGTCTGCAGAGATGCGGGAAGAGTTGCAGACTCAGATGGCTCAACTACTTGAGACCCGGCCTCAAACGCGGTGCCTTCTCCCATATGGAAGAAAAGCTTATCATCCAAGCCCGTACAACCCTTGGAAACAGGTACAAATCTTCAAGAGCGATAACATCTTATTTCAGCTTAGTAAAATGTAGCGTAATTTAAATGTGTTCGGATTAAACAGATGGTCCATTATTGCGAAGCTGCTTCCGGGACGAACAGATAACGAGATTAAAAACTTTTGGAATTCGCGCATCAAGAAAAAGGGGATTCGTATGGGCATTCTTTCAAGCTATAACAGACCTGATGATTCCTTGCCCGCATGGCAGATCGATGAGAAACCTACAATATGTACGAAACAGATGTCCTCTGAGAATGATTTTGTAAATCTTAATGATTACAAAACTTTTCCAGGGGCTACTTGCGGCATGTACACAGATTTCCAAACTCTCGATGTAGAGGGTGCCGACGGAAGTTTGAGTAACAATCAATGTCTTTTTCTGGATTCGTATTTTGATATAGCAGCGGCACATAAGTTACCGGAAATAGACGAACCTTATAATTTCAATCCGTTACAACCATCATCACATGAAGAATTTATCCCTCCTCCAAAGCCAGAGACGGATGTTTTGTCTAGGCATGGCACGAAATTTGCAGTTGAAGGGTGTGAGAGCGGAGATATCAGTGAAATATTGACATGGCAAAATCTTCCTTCCATGATGGAAGGAGAATTCAGTGCAAGTGCAGCACATGCACATATCAATAATGCCATGATTTGGGATTACGAGTCATCTTACGGCCAAGCCTTCAATAATGCCATGGCCGATGTGTTCATTGAGATGCAACGAACAATGAACAAAGATGATTCAACTCCCAATGTACTGCAGTAAAGCATTTCCTTGATGCACCTTGTTAATCATATAATTTGAATTTCCGCACCATTAAATCAAAACTATATAGACTCATGTAGTTTCCTGTTTAAGTCCCCGCTGTCTGAATATATACGTGAAAAGATGAATTAGCATTATCTTATAATAAAGTTTGTCGCAATGTAATAAAGTTTTGCTTTCAGCTTGCATTTAATCAAAACGTATTCGAGTTCCTACTTTAGCTGAGAAAATGTTTGACGTGGGCTCATATATTTATTATTATCTAATCTTATAAGTTTTAGGTATTTAACTTTCGAAAGGAAAATCTTCAAAAAATTATTAATAGTTTCTTCGTCCTTCCTGCTACAAAGCTTAACCAATGTTTTTCCAGAGAAGGCCCGTGTTGGAATGGAAGATAGACATAATTGAGATTATAGTTATATTTTGTACAAGATTATATGTCTCGAGGCAACAATACTTCTTAAATTTAATAGGCGTAAAAACACTTTATTTGGAGTATAAAAAGTCTTCGTATTCAACTGATTAGGAAGAGGCAACGTGTTCTTGTCTTTTGTTTTATTTCATGGTAAGTCTTTGGAAATAGAAAAAGGTTTAAAGCTATACTCATAAACGCTGTAAACTGTATATTTTATTTTGGTGATTTTAACATTGTTGTATAATATAATGTTTAGAAGTTAGTTTTTTTTGTATTACCACTAAGGAGGGTTTTAAAAGAAATATCTCGATCTTTTACATCAACTTATGAAATATGGATCATAAAACATAGTTGTGCAAAAAAATCACCCTACTTTATAAGAAATGATATAAAAGACAAACATAAACTTCACATGAAAACATTGCCAACACCAAAAACAAGAAGGTGGATCCACAAACCAAACAGGCAAAGCAGAAGTAAGATCGGTGACGAGATAGCTCTCAATTTCCACCAAGTAGTATTTGAAACCCAATTGCTACGAAGGATAGAGTCAAAATAGGTGACATTCTTCCAGTTTGAATTTGAACAAGAGCAATTATTGAAGGATGTGAATGACACTAGCTACCCACAATATATACAATGGAGAATTATTATCCTCGAGAAGAAACTAGGCCACCAATGGACGAGATGAACATCGCAATCACAGGGTACAATATTCCAACAATTCAAATTACCATAAGTGCCAACACTTTCGAGATAAAGGTGATGTAACATACTGAAATGCCATTGATCATATTCCTGATAGACTTTAAGAGAGTTCTGCATTAAGAAGATTTAGGAGATCTATCGGGAAGTTATTTCTCCACACTATAAAGCCAGGAAGGTTGGTTCCAAGATTGGCTAAATAGTTAGCAAGCGAATTACCCTCCCTCAGAATATGCGGCACCCTAAATTGACTTAAGCCTTGGAGGTACCTTCTTGACTCCCACATCATGTTTGTGATATTCTAGCTCAGATCAACAGTGGAATTAAGAATATGAATCACATTTTTTATGTCCCATTCAATATTTTCATTTGAACATCCCAAATCAACCAGGAGTTTAATGCCTTAGAAAATAGCTCGAGCTTTAGTGAATTGGAAAATTTGGAATGATAAATGGTCACAATATGTCTTAATGACTTTGTCCATGCTATTCCAAATTATGCCACCTATACCAGTGATCCTAGGATTACCTTTTGATGCCCCGTTGAAGTTCAATTTGATCCAACTAATTGGAGGAGCGACCAAATCACATTATTCCTTAGATTCGGTACAAGAGGGTCAAGGTCAAACCTTAGGAAGCTCAGTTTAGCTTCCAATAGAATTTTAATATGAGAACTCTTCAAGAAATTTCTCCCTATATTAGGAAACGCATTGGTAACGTTCTCAATTGAACTCCACAAGATTCTGAGACCTATTCTAAGAACATTATTTTTATAGTTTTTAAAAGCCCTAGCATTTTGTTCTTTACAAATGGCCCAAAACATATGTGGCAGGAGGAAGCTCCGTAGGCACTTGAGATGAGGTACATTAAAGGGGGAGGTCTATTGCAGAATAAATGTTTTCAAGAAATTAGGTAACACCCACTACACCCCCAACATATCCAGAATGTAGACAAATACATCATGAAACAAGGGACATAAGAGCAACAAATGAGTAGACGACTCCCAATAAGCTTTACACAAGTAGAATCTATTTACAACTTGCATACCTCTTTTAAGAATATTCTAAATGAAAATAATCTTACTAAAGCTGGATAACAAAAAAAAAGGTTGAATTTAGGAGTTAGTCCTTTCAGCCACATTCTCCCAATCAGAAATAAGAATGAAGCATCAATATCAAGCATATTTTTAGGTCACTTTGACAATGTAGCCTCCCTCATTATCACCAACCCAAATGATCCTATCTTCGATGTCTTCAGATCGGAGAACCTGAAACTGTAATTTCTTAGCAACAATAGAACAACCCTGTTGGATATCCAAATCTTCAATTATTGATGGGAGTTGAAACCAAAAATATATGACCATTCTCATAAATAATGAAATCAACAACTTTGAACTGGCCCAAGGCAAGAATGGTTGGCTCAAGAATATAAAATATTTACTCAAAAGAAAGGGGTTTTTCTTCCAACCATGAATCATTCCAAAAATCCACAAAATTTCTGTTACCAATAATCCACCTACTAGTGCTACATCGGTAGACACTACATTTAAAAGTCTTTTCCAGAATGGAGAACCTCCTTAAAGAAGTGGGTCTAAGAGAAAATTGATAAAATTATATTTTGCCTTAAGTATCTTCATCCACTCCACCACTTCATTAGACAAGACTTTCCACCCCACCTTAGCAACTAAGGTTTTATTCATCTATTGGATATTTTTAAACCTATACCACCATACTTCTTCTAGCAATAGACCTGATCACATGAAGCTAAATGGAACTTATATTTCATCTCCAAACCAGCCCATAAGAAGGATTTGAAGATACTTTCAAATTTGACAATGACCTTTCTAGGAAAGCTGAAGAATGACATGAAATAAATTGGGATGCTTTGGAGAGTGCTCTACACAAGAATAACTTTATGAGCTTGACTCAACAATACACCCTTCCAAGTCATTAATTTTTGTTGCAGTCTTTCGATGATCAGAGACCAAGGAGAATCTTGGACCCTACTAGTAAACAATAGGAGGCTAAGGTAGACTTCAAGAAATGAGGATATATGACAACCCAAGATATTAGTTATTTTCCATTTCCACTCAATCGGAGTATTCAAAAAAATAAGCTACTTTTAATAAAATTGATTCATTGACCCATAGCTCTCTCATAGCACACCAAAAGGTCTTCAATTTTTATCATGTGGAGGATAGAGGCCAAACAAAAAAGTAGAGTATAATCTATGAACTATTGTAATGTTTAAAATTTTTAATATTTAGATTCATTTGAGTTATAAAATTACATTTAAATATTTTTTAAATATTATTTTCTTTTTTATATTAAATAATTTCAATATATTTAATAGTAAGACTTTTAAACTTTGAATAAGAGGTTCACATTTAAATTTAATGGGATTAAAGATGTATATCATACTTTGATAACCATAGTATAGTTAGATAAACATACATTTGATAAACAACTTGTGTATGTTAAAACTACTTTACCTTTACCTTAAAAAATAATAATAATTCATAAACATTAGAAATGATTTTGTAAAAAATATTCAAGAAGCTAATAGACCTCCAATTGCATATTTTCTCCAACACTTCATGTTCTTGCTGCTAAAGGATTTGGGTATTTACTTACCAACATAATTTCTCATGGTCGTATTAAGGGCATCTCCCTCCCCCACACTACTTAATAGCGAGTTAACGACCACTTTGCATATGTGTTTTTTCTCACTCTATTGGACAAAGAAAGTAGCATAACAAAGCATTACAATTCCCAAGCACATTTTCCCTAGCATCTAGCTCCAACATTCAATGGCAAAAGATGCAATGATATCATCAATCCTTCCTCCCGAAGCCTTCCTCACCTAATTAATTTGGTTGGAAATGGATTGACCATAGTGAAGTGTTTAGGTTTATTGAAATTTTTCTTTCCTTTCACTCTTCTTCATCTACTCTTTGAAAATTTATAATTGCTAGAGTTGATAAAAAGTTGCAACAATGGATTTCAAGACCATTGTCTTTAACAAAAAAAATCCAAGTTTGCTCCAAGGTTCTTGTTGCAATCCATGTGTACTACTCATCATTATGGGATCCCTACAAATTTTCGTACCAAAATATTTAAAATATACTCAAAGAATTTTTATGGGCCTCCTTCAAGCAAGGGAAACACTTCCATTATGTTGCCTAGGAATTTTTTTGACTCCCATGTAAAACTACAGGTCTTAGAATCTCGAACATCCATTACCATGGGCTTTTACTCTATGTAAAATGGGTCATTTGAACCTTATAAGGCAATGAATCTTGGAAATTTTTTCTTTGTCATTGAATTACTTTAGGCACTACATATGACTAACAAGCTTGGAAGGATATTGACCTTCAAACCATCCTTACCCTCAAAGTACCTGTCCAAATCTAGGGTACATTTTTGGCCAAAAGTATCTAGAAAGCCTACAAATTCATTATACCATGACTAATTTGGAATGGTAATAGATTCATTATACTTTTAGTTAACCAATAGTATTTAGAGTGGTCTTCTATCATCACTCACCAGGATGGACCACTTTCCAATATCTCATGGATTCATGGTTTAAAACTATTTCACCAAGGGATTCACTTGGTTTTAGACCACTTTTTATGATGACAATAAATTGGCTTTCTTGGCTTGAAGCCAAAGCCAAATCTAGATTGGATAATCAGGATATGGAATCCTTATAAGCAATTTTATACTTTATCCCTCCATAAATTCTTCATATATGAAGTAAATTATCTAAAAATGAAGAGTACTAAAGTACAACAAAAAATATAGCAACACAAAACACAAAAAAAAATTGTACAAGTGAATGATAGTCTAAATTTGAGAAACCAAAATACTTAGAATTTGATGAAAATTTGGGAGTGAATTCTACACAAAATTATATTTCCAATGGTGTATCACATGTGAATAAAAATATATAAAAAAAAAGTTATGATATTTTAAGGTTGATTGCATATTCAGAAAACAGGGACAACAAGTATGTTTTTCACAAAATGAATAGAATAGAATGTTGTTTTTCATTCCAAACAAACTCAAAAGTATTACCTATTTTTTTCCACAATATTCTACAACTATAATACTCTATTTTAAATTTACAAGAGATAAAATGATGTTACAATACTTCATTTCACATTCTAGGAAGTCCAATAGTCATGGTGACTCTTCAAGGCCTGTTGAAACTTTTGGGCTTCTTCAAATTCATGGGATAAATTTTGTTTTTCTCTTTCTTATTAAGCATAAATATCCAACATTCTCCCCATTGATGTTGAGTGGTGAGACAAGTTTGACTCTCAATCTCAATAATTGTTCTTTAATGACAAATTTGGTAAACAGGTCTACAAGTTTTTTGGTGGTGCAATATTTCAGATCTACAACCATCTTTTCCACCATGTATTTTATGAAATGAACCTTTAAATAAATATGTTTAGTTTTAATATGATGGACTAGATTTTTTGCAATCTTGATTGCACTTGTATTGTCACAAAAAATTATTGTTGGACTATTTTTAACTTCACCAATATCTTCAAGTACCTTTTTCAAACAAAGTGCTTGTGTACTTTTTGTTGTAGTTGCAACATATTCTACCTCTATAGAAGATAAAGAAATAATAATTTTCTTATTAGAGCTCCATGTTATCACTCTTGAACTACGTGAAAACTATTTCTAGAAGTTGACTTTATATCATCCAAGCAACTTCCCCAATTTGAGTCACTGTATCCAACAAGCTCCATTTTGTTGTTAGCATCATAATGTATGCCAAAATTAAAGGTTCCTTTGACACACCTCATGATTATCTTGGCTAATATCATGTGGTATTGTGAATTTTCATTAATGTACCTTGATACAAGTGAAATTACAAATGCAATATCAGATCCTGTTCTAGTAAGGAACATTAAGCTCCCAATAATGTTTCTAAATAATTTTTCATTAGCTTTATCTTCTCCATCATCTCTACACAACACTTCTCCATGTGCCATAGGTGTCAAAGTTTATTTGTAATTTTCCATGTCAAATTTCTTCAACATATATTTTGCATATTTTGACTGAAAAATTAAAATGTTATCATCACCTTGATGTACTTCTAAACCAAGAAAGTATTGCATTAGTCCTAAATGTTTCACATCAAATTCCATCATAATAGCATGCTTAAAATAATTCATCATCTTTGAACTACTTCCCATGTAGATCAAATCATTAACATATAGGAACACAAGAAGAATATCATCACATTTATTCTTGAAATAGAGTGTGGGATCATTCTTATTTTTATTGAAACCACAATCTTGGAAGTACCTCTCAGTTATTGAGTACCATGTTGTAGATGCTTGTTCCAGTCCATATAGTGTTTTATTCAATTTTTAAACATGGTTTTCCTTTCCATCCACTTAAAAGCCTTAATTTTGTTGAACATAAACCTTCTCTTCTAATAACCATTCAAGAATACACTTTTCATGTCCATGTTATAAATTTTCCACTATTTATTAGTTGTCAATGACAGAGCCATACAGATTGTCTCTTGTCTTGCAACAAGGGAAATGTTTCTTCATAATCCAAACCATATATTTGAGTGAATTCTTTTGCAACCAACCTTGCTTTATATATTTCTATGCTTACATCACTATTAAAATTTATTTTGTAGACCCATTTGGATCAAAAAATCTTCTTATCCTTAGGCAATTCCACAAGTTCTCGAGTGTTATTTTTCAATGGACTCAATTTCTTCTTTAATTTCTTGACCCAAACATCTTTTGTATAATCATCTTCATAACATGAAGGTTCAAAATCAACATCAGAAAATAGATCATAATTCACCAAATCACCTTTTGATTTTTCTTCATATCACTATACATTTGGAGCCTTTCTAATCTTGAAACAACTTGATCCAACTGTGGCAATTGGCTTCTTGTTAACCTCCTTTGAAATTTCTTGTCCATAATTTGACTAGCTAGATGTGCTTTAAGTATTCTCTTTCATTTATTTGTATTCTTGGTAGGACTTGTAGATGAGCTTCTTGTGCTTGAACTTGGTGTAATCTCCTTTGAACTTGTTGATGGACTACTAGGTGGGATTGGATGAGTAGAGGGAATCTTTTAAGGTTATCCCCCAATTGTATTATCTTCTTCAACATCATTTTTTTTGCAATTTTTTTATAATTGTACACTCCATATATATAAAACATTACATCTCTAGGAACTACAAACTTTTGATTTTTTGTATTATAAAGTCTATGCAGTACTTTTTTAGAATATCCCACAAGAATCCATGGCTCACTCTGGTAGTCCAACTTCTTTCTCACTTCATCATTCACATGTGCATATGCAAGACAACAAAAAAATTCAAATTATTTATAGTGGGGTTTGTGTCATACCATGTTTCATGTGAAGCCTTCTTGTGTAGCGCTCTTGTGGAGCATCTATTGAGAATGTACATTGTTGTATAAACTGCATAAAACCAATAAGAATTGCTCAAACCGTTTATCTTCAACATGTTTTTTCCATTTCTACAATGGTTCTATTTTTTCTCTCAGCTACCCCATTTTTATTGTGGTGTATAGATAGTAATGATCTAACTCTTGATGCCATATTATTTGCAAAAATTATTGAACTCATTTGAACAAAATTCTCTTCCACAATCAGTTCTCAAACACTTTATTTTATATTCACTTTCATTCTCAACCAATGCTTTGAAAATATTGAACATGCCAAAATATTCATCCTTATGTTTAAAAATACACCCAACACTTCCTTGAAAAATCATTAATAAATATCATAAAATATGAAGACTTACCCAAACTTTATTTTTACATAGGTTCACAAGTATAAGTAAGTACAAGTTGGAGTGGGTATGAGGGCCACCATGCTTTTCCTTTTGGAAACTCCTTCCTTGCGTGATTTCCAATCACATATGCTTCACACACATCCTTGTGCCCTTCAAACTTAGGTATTCCATTTGCCATGTCGTATGAGGAAAAAAATTTAGATTTTTAAAATTCAAGTGTCCAAACCAAATATGCCAAAACAAATTCTTATCTTCAAGTGCCATGTGTACCATGTTTATACTCCTTTTTCCTTCAAAATTGAAAGGAAACATTTGGTTCTTTGTCATAGAAACAATGGTGACCATACTATTCCTATTATTATTATCATAAATGATACATTTATTGCTATCAACACAAATTTATAGTTTTTTTCTACAAGTTATCCAACACTCAATAAATTATTCCTCAAATTGGGAGCAGAGTAGATATCATAAATTTTATTTGTACCTTTTTTAGTGCTAACCTCCATGGTGTCTTTTGCAGCCACATCCAAAATATTTTTGTTCCCAAGAATGATCTTACTCTTAAAATTCTAATTCACATTAGCAAACAACTCTTTCTTTCTAGTCATGTGGTTAGAACAACCAAAATCTAGATACCAAACTTCTTGACTAGTTTTTTTAGCCATATCACTAGTAAAAATAAATTACCTTGTGTAAATTCATCCTCACATACATAGTGGGCTCTTATCTATCAATTTATGGTTTTCACTCTATGATATTGTTCAATGTGGTCCATTTTATGACAATTGTAGCATTCAACTCTTTTTTGATCAGCCTTTCTGTGTCCTCTTCCAACAACAACAACTCCTCTTCCTATTTCTCCTCTACCTCTTGATTAATTCTGATTTATTTATCTTCCATGTGTTTGTTTACTTGTGCTTGGAATAAAAAAATAGATTAGAATTAAAAGCATTCACCTCATTTTTTTTATTGGTTTATCTTAGCCTTTCCTCATGTAACATATGAGAAACAACTAGATAATCAAAGTCAAGTGTAGGCAAATATTTACTCTACTAAAAAATTAGTACAACATGATTCTATTTATGGGTAATATGTATTAATACATTCTTCACAACTATCTATATCTTTAAGGTATCTCCAAAGGTGGTCATATTTTTCACCACATCCTTCACTCCAACATAATAATCACCCACACTTTTAGCCTCTTTCATCTACATATTCTCAAACTCTTTTTTTATGGTCTACAACTTAACCATTCTCACTTGGTCACTTCCTTTTTAAGACTCTTGAAAATATTTCCAAGCATCCTTGGATGATGTAGCAGTAGAAATACATGTAAATAAACTCTTCTCAAGAGTATACTGAATATGGTAGAGGGATAATAAATTTTTCTTCTTTTTTTCCCTTTTTGTTGTCCTATCATTTCCTTGTAATGTATTTCAATCAAGTGGTTCTTAATAACCACTTTCCACTACCTCTCAAATATATTTTCCAATTAACAATATTCTCATATTTATGCTCCAATAATCATAATTGTACCCATTAAATTATAGGATGGGTAATGATTTGAGAGTTATCGAAGTTGGCTAGTAGACTCAAGTGGCAAAAAATGAAGTTTTATTTAATCAGCTTTTCCAATAACTTGATCAATTGTTAAACTAACCATGGACCAATTTCACTCAAAAACAAAAAAAAATGAAGCTCTAATACCAAATGAATTAAATGATCCAAAAAAAAAGGGTATAAAAGTGTATTAAAAAATGCAGCAACAACGAAATTACAACAATCACAAATGTAGCAAAAATTTTAGTTATGCATGATAGTCTACCTTTTAGAGACAAAATTTTCAAAATTTTATGAAATTTTGGGAGTGAATTCTACAAAAAAAATTCTTTCCAAAAATGTATCATGCATAAAAAATGAATCTATAAAACAAAAATTATGAGCTCTAAAATTTAATGACAAGTTTTAAGAAACATGGAAAACAAGCATGTTTTTCACAAAATGAATGAAATAGAATGTTGTTTTTCATTCCAAATGAACTTAGAAGTATTACCAAGATTTTTCCACAATATTCTATAGCTATAATACTCTATTTTACATTTACAAGAGATAAAATGATGTTACAACACTTCATTTCACATTCTAGGAAGTCCAATAGTCATGGTGACTCTTCAAGGCCTGTAGAAACTTTTGGGTTTCTTCAAATTCATGGGAGAACTTTTGATTTTATCTTTCTTTGTCAGCATAAATATTGGCCATAGGTGGAAATATTGGAAATGGTTCCCAGATTCCCCATTTTGTAGATATAATCTCAGCTAAGGATATGAATGGCTTTTACCTCATCTCTCAATGGTGCAAAAATGCAATTACAAATGTAGGCTATAATTTGTTGATAGAATTGGCAACATAAATTTTAA
The DNA here is from genome assembly GCA_028583015.1 of Wollemia nobilis. NCBI lineage: Eukaryota > Viridiplantae > Streptophyta > Pinopsida > Araucariales > Araucariaceae > Wollemia > Wollemia nobilis. The sequence goes on along the minus strand of JAQPPZ010001599.1, from coordinate 167,738 downwards.
ACTATTTGGTCCATCATTGTGGAACTCAAGCTTGTTAATTTTGCTTAGTGTATCCTCTATTAGGGTCTCCTTGGATATATAATAGCTTATTTAGGTATTTCCAACTAATGATGCCCATTATATGGGAAACATGAAAATATTAAACATATCTTTTGGTATTATTCCTTAACTCTACATGGCCATGGATTCATGATTTCTTCAGGCCTTTCAAAAATGAGATTTTCTCCTAGAAAATGATTCTTCTAGATGTCTAGACCAACATGCCATCCAAATACATCCAATTAAGGAAAAATTTTAGAATAGATATTTAATTTATATTTGAAAAGAAAAAAAAGTAGCTATTTTTTCTAGGACATCTGTTGGCACCCAATTGTCATTGACTACTAAAGCTAAAATTTGTTCCAATGTGATTTTATAATTCCAAGTATAGGTTAACAATATGGCATTGGATGTGTCTCATTTATAGACTCTTATGGACCACTTGGTTAATTCCCTATTCATGGTGTCCTGTGTCCTACCAACCTCTCACCTACATAGGATTTGATCCTATAGTCACCATAATCAAGCTTCACAAGCTTCCTACAAGAGTCATCAACATAGTATTGGGGATTACAATCACTTTCCACCTTGTCCGTATCAACCTTCTGATTGGGAAACCCAAGGATGATCTAATAGTTATAATTTTTTCCATCTTAGCCTCGTCATCTCCTTGAGGAGGGAGGTAAAATATAACTAGGTAGATGAACCAATTGGTAAAGGTCTCAAGTTGGAATGAGATCCTCCATAAGACACTTATGATTCACCTTCTAGATGGGGAAGCCTCTTGTACTATGATCTTCCGCCTCCTTTTGCCTCCATAGCTCTTTCTACATAGATAGCTTGTAGTTTATCTACTATATCTAACTTTGTTTAATAATTTTTTTTAAGGACTCTGTGTATTCACTTTGTGTAAATTAGTATAGTATATTTCTTTTCTAATGTAATATAATTATTTTACTTTTTCATAAAAAAGAGAAACAATAATAATTAATGATCACTTAAAATTAAATATAAATATAATATTAATTATATGAAAGATAAATTTATAATTATATTAACTAATAATTATTATGAATAATTAAGTTTTAAAAAATATATTTTTATATTGATTATATGGGATTGAATAAGTCCATCCATATCACTTTATGACTACATAGTTTTATCACATTATGACCACATAGTGGTATTATGCTAACTTGGCTATTTGCTCATTGGGATTTGAACTTGGATCTATTCCTTGAATATCAAAGAAAGTACCTCTAGGTAATACTATTTAACATAATACCATTTAATAAGTTTTGAAAATCTATTTATTTTGAGAACTCAATAGTTATTTTTTTATTTTTTTATATAGGATTGATATAAATTACTTAGTAACATAAACATATAGTACTAAATTATATGATTTGATTAATTATTAAGTTTTTTTTTATTGTATGGAAACCTTGATTTGATTGATTCTAATGGTATAAAATATTAATTCACAAGGTGAAACTCATTGCTTCCTACCACTTACCTCAAATCCCATGGACTATCCATATTATTAGAACCTTGGTTTAAGGAGTAAAATTCTTTAGTTTCCATTAGTTGTTCCAAATTATTTAGACTAAAAATATTAATTTTTATTGGAACCTTGACCTATGGTATGGCATTAGTTCTTTTCATCACTTGTTTGAAATCCTATTGAAAAAATATTGTAAAATCCATTCATAGGATCATAAGCTTATTATAAAATATAATTTTTTAATAACATCGTAAAATCCATTTATGAGATTATGACCTTATTATAAAATATAATTTGTTAATAACCTTATTTTAATTTGTGTGTTAAATTATCTATTGAGAAGCATAGCTCTCAACTTTGCAAGGGTCATGCGAGGGGACTACTCAGCTTCTCTCACTAACCAAATAAAAATAAATAAATTAATTAATTAAATAAAAATAAAATTTATTATTATGGTAAATTTATTTTTAATATTTTAAATAATTTTGATAAAATTAAGATGTTGGGAATATAAATTCCTTATCTATAAATAAAATAACAACAAAATTACTGACATAATATGGATTAATATATTATGATGCTTTCATCAAGTGGCATTAGTTTAAGTGGTTAGATTCCTCAATATTTAAAGAGGAGACCCAGGTTCAAATCTTACCAAGCCATACAAGGTTTATTGTATTACCACTATGTGGTGATGATGTAATACAGGTGGAGCTTGTTTCAATCCCATGTCATCAAAATTTTAGATAATTCCTTTACTTAAAATTTAATATTTTTTTTTAGTTGAATTTCAATTTTTATAAATATTAGATCTATTTGAATTAATTAAATTTATTTTTAAAATTTTACATATTAATATGTCCTTGGGACAATGCAATGGTTTAGACTTTGGCTCTTCTTTGAGAGGTTCAAAGTTCAAACCACATCATGCATGAGTGTGTGAGGGGTTGGGTGTGTGTATAGATATGTGTTTGGCCCTTTAGCTCTCAAAATTTAATATTTGTTTATTGAGTTGAATTTCAATTTTTATAAATATTAGATCTATTTGAATTAATTTAATTTATTTTTAAAATTTTACATATTAATATGTCCTTGGGACAATGCAATGGTTTAGAATTTGGCTCTTCTTTGATAGGTTCAAATTTAAAACCACATTATGGACGAGTGTGTGAGGGGTTGGGTGTGTGTGTATAGATATGTGTTTGGCCCTTTAGCTCTCATATTTATCACACGTCATGATGGTATGGGGATGGTATGGGGATGCCTAGCCCTGAGGCTTGATTCAATCCCATATAATCAAGATTTTAGATAATTCTATGGGATTCCTTTACTTAAAATTTAATATTTTTTTATTTAGTTGAATTTCAATTTTTATAAATATTAGATCTATTTGAATTAATTTAATTTATTTTTAAAATTTTACATATTAATATCTCCTTGGGACAACGCAATGGTTTAGACTTTGGCTCTTATTTGAGAGTTTCAAAGTTCAAACCACATCATGCATGAGTGTGTGAGGGGTTGGGTGTGTGTATAGATATGTGTTTGGCCCTTTAGCTCTCAAAATTTAATATTTATTTATTGAGTTGAATTTCAATTTTTATAAATATTAGATCTATTTGAATTAATTTAATTTATTTTTAAAATTTTACATATTAATATGTCTTTGGGACAATGCAATGGTTTAGAATTTGGCTCTTCTTTGATAGGTTCAAATTTCAAACCACATCATGGACGAGTGTGTGAGGGGTTGGGTGTGTGTATAGATATGTGTTTGGCCCTTTAGCTCTCATATTTATCATAGTAACCAAATAATATATATTTATTGAATAAAATTGGAAAAAGACACTCTTTTTTTTTTAAAGCGAAAAACCCCTTTCGGGGCCGTCTTGGTCTAAGAGATCACGAACAGGAGTTCTACACCGTCAAAGTCACCCGGGGGTCGCACCCAGCCCTGCCCGCACCAACATTATCAATTGGATTTTGGATAACCAATTCAGCGTTTTTGTAGGGTGGAGATTCGAACCTGGGACCTCCCTTGGAGGATTGCCCTCTCCTCCCCAAATCACCTATACAACACTTGGGTTGGAAAAAGACACTCTTAGTATTGTTTCGAACATAGTTTATTTTACATATTCTTTGCTTTAAGCATTTTGAGTAATAATTAATTTATTTATTGATGGTTACATAATTTGAATAAGTATGTTGGTTTAATAGATGATGAATAATATTTTTATATTAATATTTTTTCTTTATTGATTCTTAATTTTTTTTTTTTTTGTATAAAATTTGAACAATATTTTAATTTCGGTTATCACAATTTTGAACTAGAAATTAATATAAGAAAATTTAATAGAAAAAAAAACAAAATCCTACTATTAAAAAAATAGTTTTGGCTACATGAATATTTTAAAGTGTTGAATTATCACATCAATAATGGTTTGAAAGTAACACTGTATAAGTTTAAATGTTTAGACATAAACATTAAACAAAGTTTATAATTTCTTTTAACATTATTTTGAATTGTAAAATAAAATAAAAAATAAAATAAAATAAAATTTTAATGCTTATCTACTAAAAACATATTTCTAATGATAAAAATACATTTAGTTGAGAAGTTTTGAATTATTACAAGGTTTAACAATGAAGGTGTATGATTGAAAACTTTAGGAATATTATGCTCTATAATTTTATGGATGTCAATGAGACACTACTATATTTCATAATTATGGTGCCACATGTAGCATCATTGTACAATATGTGCAACATAATTTTTTTCATTTATGATATTTCTAGAACAAAAAAATCATGGTCATTTTGGCATCTAGGTTGGTCACATATGTTATAATGATTAATCAAGTTATTATCAATTTCATCATCACCACCATTAATTTTATAATAATAATGGTCATTCCTATGATTGTCATCATCATTACCACCATTAATGTCAAAATAATCATGGTTATTTTCATGATAATCATCATTATTACCATCCTATTTATCTAATATAATATTTATAACTATTCTCATCATCATTATCCCTGTATTTTCCCATATTATCATATCTTTGTTCATCATAACCTTGGCCCTCCTCTTATTTGTTCTATTGGAATATATTGCCACTCTCCTCACCCTTGTTATCTAATGTAGAAGTATATTTCTCTACTTTATCAAATTAATCCTTATCATTATCTTCATTATTCACAATAATATTCTCTTTATAAAATATCCTAGCACCAACTACTTTATCTAATCATAAAAAATAAATTGCATGTATTATATAAATAAAAATAAAAAATAATTATATATATTTGGTTAGTATGATAAACCCATATGACCAATGCACAAGGCTGAGTAATCTCCTCCCACCATGACCCCTCATAAAACACATATCTATGCTTATCAATAGGGAATTTAACACACAACCACCACACACCCACCCCCCACACACTCGCCCACACCACGGTTTTAACCTTGGACCTCCCTAAGAAGAACCAAAGCCCAACCATTGTATTGTTCCCCATGGGACAAATAAAAAATAGTTATTACTATGTAAGATTTTAAGAATATGTAAGCTCAATTAATTAAATTTAAAAAAATATACCATATGATAAGTATTTTTATATTTGAATAATATTTTGAAATTATTGTATCCAAGTTTTTTTTTTTTGTAAAAGAGGGTAAAAATTTATTAACTCAACAAAACATTCATGATACAAAGAAAAAGCAAAAGATATTCAGACATATCAGCTCTCAATAAAGAAGAGAGAGATTGAGAGCAATCAGAAGAAAGTTGAGACCAATTTTGAACATCCCAACCATCTTGAAACTTAGAAGCCCATTTAGCTAACAAATCCGCTACCCTATTCCACTCCCGAGGAATATGCACAAAAGAAATGAAGTCCAAGTGAGCAGAGATATTAAGAATTTGCCGAGCAACCCAACTCAACCACCAACACCCATGAAGACTATCTCCAGAATTTAACAAATTTATAAAAATCTGAGAATCAGATTCACAAACAATTCGACGCCAAACCAAAGCATACCCTTGCTCCAAAGCATATAAAATTGCGAGTGCTTCCATGAAGTTATTAGAATGATGTCCCTTAAAGCAAGATAAAAAAAATTGGATAGTACCACTACTATCCCGCCCCACACCACCAATACCAGCATTACCTGGATTACCCCGGGAAGATCCATCCGTATTAATTTTCAGCACTCCCGGAGGAGGCGGATTCCATTTGCCAGCCCTCCGCACCCAATTATTTTGACCCATCCGTATGTAAGAGACATTAGGACCGGGACCATTAACCATCAAGCCTAATATTTCCATGATCTGATGTTCCACATGGTCCATGAGAGAAATAATCTGACATTTTGTAGACACAGTTTCCTGGATCATTCGCAAAATCCTCTGCCAGACCTGGGAAGTAGTTAACTCCTTACCTTGGAAAATTCGACGGTTTCGTTCAAGCCAAATCTTCCAAAAAATGCATGAAGGACCAATACTCCATCCAACTTATAAAAAGAAAGCCGCTGCAGGAGGCCGCCCCATACTCCTCCAAAAATCAACTATTGATGAAGCATGCGAACAAGGGTGATTCCATACTCCCCACCGATAATGCCAGACTTGTCGAGCAAAGTCACATTGGAGAAGTAAATGCCCAACAAATTCTTCAGCCTTCCCACAGTTATAGCATAAAGAGGGGCCAACAAACCCACGCTTTTGAAAATTATCCCAAGTGAGACAACAATTATGAGTAGCCTGCCACCCATAAAAACTACACTTTGACCAAATAAAATTATTCCAAACTTGCTTCCACCACGGAACCTCCTCCTCACCAAACTGCTGCCGATCCAAAACACAATAACCAATAGCAACCGAAAATATCCCTCTATTATCTCTTCCCCATGCTAGCACATCATCCCCAGGTAGAGAAGAGCAGGGACGGCTAGCGATAATACGGGCCAGCTCTGCCCTCGCATCCATAGTGCCACCAGCAGGCTATTCTTGAGGATCCTGCCACTGGAGACTAACCATCTGACCAAAGGACTTAACAGTTTTGAAATCTGCCACCTTCAACCATCCAGCATCCCAAAAGCATTGAGCAAGATGTTGAAGATGTGGAAACTCGCTAAGAAGAGGAGCAAAGCCATCCCAAGAATCCTACCAAAAAAGAGCCCGAGACCCAGTATAACAAATCCAAAATAACCCCTGCTTAACCAACTCTGCTCCCTTTTTCAAAGTATTCCAAACAAATGATCCTCGACCAGTCAAGCTGTATCGAGGAATCTTTGAACCTTCCACTCCCCTAAGATACTTGTGGGAGATAATCTTGGCCCAAGTTTGCTCCTGATTACTACACCAATGCCAATACAGCTTAGCAGCCAAAGCAGTCCTAGAAAGAGAGCTTAGACGAAGACCCAACCCCCCAGCTTGCCTTGGTCGACAAATAGTCTCCCATTTAACAAGACTCCATTTTGAGGAACCAAGATTGCCAGCCCATAGGAATTGCCTAGAAAGAGAATCCAGGTCATGAAGAAAACTTGCTGGAGCAATCTGAATAAGGCATCTATACACCGGTAAAGCCTGAACAATCGACTTCAAAAGTAAAACCCGACCAGCAAAAGTTAACCATCTATGATTCCAATGACTAACTCGACTACGAAATTTTTCAAGTATGTTAGTCCAAACTGCCCTAGGTAGAGGACCAACAGAAATGGGAATCCCCAAGTATGTAAGAGAAAGAGTTCCAACCTGAAACCTGAGAATCTGAACAATTCTAGCTTGAACCCTGGGATCTGTATTGAAAAATAAAATAATAGACTTGTGCTCATTAATCTCCTGACCAGAGACAACCAAATACAAGTCCAAAGCATGTCTAAAGTTGGTTGCTTCACAAATAGAAGCTACACCCAAGAGAGCAGTGTCATCAACAAACTGAAGATGGGAAATGGTTGGCCTACTATTCTCCCATTTCCATCCATGAATAAGACCCTGGTGAACCTGATCTTTAAGCCAGTGACCCAGACCTTCAGCCATAATTATAAACAAGTACGAAGATAAAGGATCCCCCTGCCGAAGACCCCGGGAAGCATGAAACAAAGGAGAGGGCTTTCCATTAATTAGGACAGAATATGAGGGAGTTGTAATACAACTCATAATCCACTCAATCCAAGAAGGATCAAATCCAAAGGCCAAGAGGATTTTGTGAAGAAAAGACCATTTCACCCTGTCATAAGCCTTCGCCATATCCAACTTCATAAACATAAACTTATTCTTAGAAGTGCTCATAGAATGAATCGCCTCGATAGCAATAGCCACTCCATCCAAAATCTGTCGACCAGCCACATAGCCACCCTACTCATCAAAAACAACTCTATCCAGCCAAGGCTTGAGACGCTCCACAATCAGCTTAGTAATAATTTTATACACCACATTGTAGAGAGCAATAGGCCGGAACTGATCAAAAGAGCTAGCACCCTCCTTTTTAGGAATTAGCATCAAAAAAGTGGAATTCAAAGCTTTCAACAATTGATGGTTATGAAAGGACTCAAGAACAACCCTCAAAAGATCAGATTTAATAATTTCCCAAAAGTGTTGAAAGAACTCAACCGGGAAGCCGTCAAGCCCCGGAGCTTTCCCAGTCTTCATAAGGAAAACTACCCTTTCCCGGTTCATCAATGGAAATAGGTTGAAGAAGGCATGCATTGATCTCTTCTAAAATAACCGAAGGAATACAACGCAAAATAGTATGATCATCAACATGATCCCCACAAAAATCCTCAGAATATAAGGAAGAAAAAAATCGAACAGCTTCCCGAGAGATATCCTGAGAAGCAGACAACTGAATACCTTGAGAAGAAATAATCGAAGAAATACCATTACCGTGTCTTCAAGCCTTAACAGTGTTAAAGAAAAAGCTGTATTTCGATCTCCTTGTAACCATTCCACCCTGGCATTTTGCTTCCAGAAAATCTCTTCCCGAAGCTCCCATTCTTGAATTTCATGCAAAGCTTCAAACTCCTCCTGCAAATTTTGCTCTGTTAACCCATGATCTCTGATATGTCTGGTGATAACATCAAGCCTTCTTTGGGCCAAAGTTTTAGCCTGAAATAGATTCCCGAAACACTGCCTGTTCCACTTTTTGAGTTGATATTTCACAAATTGGAGTCTTTTAACAAAAGAGTACATAGCAGTACCGTGGGAAGGACAGCCCTGACTCCACCAGTTTTATTACCATAACCTTTTGCAATTTTGTGATATTTTCACAAAAAAAACATTCTCCATACAATAATAAAATTGTTATAATTTTTTATAACATACATAAATTTTAATTATAACTTTATGAAAGAAAAATTATTACTTGCATATTTCATAATTTTCTAGTTTTACTCATTGCCATTAAACTAAGAGACACATTAATTCCTTTTTGGAATCTTGCAAGATAACCCACTTCTTCACTTCTTATATGAAATGCATATCTTGATTTTTATTCCTATTGATTTATTTTCATTGACCCCAAAGTAAGTTGCAAGATAGAAATCCAATTTTTAGTTGTAGTTATTTTTTATGGTAATATACACATAAGAGTTTTTGATATGCCAGCTATAGAATAAACATGAGAATTAAAATTATACAAACACTTCATAATTAAAAATTTAAGAATTACAAATATAAACAAATAAATTACTTTATAGTTAATTTAATAATTTCTTGAAAATTTTGTTTCTTATGCTTAAAGGTATCCAATGCAATATACCAATACTTATAAGTTAAATCCAATGCTAAAATCCTCTTTAATATCCTTATTTATCCAAGCTTCCTATTTAATATCCTTATTTATCCAAGCTTTATTTTTACTAGGAATTTTAATGAAATACAGTTCACACTTGTTTGAACAAAATATTTTTGTATCAATGTTAGCTTGTTGGATCAAGAACTTATCAAATAAACAACGGTTAAAAATAATTGTTTTGTAAACTTGAATATCAAAAAAATTAAAAAAATTCAAATTGAAAATATTTGTATGCTACTTTTATCCATCAAAGCATATCCTATATGGTTTGTGCAAATTCAATAATCCATAGTGCTATGGAAGTGCAATTGTATATCAAAATAGCCCCCAAAAAAATCTAAATAAATTGGAATATTCATTGTACGTATAATAAGAAGAATGGGGATGATTATTCTTCAATGATAAAATAAGACTACAAAGTAAGAGGATAATTTTATCTATTTATCATAATTTTGTATATCTAGACCTAATGGTACTTTATGATCTATGTAGTTCTTTAGACTAAGTATATTTACGTCTAGATGACTCAAGTTAATTAGATATTTGTCATTGTTAAGGAATCAAAATTCAAATGGATCTTTGTTGTGGTTATTGTTGTGCTTTTGAGTGAGTTGGCTAAGAAAACCTATATGTTTTTTTTTTTGGTAAGTAAGAGAATATTATAATTAACACCGGGTTTTAACTGGTTGACCCAAAACCATTTTACAAAATAGGGTCCACTGACCAACTGGACAAAGGCCAAGCCCTAAAAGTTTAAACTGACAACAAAAAGGGCCAAGACCTACTCTTCCATCAGAATACAGCCAAACTAAACTATGGAAGCCTAATATTATGGCCATCAGAAAAGAAAGACGCAAAATAGAACTAACAAAGACAAAAACTAATCATGCAAGCACCATGCAGAGTAGCTTGTGCCCATATAAAATAATAGAATATGGTAAAAAGAAAAACATCCCATAGAATGGACAGCCAAGAGGCCAAGCAGTCTTCCTTGTAGTCCTCATCTAACTTCTTATCATCCTTCTTGCCATCATCTTTATATTTTGCCTTCGACTCCTTGTTCCCCTAGAACTGCTGGCTATAAAACAAAAGATTTAGAGAATCACACAAATCAACAGCTGCACTGATGAGGCCAGACAGACTCTTCAACTGGTTGATACTGTTGGAGGCTGATGAAATTGTCATCTTCTCCAAGACTATTATGGTGGGGTCTGGTACCTCATTGTCAAGGAAGACTATGAATTGTCAAGGAAGACTATATGGTGGGGTCTGGTACCTATATGTTAAGGAAGATATTGTTGATGGTATTAAGCAGGGGATGATAAAAATCTATATTATGAATTGTATTGTGGTTGTAGGAGATAGGAGGATGGATACCTATTTGTAGGGTAAGAAGAGGATCAACAAATAGGATCAAATATATTATGATTCTATAACTTCCTCAACACCATGTAATAAAGTATTTCGTAGTTATCAATAGAAAATGTTTTACAGTTTTAGAAAATAAAGGTACTTTTGAAACATTTCTTCCATTTTTTTCTTTTTCACCTAAATTTTTTTACTAACTACTTCAAAATCTAAAATCATTTTTTAAATAAATTTTATAGCCAATTAGTTAAGAAGAAAATATTGTTAAAAATTAGAAAAGAATTGAGTTCTTGTTAAATTTAACAAAAGTTGAAAATTAAATGAAATTGGTTTACACAAATATTAACTAAAATATTAAGGTTTTGAGTTACATTAACATAACCTTATAAGTTCCTCTTAAGAACAAATTTTGATTGTATTGTTTTAAAATCATCACAAATCCTTAAGTGCTAAGTTAGAATGATACAAATCATACAAATTATACCTAAAAATAAATAAAAATTTCAATGTTTTTCATAACTATTCCAAAAACAAAATAATATTGAAATATTACATTATTCATATAAAGGGATTCTTTATAACATCTCATGTTCCTTTCTCTTATTATCCTCATTCTACATGTACTATTCTTATTTTTTTTCCTTTTTTAGCCACACTTTTATTTCTTGATAGTTGTGTTGATCCTTATAAGTGGTGCCTTCATTTATTTATTTTTCTAGCCTATTTACTATCTATCAAATGATATATAAATAAACTATTGAAGCTAGGATATGTAAATTCAAGGGGTATGATGCTTTTCTCAAATTCAATATTAATGGTGGTGCTACATAGAGGCATTATATAAATAGAATTAACATTGCTAGAGCACTATAATAGTGTAACTTTAGCATTGATAAGTAGACATTTAAGTATTTTTTTATGATGGAATTTACTAACTAAAGGGGTGGTTCAAGCTTAGTTATCAATTAAAAAACTAAAGAGGTGATAAACATCATAAATTGATGTCAAGAGTATATTAAAATATGATACAAGTATTCATAATTATCTTGTTTGAAGTGGCTTATTTTAAATTATGTGGATTTTTATAGTAGATTATTTTGTAGTTAGTATTTAGAATGGGTTGACTATATGGAAGAAATACTTATGATTTTCTTATGTTAGACATGGGAAAATCTACATTGGTGTTTGGTGAAAGGACATCCATAATCATGTCAAGATTTATCCTAATCAAAATTAATATGATAAGTCATAAGTTCTCCAATATATTGTACAATACTAGATTATTTATAAACATAAAATCAACATAGAACAATAGCTTTAAAATCAATATAATAGCACAACCCAAACTACTAGAAAAGAAGAAAAAGGGAAAGAAAAATTAAAATCCTTTCTTGTTCAAATAGCATTGCATGCTCAAGATAAAGAAGAAAAATGGTTTCTAGATAGTGGATGCTCTAGACACACAACAGGATAAAAAGACATGTTTACGGTTTTTAAAGAAGGAAATAGAGGGTCAGTAAAATTTGGGGACAATGGTTTAGCAAATATTTGTGGAAAAGGAACTCTAAGTATAGGCAATAGGAAAGCAAAAGCTAAAAAAAAATTATATGTGGAAGGTCTGAAACATAACCTCTCAAGCATTAGTCAACTCTGTGATCAAGGTCTTATGGTAACTTTTCATCAAGATAGATGTGAAGTAAGGAAACTTGAATCTGGAAAACTAGTATCTAGCGCCATAAGAGAAATAAATCTTTATGTACTCAATGAGATAAAAAAGTAAAAATGTCTCTTATCCAAAGAAAATGAAATCCGGTTTCAACATACAAGATTGGGACAAAAGGAGAATCTTCTAATGGCTTTAGAAGATAAAGAAGGTGGTTTAATAGAAGACAAGCCAAAAGGAAGTAATGATATGAACAAAGGTAAACAAATAAAGGATTATTTAGTAGAGAATGGTTATGATATCAAGGGAGAACTTATCTATACCTTTGAAATAGTAAAGAAGGTTAGAAATAAACACTCCAAGCTTTAAATTCAATTTCAATAATGTCATGAAGAAAGGTTATTGCTCATATAAGATTTAGAGAAGTCAAAGGCTAAGGCAAGAAAGTTCAAGGATAAGTTAGAAGCAAATATTTTGGAATGTGAGAAGTTAGCACAAGTGGCTACTCTAAAAGAAGACTTAAAGGACTCCAAGATCAAGATGAAGAGTTTCAAAAATAGCTCTAAGAACTTGGATAAATTCATATGTGGACAACATCGAACATCATGTTCAACATGTCTTGGCTTTGGAAAGATTCAAAAGAAATACGAAAAAGGATATACTTCAAGTCTTGAAGAAGAAGGAACTTCAGAATAAGATACATCATAAGAAGACAATTTAAGTGAAAGTGGGACATCATAGGATGATTTGGACAAAAAGATTTCAACAAAGAGAGGAATAATGCACAAAGAAGATACAGATGGAACAATAATCAGAGTAGGAGACCAATTAGGTCAATACAAGGAGGCTTTAATGGAAGATGCTTTTCATGTCACAGGTTTGGACACATGGCTTCACAGTTTAGGACTCATGAAAGACAGGTATATGGAAAATAATAGCTTTTTCAAGGTTATTGATACTCATGCAATGGTTTTGGTCACAAGGCAATGAATTGCAGGGTTCATGATAGAAGAAGATATGGCTTCATTAGGAGAAATCCTAAGACAATTGCACATCCAAGGAATAATAACATTAAGTTTTATAAATGTAATAATGATGGTCACATAGCAATATGGTGTAGAGCAAATATTCCAGAAACAAGCATGAACAGCAACAGGAACATGAATAGGGACATGAATATGAATAGGAACAGGAATATGAACAAAAACAAGAATATGAACAGAAACAAGAATATGAATAGGAATAGACTCAAAAATAATAGTGACTTAGAAAAGAATAAGAGCAGGAACAAGGATGAGAACTGGAACAGGAACATGGATGAGAACAAGAACATGAACAAGAATAGAAGTGATGATAGGAACATGGATGATAACTTAGAAATAAATAGTGAGCAGATTCAAAAGATTCACAGAAGAAGAGAGAAATATAAAGGTACATATTTGTGCTTTCAAGGAGTAGAAATACTCCCACCCCAAAATTAACCATCTCATGTGGATGTGGGGGAGGGGCTAAGCTAAGAGGCTAATTCTTAGCCTCGAGCCCCAAAGGTGACCCTTTTCCATTGATGTCAAAGGGGGAGATATTTGTGAGAGCATTAAGCCAGATGGAGCAGAAAATAAGGTCAGGCTTCAGTAAAATGAATATGGGTTGCCATCAATGACAAAGGGGGAGATTGTTGGATATTTTGAGTCCCTAAGCTAAAAGTTTTCATTGATGTCAAAAGGACCTATGTAAGTAAGAACTATAATTTTGCTCCACAAAAAGCTTCATGAGAAGCCAAGTTTTTGATCAAAGGTTCTAGAAGGGATGCATGGCATTTGGTTCCAAAAGGAGCTTCAAGGGAAACTTAGCAAAAGGTTTTTATGAAAACCAAGGAAGTCAAGGAAAGGTTTTATTTAAAACCAATGGATGGCATATTTGAAATGGGTTTTTCTTAAAACCCAAGTTGGCTTTTCATTTCATCTAAAAAAGTGCCCCGATGATGGAGAAATTTAATTTTAAATGTTTAGTTTAAATTTTAAAATTAAATAAAAGGTTTTTCCCTCCTTTCTTATTGGCACTGCCGACGTCATGATGGCAATGTTAAAAGGGACGATGTATTCTCATTGAAGGATGGTTTATATAAATAAGCCAAAGGTTTTCCATTTAATAAATCTAAGGTGTGTCGCATGATTTTCAAAAATCTAAAGTGCTTGGAATCTGAATATTGCATAGTGAATTTCATGGAGTGTGACGTGGGTAGTTAATTCATGGACTGTCAAATTTTTGGCACCAAGGTACTCATGTGGATAGTGTTAGCTCACGCGGATTAGTTATCGCTTGGTAGCATGGTGGGCAGAGGTTCAAAATTCCAAGGAATTTCGAGGGCTCCTTTGAGGTATGCACTCTGACTCCGATATTTGTGGGGGTAAATATTTTGATTAAAAAATTTGCTTGCTAAGGTTTGATTATTATTTTTTATTAAAATATTTCATAAGTGATTGGTTAAATGCTTCAAGGTTTTCTGGATTGAGATTTGTGATTAAACCTTGTTTTATAAGCATTATTATTGGAAGCCATTGGTTGTGCAAAGAACTTGAACTTGAGTTAGAAGAGAAAATGAGTATCATTGTTATGTGAGATTTGTTTTTGAGCATTGTTGGAAATATTTTGAGTTGATTGATACATGCTTGGACTAGGGTTTTTGATAAAGGGTTGTTCATTAAGGTGCTTGGTTGAGTTGAGTTGATTGAGCCTAGTCAAGTGGATGCATGTGGTTGTTCAAGTTTCATAAAACAAACTATTCTATATTCTTGATTTGAGTTGATATTGAGATTTGAGAATAGAATATATAGAGTCTCTAACAATTCTCTTTATGCTTCTATGAAATTGATTTGATTTGAGATTGGGATTTGAGTATAGAACATATAGAGTATCTAAAAATTCTCTTTATGCTTCTATGAGATTGATTTGAGTTGAGATTGGGATTTGAGTATAGAACATATTGAGTCTCTAACAATTCTCTTTATGCTTCTATGAGATTGAGTTGAGATATTTATTGAGCATTAAGTATAGAATATATTGAGTCTCTAACAATTCTCTTTATGATTCTATGATATTGGACAAGTTCTGTGTAAGCTTGTTAAGCATATTTGAGCAAGTCCTAGAGAGGACTTATTGAGAAAATTTGAGCAGGTTATGTATGGACCTATTGAGTAGATTTGGACAGATTCTGTATGGAGCTGTTGAGAAGATTTGGACAGGTTATGTGTGGATCTGTTGAGCAGATTTGGATAGGTTATGTATAGATCTGTTGAGAAGTTTTGAGTAGGTTCTATGTGGACCTGTTGAGCAGATTTGGACAAGTTCTGTGTGGACCTATTGAGAATATTTGGACAAGTTTTGTGTGGACCTATTGAGAAAAATTGAGCAGGTTCTGTGTGGACCTGTTGAGCAGATTTGGAAAAGTTTTGAGTGAGATTTTTAAGTAGATTTAGACAAGTTCTGAGTGAGCTTGTTGAGTAGATTTGAGAAGGTTCTAAGTGAACCTATTGAGATAGAGCTTTTAAGGTGATAGAGTATAGAGGATATAGTCTCAGTGGATAGAGATCCAATAGCCAGTACAATTGAAAAAATATATGAGTGAGGAGTCTTCAAGTGGAGAGAGATCCACCAATCAGTGTAGTGGAGAGATAGATTCTTCTAGAATATCACTAGTCATAGCAAAAGGGGAAAGAGTTCTACTATGGAAGAGATCCACAAATTTGAGATTAGTGTATCAACATCTCCTTTGGACAGAGGTCCATAAACATTGTACTTGGGAAGGATTCCTAAAATATTATTTGAGAAATATTTAGAAGAAATATTTTTCTATGGAGGTAGACCACATTGGGTGAACCATGTTAAAAATGATGTCTCTCATGTGTGTGATGCTTTGTGTGATGTTCATTGTTTTATTAATGTTGATGCTACTATTTTGGGAAATTTTTTATGTTATATTGTTCACCCCCCCTCTCAGTATAAGCACATATTCTTCATTTGTTTCATGCCCAAATATTTTTCTAACCTAGATATAGGTAGAGTCTACTAGTTAGCCTGGGCTCTGACACCAACTGTAATAAACCCAATTGTTACTTATCATCCACTAATATTTTTTTGAAACCCTTATAATAATCATTTTCACCTTTCAATGAGTCAAGAGTATAATAATGATCTAAGACAAGGATATCCCAAATACTTAGTAAGTGATCCAAGCCATAAAAGATTAATCCATAGTCACATTTAAGTGCATTCACAACCATTCATAAATAGGATTACCATCTCCTTTAATTCCTCCATACCATCACCATTTGATATGAGGATAATACAATGGCTAAGTCCTTCATGAGGATATCTCAAAGGTTTTACCATTTAATTGGGAGTTTTACCCAAAGGGAATTATCCCCTCCTCTCCATACTATCCATGAAGTCTAGTATTAATGAGATATTCATTAATATTACTATTTCTCATGTGACTTGGGATATTGTCTTAATAATCATTATAGAATTTACTCATTTACTAGGTGTGATGGTGTTGGTGATTGGTTGTATTATATTATTGTGGAGGTTATCATGAATTTCCTTCTACACTATTATAGTCCTTGAGAGAGAGTTTAAATACATCCATATAATATACTAGATCAACATAAATCTCAATGCCATACATTTGACAATGTGTAATATCCAAAGTAGTTCCAATACTTGCTCATATTCCAAAATATATATCCCCTAGCATTTATTAGAGGTGAATACTACAATATGAATATTTTATCTCTAATTTACAAAGCTTGTAATAAAATACATAAAACATTACAAGCCATATATGATTATACATAAATTATATCAGCCCTGCATAATTACACTATATCTATATCAATACAAGATTTACATGATAAACATTGCAATAGTCTTCAAAATGTGTTGTCCGGCTCTTCTCTCGATCGAGTTCTCCATGGTTGGAAGAGATGATAGTGAAGGTATCAAGAAAACTCGGATGTAAAGTATGCTAAATGCAATACAAGCAATCCATGCAATCAAGCATCACACATTTTCCAAATTTATATCACATATAGAAAATCAACAAACATGAATTTCAATTTCATCTATCTTTAATATTTTCATAACAAGTATTAATTCTTAATACATTCATCATTTGTTTAGATTACCACCAAATTAAAGGAAGAGTCCCATAACTCTTCCCAAGGAATGGACACCAACCCATCCTTTCAATAACTAGAAAATATTCCATCCTTCTAGTTGAGATATATTTATTTATAAAATTACTCAAACACATAATAGTTTACTATTTGTTTCCTAGAATTATACAAAGACTATGATTTCACTTGTTCATTCTACTTGTCTATCTAATAGACCTCAAATCATAGTTTTTTTTTTCTTCTTATTTTATAATCCATTCTAATTTTAATTAATAAAACCAATATTTATAAATCTAATTGATTTCAATTTGATTTTTCAACCATTCCAAAAAAGAATACAAAATGGTAGTTTATAATTACAATAGTTTCTATCTTAGTCATTTTTGTAAAATATCCTATAACAAAACTATTGTATTTATAA
Organism: Wollemia nobilis; assembly: GCA_028583015.1. NCBI lineage: Eukaryota > Viridiplantae > Streptophyta > Pinopsida > Araucariales > Araucariaceae > Wollemia > Wollemia nobilis. The sequence goes on along the minus strand of JAQPPZ010001599.1, from coordinate 149,770 downwards.
CATGTAGTGTATTCAGAGCTATGATTTATCATAAACCATACATAATTATAAAATCTATCATAAATTCCCAATGATGAAGTTTTTACATTTCAATTAAGTCACCAATTTTTGTTTATAAAGGACTATAGCCATAATAACTTTAACCTAAAATATTGTATTTATTAATTGTAGGTATTTGAGACAACCTACAATACAAACACCAATATCTATCATGATTAGCACAATAGCCAATATTTGTACATGTGTTAGAGGTTATAATATAAATATGTGACCATAACATGACCAATAAAGCCAAAGGTAAATTAATCTATGTTTAAAACCTTCATTGTTACTCATAGTTATTTATTATAACAACTCAAAATCAATGTTGATCCAAAAATGAGTAGACATTACAATCCACCCAAGGTTTACAGTATACGACTTGCTACGAAATGATCCCAAGTGACTCCATGGTATTTAAAACACTATCCCTAATGGTGCATAAGGTAGGTTTCGATATGAAATGCCCAACATGGTTATCAGGAATTGAGACCAAAATATATATACATAGAAATTCATTATAATACCAATAGAGAGCTTATATACATATATCCAACTAAATCCTAACATTAATTGAATTATATCTTCTCATAAGTATTGAAATCTATCACAAACAATTACGAAATCGTTCGATAGTTCAGATTTATAAGGTAATCTAAATATCTGGCAATACATGTAGTTTGTCGATAGTTGAAATACTGGGTTACAAGATCAAGGTTTATTGTTGTGAAATGTGTCATTAAACCAACAACATGAGTGATAATATTGGGTATCTATGATAGAAGTTTCATTTATAATACACCGTCTCAATAGATTAAAATACTATCCAAACAGATAAGATAAATCCTTTGTTATGAAATTATGAATATCATGCGATGTCAGCTACATGGGCATTGGTTTTAATTTTCTTATCCCTTCTATATTTGGTGAAGATAAATGAAGGAATTATCTTTCAAAGCTTACGAGGTAGAACATAGGTTAGATCATCAATTTTGAAAGGCCATATGAAATATTTCAACAGGTTTTGTGTAGACCTATTGAGAGGATTTGGATAGGTTCTATATGGACGTGTTGAGCATATTTGGACAAGTTCTTTGTGGACCTATTGAGCAGATTTGAGCAGGTTCTGTGTGGACCTGTTGAGCAGATTTGGATAAGTTTTGAGTGAGCTTGTTGAGTATATTTGGACAAGTTTTGAGTGAGCTTGTTTAGAATATTTGAGAAGGTTCTAAGTGAACCTATTGATACAAATCTTTGGAGTTCATAGAGTATAGAGGACAAAGTCTCAATGGATAGAGATCCAGTAGCCAAGAAAATTTAATAAAGATATGAGTGAGGAGTCTTTAAGTGGAGAGAGATCCACCAGTCAGTGTAGCAGAGAGATAGAGTCTTCTAGAAGATCACTAGCCATAGCATAAGGGCAAAGAGTTATCCTGTGGAAGAGATCCACAAATTTGAAATTAGAGGATCAACATCTCCTCTGGAGAGAGGTCCATAAATATTGTACTTTGGAAGGATTCCCAAAATATTATATAAGAAATATTTAAAAGAAATAGTTTTTTGTGGAGGTAGCCCACATTGGGTGAACCACGTTAAAAATGATGTCTCTCATGTGTGTGATGCTTTGTGTGATGTTCATTGTTTTATTAATGTTGATGCTACTATTTGGGAAAATGTTTTATGTTATACTGTTCACCCTCCCTCTCAGTATAAGCACATGTTATTCATTTGTTTCATGCCCAAATATTTTTCTAACCTAGATCTAGCTAGAGTCACATGGTCCAAAAGGGTTCTATTTAGGTAGTCTTCTCAATATGTCATGTTTTAGGTGTCTACACTAACCAAAAACAAAAATATAGGCTTAAAATATTGAGACTTGGTGAGTCTCAAATCCAAAGCTTTACAAGGTTAGATGTAATAAAATAAAGTGCAGAGATTGCATTAATTAAAGAGCTTCTATCTACTATTATCTAAGTTTGGATTTGTTATCAAAGTGTCCAACATATAAGGGGAAGGTGTCTACTCATAAAATACAACCTCAAAACTCTTATATTGCAAAAAAAAATTTGCCACAAAACAAGAATTTAAGATTTGAAAAAAAAATTCAAAAGAAGGTGCATTAAAGGAATTTTATATACAATTTATGGTATATTTTATTGCACTACTCTAATCTGGTTTTTATAGCAAAATAGTATATTTTAAAGTTCCTCAAAAGGTACAATAAATATAGGGTAAATCAGCTAAGGAAGGTTGAATGTCAATACTCTTCTTCCCAAGCAAAAGGAGCCACTCAAAGGGCTCATCATGGATGAATGAACTTGCAAAATCAAATCCCATATAAGGCTATTATCAAGCTACATTTACATAGATAAAAAGAGTGCACATATACAAAGATAAGGCATCAAAATCTACACAAGAATCAACACATTGGAGGCATATAAGACAAGGATCAAAGGTGCTACATTTAAAGTCTTAAACTTGGATAAGATCATCCAATAAAGGAAGAACAAAAATCAACATGCAAAGCTCCATAGAACCTCATCAATACACCTGCAAAATAAAATATTGCTTACTACCCAAGAAATATAGAAAAGTAAAGTAATTGTATACAAAAGGACTTAAGGAGTTATAATATTATCCTTGGAAGGCATTATAGGAAAGTGATTCTTGTAGAGATCTTGAATACCACTTGGTATTAACTTTCTAAGGAACCATTTCATCTCTCAAAACTTAATAATCCTCATGTAGGGGTTACAGGGAATATCAAGGAAGTGGTGACACTTGTTATCCTCCACAATATTCACACAAGTGCCCATATATTACAGAATTACCAAGAAGCATTGAACAAGGAATTGGTATGTTAAATAAGGGCATGAGTGCTCATATGCAATGGGTATGACACTTGTCACAAAGCTCAATATTATTCCTCCATAAAAGGCACCCAAAGTCCAAATTTCAAAGGCATAGCAAAGCACAGTCAAAGCCATCCAAAGTGTAGAATGGAAGGAAGGAAGAAGGAGCATTAAAGGCTCTTGGTATTGAAGGTCAAACCTTCCTATTTTTGCAGCACCTACATTCTAGCATTGAAGACAAGGAATTCCAAAGCATATCCATTGATTCTAACACCAAAGGTGACCTTAATATTGTTGTTATATCTAGTTGAAAAAAGTGTCAAACAGTGAGGAGATTTAGCATCCAAAGGTAAGGTTTAATACCATTTTATTATTGCTTTCAGTTTTGGAGATATAAGGGTTATAATATAAGGTTAAATCTTATATTTTGAAAGCAAAATCTATAAATGATAACTTATCAAATTGAAATAATATTTATAATTTAACCTAGGAGAAATAAGGAATTCGACTTGTATGAAATTCTTTAATATATTGCAAATGTTATTAATTTCCTAATTTTACAAATTTGGGGGCCATAAGGATTACTACATCAAATTAATTGATTGGAAATTAGAAACAATCCAAGGGATATAAAAAGAGGTTATTAAGCATTTTTACTAAGGTTGGAAAACTACAATTTTCTTATCTCAAAATCTCTCAAAAAGGACAAAATAAGTTCAACATTAAAACCTCTTCAAAATTTAAAAGTGCTTAGTTCAATAGGAGTAATAACGTGTTAGAAAATTTGATTTTTGATCTTTACACAAATTTTACAAAATCAACAAAAATTGAACTATACTTTACAAAAGCACTATATCATAATCCAAAATCATTAGGGAGACATAATGCATTTTACAAAACTTGATAATAATAATATCCTTCAAAGATTATCAAGTTGGGAAGATATAAGCTTTCTACAAAATTCTAAAATTTGGTGTTCATATTCTCATTACTAGGGAGACATAAGGAAGCCTACAAACCTAAGGATTTATAAATATTTTATCAAATCAAGCTTATATACTTCAATGAGGAATCATATATCCAAAAACTTGCGAGCTATAAATATGTCTACTTCCAAAAATACCTATAAGAATAATTGCTTCAGAAAAGAAAAATTCAATACCATAAAACTTGGGATTATGAATCTACTCAAGAAATTGGAAGGAAAGTTAAATCTAACTTCAAAAGTAATCCATAGTGAAACCTTAGAAGATAATTTTGATACTATCGAATGTTATCTTCAAACCTATCTCAATGAAGAAATTGACAATGGAAAAAGTGATATTTCACTTTCCTTAGACTTTGTGAGCATATTATACATGGCACTACTAACATATAAACACTACAAGGTAGAAAATGAAGAACAAAAAGGATTGATAGAATTACTCAAAAAGAAGGTAGAACTTGATGAATCATATCTAGAAAAGTTTTTTCAATCCTCATGTAGCATCAACACTTCCTGTTCTACTAACTCAAAATCTTATCATGATGCCTTAAGTGGTTGTTCAAAAACTTCTATACAAATTAAATAAAAGAAAGGAAAATCTTCCTCAAAAGAACCAAGTAGCAGCTCAACCTCCTATGACAGTACAGAAACCAGAATTAAAGGTAAAGCTAGATATGAAGAAGAAGACATAGCAGATAAAGCAAGAATATAATGCAAATTCAATTGAAAGAAGAATATTTAGCTTTAGCTACAACTTTCTCTGCATCATATGAAGAAATAGATTACCTACTGAACCTGAATACAAAGAACACAAAAGAAGAGTACAAAGTGAGGATGAAGAAGAAGAAGATACATATTGAAGACTAAATTATTCAACACCCAAATAATGTAATACAGGAGGGAGTTAGAAATAGAGTTTATTCCATCATTTGGATTATGTAAATGTATCTTCCAAGGTACATACTTAGGACATTAGATTACTTTAAAGGGAAGTTATATAGTTACTTCATGTAATGTAATAAATGGATAAGTATCAATGTGTAAGATTTATATGTGCAAGTTGTCTCTTGCACAACTAGGTAGAGTGTTGGTCAAGGAACCTATCTTCCTCTATAAAAAATACCTCATTATTTGTTAGACATAGAGTCAGGAGACAAAGTCAGATAGTGTAGCTTAGATCATAGTACAATTCTATGTAGATCACCATCCATTGGTGATGGGTGCAATGTAGTTCAATAGCTTCATTAATGGAGTGTTCATTTCCTCCATAGCTACATTGTATTCTTTTATGTCATTTCTATTTATGATATATTTCAGTCATCTAGTAGATTTACTTTCTTTCATATTATTTTGCATCGTGTGATTGCTATCTCCCAATGATCATTACATCAAAATCTAACATTTTTTTTATAATTTGTGGAAAACATCCCAAAAGGATGCCATTTTTGGGTAAGGCCCAAGGAGGCAGGGGTATCCATTCCACCAAAAATTCCCAGGAATCGGACCTGGCCTACCACCTTTGACATACTCAAGGAGCAAACAAACACACAAAACCAATTTAAAAATAAGTAAATAACAACAAAAATAATAAAATAAAATAAAAAACATGTTCCTTGAGTGTGCCAAAAACAAAAGCACAACCAAACACGCACAATAAGAAAAAATAAACCACAACATGAACCACATAGAAAAATACAAGAACCACTTAACAAAACACAAACAAGACAAAAACAACATAACCCTACAAAGACATAACCCAAAAAAAAACATGAAAAATAAACACAACCAAAACCTAAAAAATAAAAAATAAAATAAAATAAAATAAAAATAAAAATAAAAAACAACCAACAATAAAAAATAAACAAAAACAAAAAACATAGAAAACACTCACACATAAAAACATGAATTAACACAAACAAAGAGAAACTCAAGAACAAGAACGAAAAAAACACAAGAACAACAACAAAAAACATAAAAAAAAAAAACACAAAACAACAAAAAAACAAGAACAACAAAAAGAACACAAAAAAAAAACAAAACAAAAGAATCCACCCACCTTAAAAAACTATAAAAAAAAAAACAAAAAAGAAAAAAAACAAAATTGAACATAATAATGACCTATCTAGACCAGAAGACTATTAAGGCAAGAATCAACAGAGGAAAAAAAATAAAGAATAGAATTAGCTAGTGAACTAAAAAAAACTAAATGAACCAAAGAGAAGCAAAAAAAAAAAAAAGCAAGAAGAAACTAGGTGTAGCAGTGTGAACACATGGTTTAGGTTTAGTTGTCAGCAAGTTTATAATGTCGGAATGTTTGTTTTAATTAGTTTTTCTCTTCTTCCCCTTATCCCTCCATTTCCTCCTTTATTCCCTCTTCCTCCTTTTCCCTCCACCTTCCTTTCCCCTTATTCCTCCGACCTCCCTTCCTTTCCTCTCCGCCGACTTTCTCCCTATCTTCTCCATATATATTAGTAGGCATTTCCTATGTTCTAAGGTTGTGTGAGCTCTGCGAAATTAATATTGAATTTGTTTATTTAGTTAATTTTTTGTTATTACCTCATGGTCCAAATTTGATATTTGGTATCAGAGCCGAGATCGCACGGGCACGATTCTCGAGATCGCACGGGCATGATTCTCGAGGATGCACGATGACTGGCTGGCAAGCGTGTTGGGTACGCATCTCGAGGGCACACTGTGTTCGAGGAGCTAGTGATCGGATCAAGGAGGTGGTAGAGCTGGGCATGGATTTTGATGCTACATGATTTTTGAGGTGACACATGGCAGGCAGAGCGATAGCTGACGTGGACACGTAGATCGAGGTGCTTAGGTGGACGTTGACATGACGAAAGTTGACACGTGGCGGGTGCTGACAGAGCACTGATGTGGCATGTTGAGGTGACATGGCACGCTGAGGTGGCGAGGCGATCGAGCGTGTGTGGTGGCAAAAATTTGTTGGACCACGTGGCGGATGCGGATTCGTCTGACGGTGACACATGGTGGTCGCAAATTGGTCGAGGAGAAAGCATCGTGTTGAGGAGCGATTTCCCGAAGGTAATCGAATGTACATGTGCCTTCGCACATATTTGAAGACTTAATTGTCTTTCACCCACTGCATGTGGGATAAATCGATGTTTTTTGTTTTAAAAAAAATATTTCCGCCCATATGCTATAAGGAATAGATCATTCCTTTGTTTACCCGTCGAGGTCTGTAGCGGCGTTGGTTGTGTTGTTCGCTGGTGGACGAGAGGTCCCAGGGTCGATTCCCGTCGGGGGTTAAAAAACAAGTTTTGTTTTGTTTTTTTTTAATCGTCGGACGTAGCAAGGGAATAATACGACAAAATTTACCATCCTTCTCACCGGCACCGCGTGGTGTAGCGGCTAGTTGCTGTGGGTAGGACACGGAGGTCCTAAGGTCGAATCCCGTCGGGGATTTCACGACGAAAAAAAACAACAAAAGGTTTTTTTTTATTAATGTTTTTTTTCTTATTTGTTTTTAAAGTTTTTTAAAAATTTGATGTTTTTTTTTTATATTTTTTATTAAGTTTTTTTAAAATAAATTTGTATTTAAAAAAAACTAATTTAAAATATATATAAAAAAATGTTAAAATTTTAAGGGCTTTATTAAAACAAATTTTGAAAAATTGTTTAAAAAATAAAAGGGTGAAAAGTTTTTTTTTAGCATCATTATTGTAACCCAGTGCATGCGGTGAAATTTTTGAGTAGATGATTCGGTCATCTGGATGCTATTATGCATTGCTCTCTCTGTTGAGACGAGAGAATCCTGATTCCTTTGACAGGAAATTCCACCAGAGTGGACTTCATACTGTGTTTTGTCAGTTGGAAAACCAAGTGATTGCACATCAGAGAAAACCAGATTCGGATACGAGGCGGATTCTGAAGATAATATCTTCGGGCAAAGAGTAGATGAATCCGAGACGGTTGAAACAGTACCTGAAGGACAATCAAGTGATAGTTATACTCCTGTAGTGCCTGAAGTTGAAACGAGTGATAGCTATACACCTCGCTCTCCTGATTCAAAACCGGCAGAAGCAGAGGAAAAAGAACCAGTGGACGTGAAACCTGCAATTGAAGAACAAGTTGTTCTCAAAAGGCATCTTGAGCCAGCAGTAGCAGCAAAAGAAGTCATTATCATCAGTGACAACGAAGCAAACAACTTCACCTTTCCAGTTTTGGGAAATCCTCAAGAAGAAGAACGCCAAATTAGTGAGCATTTTAAGAAAGCTAGATTTGATTAAAAATAATAAATCAGTAATCTATTATGTACTTCTTGTACAGCTTGTTTGAAGTTGAAATAAAAGTTGCTTTCTAAAATGGCTTCCAATACTAGTTTGCCAATCCCTGAATTCAATGGTAGTGATTACGAGTATTGGTCAATTAAAATGAAAATTCTGTTGATTGGCAAAGGTCTTTGGGATGTGATTGAAGAGGGATATACTGAACCTTCAGCTGCTGAGTGGGCATTTTTGAGTGGTGTTGATAAAAGGGCTAGAAAAGAAGCACAGAAGAATAATTCTTTTTCCCTTTATCACATTCACGCCGCCCTTGATAAAAGTATTTTCCCTAGAATAGCTTATTTTAAAACTGCTAAATCTGCTTGGAATGCTTTACAAGAAAGTTATAGGGGTAGTGACCAAATCAAACAAGTTAAACTCGAAACCTTGAAAAGAGAGTTTGAAACTCTTAAAATGCAAGAAAATGAAAAGGTTGGTGATTACTGCGTGCATGTGAAAGCCATAGTAGATAATATGGCCACTTTAGGAGAAGATGTAAAGCTTGAAGTTATAGTGAAGAAAGTGTTGAGAACACTTCTTCCTAAGTGGAATTCAATAGCCATCATTATAAAGGAATCTAAAGACCTAACTTCTCTGTCTTTTGAAACCCTCATTGGCTCACTTCTCTCACATGAGGAGAGATTACAACCATCTCCTTCCACAAATTATGGAGGAGATGATAAATCCTTTGCTTCTCAAGAAGGCAGAGGTAGAGGTCGTGGCAGAGGAAAGTCTAGAGGAAGAGGCAAAAATAATCAGCGAGGTGGAACTTCTAACAGAGGAGAAAATCAGAACAGAGGAGGATTCTCAAACAACAGTGAACAACAACATAATAGAGGAGGACAACAAAATAGAGGGAAACAATCAGGCAGAGGTAAAGGAGGAGATAAGTCAAAACAATCTTGCTACAATTGTGGCAAACTTGGCCATTATGCTCGTGACTGTTGGACTAAGACTTCATAGGGAGCTAGTAGCAGCTAGAGCAGTCAGTTTGGAAAATTTGGAGAAGAGGAAGAGGCCACAAATCTCTTTCTCTCATATGGTCAAGCAGATCAAAACATGAATGATACATGGATCTTGGACACTGGGTGTTCAAACCATATGAGTGGCAAAGAAGAGCTCTTTGCTACTCTAAACTCCTACAAATCCAGCATCAAATTGGGATATGATAAATCATTGGTCGTCGAAGGCATTGGAGCTATGGCAGTTCCAACTAAAGAAGGAGTCAAACAAGTAAGTGATATCTATTATACACCCCATCTCCAACATAATCTTTTAAGTGTTGGACAAATTTTAGAAAAGAACTACAAGTTGCTTTTTGATGAGGGTAAATGCACTATTTTTGATAAAAATAACAATAATAGAATCATTACTCAAGTGCCAATGTCAAAGAATAGATTGTTTCCTCTAAAGTTTGGTCAACCAGGGGGAGATAAGTTAGCAAGTGTTGCTATTTCCAATCCAAGTGTTCTATGGCACTTGAGATATGGCCATTTGAATTCAGCTAGTTTGAAAATGCTAACCTCCCAAGCCATGGTCACTAGACTTCCTAAAGTTTAGGATGGAAAAGAAGTCTGTGAAGGGTGTTCTCTTGGGAAGCATGCCAGATCAAATTTTCCTCATGGACAAGCATGGTGGGACAGCTATCCACTCCAGCTAGTGCATACCGACATCTGTGGTCTGATGCAGACACATAGTCTGGGTAACAACTCTTACTTTCTACTCTTTATTGATGATTATACTAGAATGTGCTGGATATATTTTTTGAAACATAAGGATGAAGCATATGACTGCTTTATTGATTTCAAAACAAGAGTTGAAAGTGAGAGTAGATATTTTGTAAAATGTCTTCGATCAGATAGAGGAGGAGAATATTCATCTAATGAGTTTGTGAATTTTTGTAAACAACATGGAATTAAGAGGCAGTTCACTACTGCCTACACTCCACAGCAGAATTGTGTCATAGAGAGGAAGAATCGCACCATTGTGGAGATGGCAAGGTTTATGCTTCAGACGAAGCATTTGACTAATTCATATTGGGCAGATGCAGCTAGGACCAGCGTGTATATCTTGAACAGAAGTCCTACTTCAAGTTTGGAAGGACATACACCTTACCAAGCATGGTATGGTAAAAATCCAAATGTTAAGCATTTCAGAGTGTTTGGCTCGCTGGCCTATTCTCACATTCCTGATGAGCTTAGGAAGAAGCTCGATCCAAATAGTCAGCAGGTGCAACCACAGACACCATAGAAAGGAAAGCAATAGCCACCACAGAAAGGAAAGCAGTCTCCTCAAGATCTAGATCCAGATCCAGGTTCATCTTCTGATTCTTCTTCTTCACCAAGTCCTTCTTCATAGTGATCTGTACGTTCCTCAGCAATGGACATTGATTCTCCATCCAAAGGTAAGAGAACTCTACAGTATCATCCATCATCTCAGATGTTGGATAATTTTTTTTTAGGAAGATACACTAGGAGTCAAGCTAGTGAAATGGATTCTATTTTACACAGATTAGAAAGTATGCACTTGTATGGTGATGATGTCTCCCAGCAGGAACCTAGGGGAGATCAAGTTAACTATGTTTTGTTAACCAGTGCACAACTTGAACCTTCTAGTTATGAGAATGCATGTACTCAAAAAATTTGGCAAGATGCCATGAAAGAGGAGATAACCTCTATAAAAAACAACGACACTTGGGAGCTGGTAAAGCTTCCTCAAGGCAAGAAATGTGTTGGATGTAAGTGGGTCTACAAGACCAAGTTTAATGCTGATGGTAGCATTGAAAGGCACAAGGCGAGACTAGTTGCAAAGGGATTCACTCAAAAATATGGAATTTATTATGAAGAGACTTTTGCTCTTGTAGCCAGACAGGAGACTATTAGAACAATTCTTGCCTTAGCTGCAAATAAGGGATGGAAAGTACAACACATGGATGTGAAAAGTGCATTTCTAAATGGTTACTTTACAGAATAAGTGTATGTTGAGCAACCACAAGGATTTGAGGAAAAATACAAGGAACATCTTGTTTACAAACTGAAGAAAGCACTTTATGGCCTCAAGCAGGCACCACGATCTTGGTACTCACGCATTGATGGGTACTTCAAAGAATTTGGGTTCACCAGAAGTAGAAATGAACCCACTCTTTACTACCTACAACAAGGAAATGACATCCTCATAGTTTGCTTGTATGTGGATGATCTCATATTCATGGGTAGTAATGAAAAACTGAATATGAAGTTCAAACACTCCATGATGGAGCAGTTTGAGATGAAGGATCTTGGCTTAATGCACTACTTCCTTGGAATGGAGGTTCATCAGTCAGATACAGGGATCTTCATTTGTCAACATAAGTATGTTCGGGACATGCTTAAGAATTTTTCTATGGAGCATTGCAAACTAGTTGCAACTCCAGTTGGACATGGGATCCAATTAAGCAAATATTATGGAGCATCAAAAGTTGACGTGACCACTTTCAGAAGCATGGTTGGGAGTTTGATGTTTCTCGCAAACACCAGACCTGATATATAGTATGTTGTTTCTCTTGTCTCTTGATTTATGTCTAATCCTTCTGAGTTGCATTTACAGGCAGCTAAGAGAATTCTTAGATATGTAAAGGGCACATGGGATTTTGGAATCCATTACCAGAAATGTAACACTATCAATCTTGTAGGCTTCAGTGATAGTGATTGGGGTAGCAACATTGATGACAAAAAATCAACCTCAGGGAACTGTTTTAGTCTGGGATCGAGACTAATAACTTGGAGTTCCAAGAAGCAGACAGTAGTAGCACTATCTTCAATAGAAGCTGAGTATATAGCAGTCACTCATGCTAGTACTCAAGCTCTATGGCTACGAAAGGTATTAGAAGAACTTGGAGAGCAGCAAAGTGGTCCAACAAGGTTATTTTGTGACAACATTAGTGTCATTCAGTTGGCATACAATCCTGTCCACCATAGTAGATCAAAGCATTTTGATATGAAGTACCACTTCATCAGAGATATGGTGGAAATTGAAACTATTGAGCTTCAGTATTGCCCCACTTTGGAGAATGTTGCGGACATCTTCACCAAGGCATTGGCTAAAGCTCAATTTGTAAAGCTGAGAGACTGTATTGTCAGACCTCTCAACTTTAAGGGGGAGAATGTAGCAGTGTGAACACATGGTTTAGGTTTAGTTGTCAGAAAGTTTATAATGTCGGCATGTTTGTTTTAATTAGTTTTTCTCTTCTTCCCCTTATCCCTCCATTTCCTCCTTTATTCCCTCTTCCTCCTTATCCCTCCACCTTCCTTTCCCCTTATTCCTCCAACCTCCCTTCCTTTCCTCTCCGCCGACTTTCTCCCTATCTTCTCCATATATATTAGTAGGCATTTCCTATGTTCTAAGGTTGTGTGAGCTCTGCGAAATTAATATTGAATTTGTTTATTTAGTTAATTTGTTGTTATTACCTCCTGGTCCAAATTTGATACTAGGTAACTTCAGAACTGGAGCCATCTAAAGAAATTATAGAAATAAGGGCTTCCCTATTTTGAGAAGCCCACCATCTAGGAGGGTGGCCATAAAAAAGCTAACATTATTTGGAGTATTCTGTTGAGTTAGGAATTTATCTTCTGAGTTAAGAATTATTTTATAAATATTTCTTCAGAATTAAGGCTTTTACAAGATTTTTATTGATCAAAGTTTCTATGGCCTTTTCTACTTCTGCAATCTACAGGTATTGATCTTGAATGGATATCACCATTCTCTTATCTCATTATATGACTCAAATTTTTGAGTCTCTTCTTCATTGAGTCTACTATAAGGCTATTGTGGCCTTTTCTTTACAACTACAATTTGTTGGCTTACAAATCTTTTAATGAGACCTTTCTTGAGGTCTTTGAAATATTTAGTTTTCTTTCTTGTTGCTACAAATTCTAGAATTATTCTAAGAAGATATTCTTCCTAAATCTCTTGTAGGAATATTCCCAACCTTTTGGTGAATCTACTTTTCCTACAACAAGCTGTTGGAAAATAGAATTAAAGAATTTGTAATTTTGGAGATAATAATATTCACTATTTGATTTGTCAATCTAGTGGTATGAATGTTGAGTCCTAGTCTTCATGAGTTTTTTTCTACAACTCTATGGAAAGACTCTAGCCAAATATAATCTTAGAATTTTTGCAACTGAGATTTATTTTAGTCCTCACTTTTCTAACCCTATTGACTACTGTGGTTTTTTCTATTAATTAATCCTAATGGTAGCTTTTGCATACAATGGTGCACAATGGTAGATCCAGTTTTACAATGATGCATGTCAAAATTAGCAATGGTAGTTCTCCCTATTCTTCTTGACCTACTAGACTTCTCTTATGATAGATGTAGGTTTTCCTATCTTGATTCACCATGGCTCTAGTACCATTGTTAGCTTTTGAAGATATATGTAGCGGAAGATATCTAACGTAGGTCCTAATAATATGGAATAAATATGAAAGCAAGAGAGTATACAATATGACTAAAATATACTATAAATATAAATGATGAAATTACAATACAATATAAAGGAAATGGTCACTCCATTAATATGAGCTAAAGAGCTACATTGTGCTCCATACAAGAGCACTACTATCTACTACACTACACTAGATAAGAACTTGACTTGATACTTGCTTGATCTATGATCTACTACTATGAGGCCCTTTATATAGGAATATAGATTCCTTGGCCAACACTCTACCTAGCTATACAAGGGTACACCTTGCACATTACAACTTGCACATTGCCACTTGTGCATTTATTATATTGCTTGAAGTAACTAGCTAACTTCCCCCTAAAGTAGTCTCCTACTCTAACTATGTACGTAAGGTGGTACATTTACATTACCTAAATGATGTAATATACTCTAAATAAAACACGTGGATCTATAAAAAATTAACAATTATGGAATCTTAGAAAGAGAGAAAAGAAACGATGGCTGCAAAATGATTCACTCAAAATATGGTGTGGATTATGAAGAAACATTTGCCCCTGTTGCAGGACAAGAAAAAATATGAATGGCTCTTTCATTGGAATCCAACAAATGGTAGAAATTTTATCACATGGATGTGAAAGTTCATTCTTGAGTGGTTATCTATATGAGGAGTTTTATGTTCAACAACCTCAAGTATTTTAAGTGGAAGGAAAGAAAAATCATGTTTATAAATTGAAGAAAGTAATGTATGGACTAAAGAAAGCACCTAGAGCATGGTACTCAAGAATTTATGGGTACTTCCAAGATTATGGTTTTAAGATAAGTAAGAAGACCCAACACTCTATTTAAATAATGAAGGTGATGATATTCTTCTTGTGTACCTATATGTTGATGATTTGATCTACATTGGAAGTAGTTCAAAAATGATGAATGATTTTAAGCATGCTATGTAATACTTTCTTGGTGTGGAAATACGTTAAGGTGATGGAAAACAATTTATTTGTTATTCAAAAAATGCAAAATATATATTGAAGAAATATGGCATGAAAAAATTCAAATCATTTTGGATCCTTGTGGCACATGGAGAAGTGTTGTGTAGATACGATGAAGAAAATAAAGTTGATGAAATATTGTTTAGAAGCATTTTTGGGAGCTTAATGTTACTTACTACAACAAGACCTAATATTACATTTGTAGTTTCACTTGTATCAAGGTACATGAATGAAACATCATAAAACCACATGAGAGAAGCCAAGATAATATTGAGGTATGTCAAAGGAACCTTGAATTTTGCCATACATTATGATGCTAACAACAAAATGGAACGTGTTGGATATTGTTAGGACCCTCCTAACATGTCCTAATACTTATATTATTTATTAATTATATTCTAGGGTCACAACCCTTCACTCTTACAACTACTAGACTAGGTATTTAAATGCAATCCAAATATGATAATAAGGCATCATCGAACAAATATATAAATTAAGTCTATTGTGGGTTTTCTACCTTACAATCAAAAAATGATTCAATATAAAAAATGATCCTGCTTCCTGCACTATTTAGTTTCATATCATCTGGATCAGAGCTAGATCAAGGAGCAAATTCACCATTAAAAATTTTTCC
This sequence comes from Wollemia nobilis, assembly GCA_028583015.1. Classification (NCBI taxonomy): domain Eukaryota; kingdom Viridiplantae; phylum Streptophyta; class Pinopsida; order Araucariales; family Araucariaceae; genus Wollemia; species Wollemia nobilis. The sequence goes on along the minus strand of JAQPPZ010001599.1, from coordinate 134,532 downwards.
CATCGCACATTTCATCCAGTCCACATTCGCGAGGACGCAAACAACATTCATGCTTCACGGATCCGTGTCAAAATCCTCGCAAAAAATTAAACCTTCTCCTAAGGTACAAATTAAGTTGTCTTACACCCAAATTGCTCGACCTTTCACATGGTGACTGGTGGCTGTTTTGAAAAAGCTAAAATCTTCAATGCAACATCAAGGTTTTCGACGTCCGAAACGCAAAGAAAAAAAAATTAAAATTATTTTTTTTATTTTTTGCTCACCTGTACCAAGTCATATTGATCGTTACCTACACCAACCGTAATGGCTGAAGGACGACGATCACTGGATTCCTTTCATGAGAAACACGAAAGGATCACTGAAGAATTTCAACAGGAAAGAGAGGAGAATACCCGTAACACAAGAGAACTCTTCGAGAAAATATTTGCAATGGATGTTAAACTTGATGCCATCAGTCAAAATTAGGCAACAACACATGCAAATTCACCCAACCACGGGTCATCAAACCGAGCAATGTTAGGAGGTCCACAAACTTCCATTCTACCACAGACAACCAAATTAGAATTCCCAAAATTTGAAGGAGGAGACCCTACAAACTGGATCTACCGAGCAAAGCAATATTTCTCACTAAATCAAATTCCAAAAATGCAAAAAGTGCATATCGCCTCCTTCCACTTGGAAAACGATGCCATCCAATGGTACCAATGGTTCGAGAAAACTAACGGTACTCCGACGTGGTCAACCTTTACATAGAATCTATTAGTGCGATTCGGCCCTAGCAAGTTTCAAAGCTTTACAGGGGCCCTCACTAAATTATGCCAAACCACTTCGGTAAGCAAATACCAAGCAAAATTTGAAAGGCTAGCTAATTGAACATCCAGATTAGACGCTGCCTTCTTTCAAGAATTTTTTGTCAGTGGATTAAAATAAGAAATTTGAATAGATTTGCAAATGTATAACCCTACAAACATGTTAGAGACCATCGGCTTGGTGAAATTAGCGGAGGACAAAATCAAGGCATGAAATCAGTTCACAAAACCAACTTGGGGGAAACCATCAAACACTTATACCAACCCCAAACCAATGCAAAATGGATGAACCCAAAACTCCTACACAACCCCCAAAATTAACCCCACTCTACCAATTAAGCGTCTGAGTTTCGAGGAAATCAAGGAAAGACAAGCTAATGGTATTTGCTACCATTACGATGAGAAATTTGACAAAAATCATAAATGTGCCTCACAAAAATTATATATTCTAGATGCCACGGAGGAAGGGAATTCTACTGAAGAGGAACCTGAAATCGAAGTAGAGGTATTATCCAACACACTTGAAAGTGACAAATAAAATGCACCAAAGGTTTCCTTCAACGCCCTTGCCAGATTTTCTGCCCCTCAAACAATGTGAGTAAAAGGGTATTTTAAGAAATAAAACCTTACCGTGCTCCTAGATTCTGGTACCATGCACAATTTTATCGATCCAAATGTGGCTAAACAAGAAAATTGTTTTATATGCCCTTGCAATAACTTCGAAGTGATGATTGGAAGCGGAAAAAAAATTGCATGCAAAGTAAAATGCAAAAATATAAAACTAACTATGGGGGTTTATAACATGAAAGGCAACGTGTACATCCTACCCCTAGGTGGGTGCGACATTGTCCTAGGTGTACAATGGTTATGAACCTTGGGCGTAGTCCAATGGGAATTTGATGAACTATGGATGAAATTCATAGCAAAGAACCAAACCTATATTATCCAAGGCCTGAAATCAAGACCTTCCCAAATCGTCAACTCGCATAGAATGGAAAAAATTATCCGAAAAGGAAACAAAGGAATGGTCGCCCAATTATTTTCAATTCAACCTAATCATAAAGAAGACGAGACACCAGAGTTACAAAATATTTTAGACCACCATAAGGCAATATTCAATGAACCAAAAGGACTACCTCCACAACGAAGTCACGATCACACTATTCCACTATTTCCAGGGCATCAACCTCCTAATATTAGACCTTATCGTTATCCATACCTCCAAAAGACCAAAATAGATAAATTAGTACAAGATCTTCTTAAGTAAGGAGTCATTAGACCTAGCAAAAGCCCTTACTCCTCTCTAATTATTTTAGTTAGAAAAAAGGATGGCTCGTGGTGTTTATGTGTCGATTTTCGAGTGCTTAATAAAATGGCCATCAAAGATAAATTTCCTATTCTAGTCATAGACGAGCTATTAGATGAACTCCATGGGGCAGCTTATTTTTCCAAGTTAGACTTATAGTCAGGCTACCACCAAATACGAGTCAAAGAAAAGGATATTCCTAAGACGGCATTTCGCACTCACAAAGGGCACTACGAATTCTTGGTGATGCCATTTGGCCTAACCAATGCTCCTTCTACCTTTCAAAGTCTAATTAATAAGGTATTTCACCCTTTTCTTTGTAAATTTATATTAGTTTTCTTTGATGACATTTTGATTTATAACAAAACATGGGAAGAACATTTGGACCATGTTAGACAAGCGTTCCAAATCTTGAAGGAAAATCAACTTTATGCAAAAAGATCAAAGTGTTCCTTTGGAAAAAAATAAATTGAATACTTAGGGCATATTGTCTCAAAGGAAGGAGTTATGGTAGATCCTTCCAAAATTGAGCAGGTGAAAAATTGGCCTATTCCAAAAACCTTAAAAGCTCTACGTGGGTTTCTTGGACTAACGGGATATTATAGAAAATTTGTCCAAAATTATAGTAAAATTGCTGCTCCTCTAACATCATTACTTAATAAAAATGCTTTCAAATGGTCGTCTAAAGCGGATGAGGCCTTTAGAACCTTGAAAATTGCAATGTGTACCACCCCTGTTCTAGCCATGCCCAACTTTTCTAAACCGTTCGTCATTGAATGTGACGCTTCAGGAATAGGAATGGGAGTCGTACTCATGCAGGATGAAAGGCCTCTAGCTTTTATAAGCAAAGCATTTTCTCCTATGAATTCAGCTCGCTCTACGTATGAAAAAGAGATGTTTGTGATTGTCCATGCTAAGGCCTTACCTTATTGGCCAACATTTAATTATACGCACTGACCATCATAGCTTGAAGTATTTTTTGGAACAAAGGACTAATACCCCGGAGCAACAAAAATGGGTTACTAAACTTCTTGGCTATGATTATGAAATTACATATAAAAAAGGAAAGGACATGGTAGCCGATGCACTTTCTAGAAAATTTGAAGTTATGCCTTAAGTCCATGATATTTCCTCCCTTATTCCTAAATGGGTAGATGAGGTGCATGAAGAATGGATAAATGATCCTACTATCCACACCTTAATTCAAAAACTTCAACATAATCCTAGTAGCAAACCTCCATACACTTGGAAGGACAATATATTAAGATACAAAGGGAGGATGGTCCTCACCCCCAATTCAAATTATCGTGAAAAACTTCTTCATGAGTTACATACCTCACCCACTGCAGGCCACTCAGGGTTCTTAAAAACCTATAAAAGAGCCACTACCTCCTTCTATTGGGTAGGAATGAAAAATTACATCAAAAACTTTGTAAAAGAATGTGAAGTTTACCAAAGACAAAAGGGGGAGACCCTCGCTATTCCAGGATTACTTCAACCTCTTCCTATACCCACCAAAACATGGGCAGATATTTCTATGGACTTTATTGAAGGATTACCAAAATCAGGAGGAAAAACAACCATTTTCGTAGTCGTTGATCGTTTATCTAAATATGCCCATTTTTTTTTGTGGCTTATCCTTATACTTCTAACACTATAGCCCACCTCTTCCTAGATAACATATTTAAATTACATGGTATGCCCTCCACAATTGTTAGTGACCATGACCCAACTTTCACTAGCACCTTTTGGAAGGAATTGTTCAAATTACAAGGTACTCAACTTCGTATGAGCTCTGCTTACCATCCTCAAACCGATGGCCAAATAGAAGTTGTAAATAAATTCTTGGAAACATACCTTCGATTATTTTTTTCTACTCAACCACTCCATTGGGTAAAGTGACTTTCACTAGTGGAATGGTGGTATAACACTTCATACCATACGTCCATCAAAATGACTCCTTATGAAGCACTATATGGTCAAACACCACCATCCCTCACTTCCTATATTCCAGGGACTACAAAAGTCCATGTGGTGGAAACATAACTTGCTAATAGAGATGACATACTTTGAATCCTAAAAGAGAACCTACACACCGCCCAGCATCGCATGAATCAGCAAACCAATCAACATAGAAGCGGACATAGTTTCCATGAGGGTGATATGGTTTTCTTACGTCTCCAACCTTACCATCAATCCTATCTTAAAAAAAAAGGTTATCAAAATTTAGCACCCAAATTTTACGGGCCGTATAAAGTTCTCCAACATATTGGGACCGTTGCTTATAAACTAGAGCTTCCTCCCTCTTCCAAACTTCACCCCGTATTTCATGTATCTTGCCTTAAGCTCATAGTTGGAGCCCATATCATGACACAAACCACTCTCCCTGAATTCTCTGATGATGGAGTACTTCTAGTCGAGCCATAAGCTATCTTGGATCACCGCTCTCGTCACCTTCGTACTCGCGATATCACAGAAGTTTTAATCCATTGGAAAGGTCTACCTTTAGAAGACGCAACGCGAGAAAATTTTCAAGATATCCAGCAGCAATTTCCAAATTTCTAGCTTTGAGGACAAAGCTCATTTAAGGGGGGTGGCATGTTAGGACCCTCCTAACATGTCCTAATACTTATATTATTTATTAATTATATTCTAGGGTCACAACCCTTCACTCTTACAACTATTAGACTAGGTATTTAAATGCAATCCAAATATGATAATAAGGCATCATCAAACAAATATATAAATTAAGTCTATTGTGGGTTTTCTACCTTACAATCAAAAAGTGATTCAATATAAAAATGATCCTGCTTCCCGCACTATTTAGTTTCATACCAAATATGGTGACTCAGATTGGTGAAGTTTCTTGGATGATAGAAAATCAACTTCTAGAAATTACTTTTCACTTGGTTTAGGAGTGATAACATGGACCTAATAGAAGAAAAGTATTATTGATTTATATTCTATAGAGGTAAAATATGTTGCATCTATTGTAGAAAGTACACAAGCACTTTGGTTGAGAAAGGTACTTGAAGAGATTGGTGAAGTTCAAAATAGTCCGACAATATTTTTTGTGATAACACAAGTGTATTCAAACTTGCAAAAAATATAGTCCATCGTAATAAAACTAAACCTATTGATTTAAAATTTCATTTCATAAGAGACGTTTGAAAAAAGGTTGTAGATTTGAAATATTGCAACACAAACAATAGTTTGTAGACTTGTTTACCAAAGGTGTTAATAAACAATAATTCTTGAGATTGAGAGACAAAATTTTCTCACAACTAAAAATCAAGAGGGAGTATATTAGATATTTATGCTTACTAAGAAAGATAAAACCAAAAGTTCTCCCATGAATTTGAAGAAGCCTAAAAGTTTCTACAGGCCTTGAAAAGTCACCATGACTGTTGGACTTCCTAGAATGGGAAATGAGGTGTTGTAATGTCATTTTCTCTTTTGTAAATGTATAATATAGTAATATAGCTATAAAATATTGTGTACAAATATTTGTAATACATTTGAGTTCATTTGGAATGAAAAACAACATTCTATTCCATTCATTTTATGAAAAACATGCTTATTGTCCCTATTTTTTAAACTTGTAGTCAACTTTTAGAGCTCATAACTTTTGTTTTACGACTCTATTTTTCATCAATTTAGACTATTGTGCATTGCTACAATTTTTGAACTCTATTGAAACAATTGTGTTTCTTATTGCACTTTGGTGATATTCATTTTTGGATCATTTACTTCATTATATTTCCTCTTTATGTAAGTTTCTATGTGCAGGATATGCACAAGTATCATGTAAGTAAGATTGTAAGTGTGTAATAAGATAACGTGCACAAGTGTCATGTATGCAAGTTTACAAATATGTAAAGTGAGGATGTGCATAAGTATTTTGTATTAGGAGTGCATGTAGGAAAGTAATATTAATGTAGAATTGTGCAACTTTCAAGCATGCATATAAGTAGAGAGTGAAGAGTCTTGTATACAAGTTACAAGATGAGAAGCCAAAGGACATGAGAGTCTCGACTTATGTAAAAATTAGAAAATGTTGCAATTATTGGATATGTGAGGAGTGCAATAATAAAGTATTTGATATTTACCTTTCTATGTCTATATTATGGATACAAACCTCCATAAAATGTATGTGGGAAAAAATTCTATAACAATCACCATAATAAGCATTGATAATAAAGTTTATATACATATTTCGATTAATTTTATTGTAAATATATTTCATGCTTGTACATGAATGATTTTGGCCATTTATATTCATATTTGATATTATAGTAAATATTATTATATATTGTATTTATATTGACATGTATATATTATTGCTCTTATATTTAATTCTACTCTTGATTATTGATATTAAGACCTAAGATATTGTGGCTTAATTATATTGGGACCTAAGATTGTTTGGCTTAAAATCCAAAACAATTTGAATTAGAATCATCCTAATATATAACCAATATATTTTATAAAAAGCTTTTGCTAGATCTAATTTGGGTACCATTTTTTTTTGCTTCCTTATCTTTATTGAAAGCAGTCCTTCTTGCGCTACCCCTCTTGCTTCATGAATTTGCATTTTACTTAAAAACGTGAACTATTATTCTAAAAATTTGTCTAAGAATATCACTTTAATTCTATTAGGTATAGTATTTGATATTTTTTTTTAGGGGTTATTACATAAATGGATAGTTATATAATCTCCAAAAGTTTATGGATTGTTTTCTTTCGAAATCAAAGCCAAGAAAGTGGAATTTATGTATCCTAGAATTTTTCTCTTAATACTTTATTCTTCTACTATTTTTAAAAGATCCTCCTCCAATAATTCATAAAAAACCAAATAAAAATCAATTATGCATCCATATAGACTTGGATGTTTCCCCCTTTGCAATAATTTGACAACTAAATGTAACTCAATTATTTCTAAGAACAAAGCTTCTTTTTGTTCCTCATTGACCATGATGGGAAAATTTAGAACTAGTTTGATTGTCTTTGCTATATTTGCTATGTTCGGATATTTATACAAGTATTTGAAGTAATTTACTACCAATTATGTGAACTCTTGGAATCTTATCAAAGTGTTTCCATCCTCCTTTTTAATTTCCCAAATTGTCTTTGTATATTTCCTTTACTTTGCATAATTTAAAAATATATATATATATTTTTTTTTTCATACCCTTATTATAGCCATAAGTCCTTGCTTTCCATTATCCATTTTGCCTTATCTGATTCTAATAATTATCTTTTTTTTTCTAGTTCTTCAACTTGCATGATTCCATTTTTTTTTAAATCTTCATTGTCTCTAGTACTGTAAAGGTGATTTAGAGCATTTCAATTTCAATAAGTCTTGCCTCTACTTCCTAGCATTTTTATTTAACCCAACCTAATGTGATTGATTTTATTCTCTTAAGATTACTAGTAAACCAAAACACTATTTATTTTCTAAGGTTGGGTCATAATGCCTCCATTATATTCTTAATATGTTTTGAAATTCTTCATCCCTTAGCCAAATGAGACTGAATTTGAAATGGATTGTTGGTTAATCCTCATCGTTTTCTAGTTGTAAAATAATTGGAGAATTATCTAATCCTTCCCATTGATTTATCCAAGTTATTAGCTTATTAAAAAAAGCTAAGAGATTCTCTAAAAGAAGAATTTTTTCCAATAATTTAGATATCCCATGACTTCCATATAAATTGTTCATCCATGTAGGAGCAATTTTTTTTGGTTCTATATAACATAGTCTAGAACTTTAAATTTTGTGAAGAAAAAATCAGCCAGTGGGACCATTTTGTCCTATTCTTACCATTATTTACTTATTTTTGTAACAAATTTTAAATCCTCTCCCACCACAAAATTTTCTTTTTAAGATATTGGACAAAAATGCTCCCCTATAAAATTTGCCTATCTCTATATGAACTACATATTTACTATAGCTATAGTTTTTCCTAACTCATTAGAATGTAACTCAAATACTACTCCTACTTCTATGAAGAACTTATCAATCAGTTGGTAAGAATATTTCCATCCCAAGATAATTCTCCCTAATTTATAATTTGAGTCTATACCAATAAACTTCTATCTTGGTAGAAATGAATCAGGGATAGATGTTGTTTTTCCTACCTCTAACATGGTTTCCTAAACTAAGATAATATCAGAATTTTGAAGTTTGATAAGTCTTTTTACAGCTATTCTTTTTTGAGGAGCCACTAATACTTTAATATTCAAATATATTATTATCATGAAATATCTAACTGAAAGGTTTATCCTACTCTAAGTACCCAAAAAATATATCATTGTTTGCTAGAAATAATTTCTTTCTTATCTTTTTTTGGGCTATTTTTATATAGGAAATCCTACATACTAATGAACCATGATTTTGACTACCTTCAAAGCTTATCCCCTTTTGAATTTTCCTAAAGCTCTTATATGATTTACCTTTATTTGAGATTCTAAACTATATTTTTTGATAAGAGGTAAAAGTTTACATTGAGATAAGGGACTAGAGGGAGAGGAAAAAATGTTTATGGATAATTTACTTAGTTTACTTCTTTTTCCTCTTTTTATTTTCTCCATGATCTTAGATAGAGTCTTATCTCTTCCACCCTAAACTAAATCCTTAATTTATCCCTATTCCTATCTATCCTCCATTATCTTATTACTTCTCCTTGTTGAGGGATAAATGCTCTCATCTATCCTTCTTCTCTAAATACTATTCTCTATATGGACCTCCTAAACCAATTTCAAGCCAACATTATATAGAGAAACAAATTTATTATTTGTGTCATTAAAATCATAACATAGAGATAATATTGGATTACCTTAATCTATTCTTGTAGGATCTTTATAAAAAACATGTAAAGCCTCCCTCTTCTCTTCAATAAAACCCATGAATATTTGTCTAGTTACCTAGTCCTTTTTCATTTTTTGATTGAGTGATTCTCATGAATGTTCTTCTAGAACTCCTAGGATTGTTTCTTATCCCTTATCTACTTGAAATTTTGTTAATATTACCGTCTATTTATTACTTTAACCAATGGGAGTTTCAACTTCTACCTACTCCTTTCTATATCTACTACTTATTGCTCTACATTATGCTTTGAAATGACCATATTGGTGGCATAAACTGCATTAAAATGGGATTCCAACATAATCTAACTTCTATGTGTGAGACTAGATTTCTATTAAAAATTTCATATTCTTAGGTAATCCTAGACTTAGTTCTATCTCCACTAAGATTCAAGCTACTATTTTTTTTAATTCTATTTATATTTTTTGAGTCCACTTTGAGAAAAACTCTTAAAGAGTTTTCTATCTCCCTCAACATATTCTCATTCGAATATTCTAGTGGTAGTGCAAGTAACTTGAACCAAATAGGTTGAGTAGTTATCTTCTCTAAGAGAGTATCAATCTCAAGTGACTAATTTTTTAGTTTAAGGATACTATGATCCCACCTCCATCTTTCCATTTTTATAGTTTTAGCATCTTCGGCTTTTTAGATACAAAAGTTATCTAACCTTTTGTCATTACATGATATATTGGGAGATATCCCAGCAACTCAAACCATATTTACTTTATCCAATCATGAAGAATTTGTTTTTTCATTGATTATCCCATGAACCTTCCCACCAACACTTTATCTTTCAATGGTAAAACTTGTTTGACCATAGATCTTCCCCCACTACCATTTTAACTGTCTTTTCATTTTTTGATACAATGTTTCCTCTTACCTATTTCTTTATTTAGACAAGAGGTGCTTTTATTTAGAGGTTATCGGTCTTTATTAGTGTTGAGTTTTGGATATTTGTATTTATTTCTACTTCTATTATACTGCCCTTCACTTCTTCAAGGGTCTAGTTTGTGGAATCCTTAGTCCTTTTATTCCAAAGTTCCATAAGATCCTCTTGGGAACAAAAGATTGGTTCCTTTGAATGTTCATTTGGTCCCTTTGTATAATTTTATATTTATACTTCTTAATTCCATATTATTCCATAAAACATACCTTGATCTACACTTACATAGGAATTCTACTATGGACTTTTTTGAAAAATCTGATTATTTTGTAAGATTTTTACTATTGGATCCCATCCTATCTCCATTTTGTTTTTGACCACCATCTTCACTGCATGCCCTTTCTTCATCTTATGGATTTGTTGAGAAGCAACACACCCCACTAGATAATAAAATTTTGGTCTTTAAATAATAAATTTTATTTTCTAAAGGGACTCTTTTGAATTCTAAAATTAGTTAATATTTTTATGTGCTTGCATTAATTTGTTTTATTTTGAATATTTAAATCATGATGTATAGTTTCCCTTGTCCACTTTGAAATAAATAAAAACAAACCTCTTTCCTTTATGCATTAGTAAAAAAAAAATTACCATTATTTAATGTGTTTTGTTTTGACCTTGAACTTCTAATATTTAGATGCTTTGGTAGATTTTCTAACAAATACTTTAAGTATTTATGCATTTTGTAGGTAAAACTGGTGCCTGAATCCTATTGAAAATAATCACCTAACTCCTATTGAAAACTAGGTCCTACTTCTTGTTCAAATCTAGTGCCTAACTCCCATTGAAAACTGGTGCCTAACTCTCATTGCAAACTAGCGCCTGCTTCCCATTCAAATTTGGTGTTTGACTTCAGTTTAAATCTGACGCCTAACTTCAATTCAAAACTGGCACTTGAATCCTATTGAAAACTAGTGCCTGACTCCTATTGAAGACTGGTGCCTACTTCCCATTCAAATCTGGTGCCTGATTCCCATTCAAATCTGGTGCCTGAATCGAATTCAAATATGGTGTCTGCCTCCTGTTGATAGTTTAGATTTGCAGAAAATATCTAAGTATGATGTGTTCACATAAGAATTTTTTAAAAATATCTGAATATGCATGAATTTATTCAAAGATAAATCACTTTACGCTGAAAAGTCAAAAATTCAAAAAGTACGGGCTTTTTGATATTTTTTTGTATCAAAATCAATTGGCTAGAAAAGTTTAAAAAATAAATACATCAGCTCAAGTTAGAAAGTGAAATATCTACAACTGACTAAAAATTAAAGACATCTACCATGCTCTAGTTGAGAAGTAAAGGAAAATACCTACAGTTGGCTAAAAATTGAATGCATCTTCAACATGCGGGGTCTATTTTGGACTATTTTTGGCTGCAAGTGTCCTGCAGTTTATGTTTTAAATTATTTAAATCTCCCCTGTTTATGAGCTGACTGATTTTATTAAATATTTGTAAAACTGAAAGTCAACAGAAATAAATACGTGGACATCTTCAAATTTATAGAGGGGGAAATTTATTGTAAAAGTATGTCTCATAGATATTTTGAATCGCTTGTAAAAGTGGATGAACAGATGAGTACTTTATCTTTAAAAGCAATTTTCTTGTTCATTTACAAGGATGCAAGAATTTGTATTGGAATTTTTTTATAAGAAGCAATTTTTTTGAACAAATATGTTATTGACATAGGATTTTGGTGGTGTGATTCTAAAGTAGCATAGCCAAGTGCTTAATCTGCTCTCCAAGTTTTACTTATAATGCCCTCTTCCTTATTTTTGTTTTCACTAAAATTCTTGTGCTTTCAATCTCTATGAACCTGTTATATTTCCATATGTTGTTGATATTATATAAGAGCTGAAATTGTAGTTTAGTATTTTTTAAATTTATTTCTTTTTCTACTAGCCTTGATTTTGTTGTGTGACCAGAGCTACTAGAAAAATAATCCTAGCAAGTCTAAAATTCTGTAAATGTTAAATTATTTTAAATAATTATTTAAATCTTTAGTTGGAAGATCTGAATTTAACAGTTTTGGTCTGCATGCATGAGTGTTTTCTACCCGTAGATTCATCTTGTTAATTTTAGGAAAACTATGATTTAAATAAATTGCTTTGTTTTGGTCCCCTATTTTACTTCTTGCTAGATAATGAACCAGTATTAGAAATCTGAGTTGTTTATTATTCTAATTGTCCTAATTTGTGAACATAACAACATATTAAAATTGAAAGGTATTTGATGGTTAAATTGCAGAGTTTCACCCCTCTTTTCTGCCTTACTCTCCCTCTTTGTTTTTATTTCTAAAGTGAACCATTTTTATATTTCTTAAAATTGTTTATTCTTTTAACTTGCTCAATTGGGAGTCAGATCAAACATTTAATGAAAATTTGATAAATCAGCAAAAACACCAACAAACAAAACTTGAACCCATTGTAGGTAAAACAGGTAGTCACTTGAAAACTATTCCAAAAGTGAAAAAGAGTGAAAGCATTCAATCCAACCCTATAACTCACACCTTGAATATCCAGTCAGATCCTAAAGTGAGAGGGATTTATTCCCCTTAAGGTTTTACTCATGTTTTATGTCCACTCTTTATCTAGTATGTATGAAACTCAGACCAAAATTTTAAATTGGTGCTAGAATGAGGGTCAAATTAGTTTATCTAGTGTTTGTCATGGTGTGTTTAATTAAATTAAAAAATATAGTTTTACATTGTGTTTTGTCTCTTGTGGTCCATTAATCCAATAGTCATGGCCAATTGGTTGGGCTCCACTACCTTGAATATTCCTGGTGCAACCCATGATTTACCCAAGAATCCTAATAAATATCTTCCAACCTACAAGCATGACAAAATTAGAACAACATAAGAACACATGGTTGCCTTCAAAAATGCTCTTAAATTGTTAAATGTCCTTCATGAAGATTTTTCCTATAGACTTTTTCCTTTTACTCTGCAAGTAGCCGCATATGATTGGTTCCTAAATTTGACCAATGACTCTATCACCAGTTGGGATGAATTAGATCAAGTGATTGATTATTTCATTTTTCCAATTCGGTCAAGTGATTGATCCCAAGCATGTTGTATCAACAATTCTCTAGTATTAAGAAAGAATTCGTTGAAACTTTTATTTCTTTCAATGTGAGATTCGAAAAGGCTTATGGCATAATGACTAGTCTTTACATACCAAGTGTAAATCTAGCCTTGGAAATTTATGAAAATACTAGTCTTTTCCTCAAGAGAGACACCAACATCATAAATATGACACAAGATTTCTACATTAGGTGTTATTGCCAACATATCAAGCTCCACCAAAAAAATTTATTGACTGTGGCACACACTAGGTACGTGCAGGCTGTGGAGAAAGAATCAAATAAAACTGCAGTTGAAATTTTTTTAATTATGGTCCAAAAACTAGCAAATGAATTCCTAACTTTTAAGAGGCAAGTGTCTAGAGGAGAAACTTTGTACCATTTTCTCTACAAACTAAACAAGTTCTCAAAACCTCAATGTGAAGCCAATAAGGATTACAACAAAGGTAAGAGACCTAAAGTGAACATTTATGACCTGGATTTACCTAATTGGTGCAGAATACATGAAACATCCCAACACAGGGAATTGTATTATTTGGAGTTTTACAATACTTTTGAAGCTTTTTTTGGGGAATTGGGTCCTCCTAGAAATCAAATAAATGCAGATATTTTTGGTTCATCCATATATAGTGCTTCTATGGTTTTGGATTCTCATTCACTTTTATAGATGAGTCAAAAAATGTTGCATAAGTGCCTATGGATGAGGTATAGGATTTTCAACAATTTCAGAAGGATAGGTATAATTTTAGATAGAGAAATCCACCTCTCTCTATTACATTTTCAACTCCTCTAAGTAAGACATATTGTATCCCCCTAGATCCTACTCCTTATAATAATCCTCCCCCACCAAAAGGTTATGAAAGTAAGATTCAGGATCAAATTGGTACAGTACTTGGGAAGGAGTATGACATCATTGAGGATATGAAGAAAATAAAATCTAACATCCCCTTCCATGAGCTTGTTCATATTAATGAACATAAGGACAACTTGATTAAAACTTACTCTAAGCCCTCTATTAAAATTCAAGAAAAATGAGAAGGAAATTGTATATGTGAATGTGACCAACCAACTCAGAATAGACAGAGAGCCTCAGTATAAATGCATGGTAATCGGATATAATGTTAAAAATGAGGTTGTTAATTTTGTTGGTGTAGATTTTGGAGTTTATAATATGACAACTACAACTGATAAGGTGAAACCAATTAAAGCTCCAACCAATCACAACAATGATATTTGAACATTGCACATATATGGGACTAAGTCTGAATAAGGCTCAGGAACAAGAGAAAATTTTGGAAATTCCACTAGTGGAATAGAAATTGAAACATTGAACATTTAAACAACAGAACAACCACAAAATTTTCAAGTTATTAAAATTTGTGACCACTTAATCAAGAAAACTATTGTTGGGTTGTTTCATTGGTTGAAGGACATTGTGACATGGTACTATAAAGACCTTCAAATATTTTATCTTGGGGGGTTTACACATTCCATCCCTTTGAAAGAATTCTACAAACATGTTATAACACTTCACAACGTCCCAAATTTGGGGACCCACTAAAAATTTGTTGAAATTTTGATGAATTGTTTGGTATTATTTGCTTTTGTTGACAAAATTAAATTTGTTTGTTTATTTTGCTTTTGTTTTTTTGTGCTTCATTTGAAGCCTTAGGATTTATAATTAGAATTTTAAATTTTTTAGTTTTAAACTTCTAATTTTACTATTAAAATGAATCATTTAAAAATCCTTAAATAAAAGGTAGGATTTTAAATATTTTAAATTAAATCATTTCATTTTAAGGTTTAATTAGTACATTTAAAATTTAATTATAAAAATTGAATGTTCTAAATCATTTAAAAATGCATGGTAAATGTTTTAATTTAAATTCACTTAAAAGTCTATTTTGTTTTATTAATAAGGTTTATGTTTTAAAAGGCCGTATAGTTTTCAAAGGTGAACCCGATCCAACACAAACATGTCAACGCTAAGGCATTAGTTTTTAGAGAGATGTGCATAAATGGGTGAAAGACTCATAATAAATACCCATGTGTTTAAATGTTGATAAAGCAGTTCTTGTGAAAAAATCCAGGGCATGTGGGATAATATAAAAAGCTAAAAATGAAAACCAACTTCTATACACTAACCAAATTTATAGATCAACTAGCACTGCTTCTCATCGATGTCATTGCTTGATTTGAAGTGAATGTAAATTCCATTATTTGAGCTTCACAATCTAGATATGCTTCTCAAAAATTTCTTCACGGAACCCGAGTGGAAGCTCACCAAAGGTATATTTGGATTACATGCAAAATCAAGCTTTCATTCGGAAATATAAAAGTTTAATAGTATAATATACTTTGGCAGGTTTATAAAAAGGTAATATCATTGGTGATATTTGTAAATCCAACCACAAGGAGGTAGTTGTGTGAATATGGGTATTTACTAGTGGGTCTAACAGTTTTATTCGACAAGTAGAGCTATGTCCTAATTATAACTAGTGTCACCACTTCAAGTGCTTACAGTTAGTAGCAAAGATGAAATAGTTGTGATAGGCGATGCATGAAGCCATGAAATAGATTTTTTAAAATAGGTTTCTATTAGATATTATTGAATTTTATTTATTGTAAGCATATTTGAGCTACGTCACAATAGTGAAATTATGGTAAATCTCCAAGGCACGATTTGAGACAACGCAGACCTGATCGGTATGAACTTGCAGATGGAAAATCTGAATCAACAACGTAGACAATCGGGATGCTCAAAAGTTGAATGGGTATGATACAACAATATAACAACATGACGTAGATAATTAGAGTTGACAATATGAAGAATGTGAATGATTGTGGATTTGGCAATGCATGGTGGGATTGTTATTTGCGTCTTTTCTTCTTGATGATAGGCATTGGCAATCAAACATAACAACAACAGTTTGTAAATAAATGTGCAAGATTTATTTTTATTATTAGTGAAACAAAGGGTTGAACTATTAACGTTTGGCATTGTTGTCAGGCTGGATAGATACAACATAACAGAGGATGAAATTCATAACATTGTGGTAAGTGTGCGAGGTTACTATGAAGATATCATCAATTTTATGAATTGAAGGTTGGTTACAAATAGTTATGTTCTCTTTATGTTAACTGTGCCTCAAAAGTATAGCATAGATAGTTTTATGGATATACTTTTATGATTCTAACCGGAGTCACCAACTTGAGAAAAGAATATGGAGAATGGTAATTTTATGTGCAATGTAGAAATCATAGATGCAATGAGTTTGAGACCGTTATGAGATAATCCAAAGGAAATGAGCACAGTTGTATTAAAATATATTATGTCTGTAGGGTTCAGCAACGTCATCACTTGCATATCCATATTGGAGTGGATATAAGGTTTGTACCTGAGTGCACATCATATTACAATGGGGAGAATATTGATGTAGAAAATATATTTTACCAATGTCACAGAATGTATGATGATAAGATCATGTGGAAGGTTGAATCATAGCTTTCCATTCAAGAAAGAAGTCATAGTGATAGTGGTTTACAAAGATAAAGTTCATGATATTAAACAGGTGTGATCTTGCACAGTTGTATTCCTTGGAGATAATTGATGTTAGGGCATAATTGAATTTTGGGTAAAAGATCATGAATTGATGACACAATAGCATCTAAAGTTTCGAGGATGAATTATATGGTGAATATAACTTCATATAAATCATTCAATGATGTATCATATTGCCGAGCACATATATATATTCAATATTATTGAGAAAAATACAATGAGAATCTACGACGAATGAATTTTAGGTGATCAAAAATCAATATGTTTGATAGTTATAAAATTAGTTTTTGATACCTATCTAGAAACATAATGGAACAGGACGAAACAACCAAAAACAACGAATTTCTCAAGTTATAAAAGGAGAATTAAAAACTAAAGAGAAGGTCAGATACTTGGAACTAGAGGATGATGAGTGGAAGTAGAACATTAGAAGAAGAATTATTTTTGAAGCCTCTCCTTCCATGCTAGACTGGATTTTTACCACAGGATGTCATTTTATGAATAGGGTATTTTGTATTATGATGTTTAAATTTATTGAATATCTCATTTTTTGCAATATTTTGTAAATATCGTAAGTTTTATGTATGGTGATGGTTAACTTATATGTCATTTTTAATATATTGCACTTTTACCTTAGAATATTTCACCCCATTGTATGTTGAATTGCGTAAATACGGATCACATAAATGTGGGTTTGATGTAGGATACTGACGTTTGCAAGGTCTGTGGGGAATTCTAGGATCACAACATTTTATTTCATTTTATTTTATTTCTTTAACCCTATATTTTTCATTTTTTTTAAGTTTTCCAAACAAAATAAAAAATGTAAATAAAATAAAATCCAAAAGAGAGATTCATAGGTTCAAAGAATAAGCTTTAAATTGTAATTTAAAATAATTTTGATTTTAATTTGAAGTAAGTTTGAAATTATAAAATTATTTATAAAATTCACATTTTCAAGGAGTTTTATAATTTCACAAGCTTTATTACACATTTCAAGCTTTGTATTTCATTTTCAAGCAATAAGTTAACTTACCTTTATAAAAATTAATTTTATTAAAGGGGGTAATTTATATGGCATTCAAAAGGCCACTGTATTCAAATATTTAAATTAGCTTCCCTTTATGAAAATTACAATTTCATCATAGGTTTTTTTTTTTAAATAAAGGGTTAAAAATTTATTGATAAAAATTTTAAATTATAGAGTACAACTGAGCTCCCAACCAGGACTCAAATAAGCAACAAAATAGGCTAAAACCATGAGATAAATTCAAAACCCAAAGAATACAATAAGAACAAACCACATTAAGTCTGAGTATCCTTGTGGATCAACTCTTAGAGGTATTGAGAGTCCCCATATGGGAGACTCTCCCAGTTATCTATAATCCAAGGATCCAACAGCTCAAAATCCCTTTTGGCCAAGTAATCAAAAACCCCATTTCATTCCCCTGGAATGTGCACAAAGGATACAAATTTGAACTCTTCACTAATTTTGAGAATCTAAACTGCCATAGAGGCCAACTACCAATTAACACCCTCCACCCTTTTTCTATTTAAAATATTAACCAAAATTTGAGAGTCAGACTCACAGATAATCATGTGCCAGCCAAGAGAAAACCCCCTCTACAAGGCCTCAAGAATTGCAAGAGCTTCCATAAAATTGTTGGAGTGAACACATTTATAAATGGAAAGAAAAAATTGACCACGCTAGTAGAATCTCTCACAACACCACCAATTCTAGCATGTCTAGGATTCCCCCTAGATGACCCATCAGTATTAATTTTTAGAACTTCTCTAGGGGGCAACCTCCATCTACCTTATCTCCTAATGTTCTTGTTGAGCTGAGGAACCCTACTAGGGCTAGAAGAGTTCACACCAACCCTAAAGATACCAAGGGCTTATCGTACCTTCTCATCCATAGATTCAAAAAGAGGGTCTACATCACATTTGCTATAGATATTTTCTTGAACCATACGCAGGATCCTTTACCAAATCTATCAAAAAACCAAATGACTACCTTGAAAGATACAATGATTCAATTCGATCCAAATTTTCTAGATGATACAAGAAGGACCCAAATTCCAATCCACCTAGAGGAAGGGGGCCTTGGCCGAAGGTTTGACTAGACTACTCCAAAAATCCACCAGGGAGAGCACATGAAAACAAGTATGGTTCTAGGCACTCCACCAATGGTGCCAAATTTATATGGCAAGGGAGCATTAGAAAAATAAATGAGAATATTCATCCTCATTCTTATCACAAAAGATACAAAAAGAGGGACCTTGAAATCCCTTCTTCCTCATGTTATCCCAAGTGAGGCATTTATTACGAGCTACTAGCCAAATAAATAAGTTACATTTTGGCCAAGCATATCTATTCCACACCTTTTTGCACCATGTGATAGGGAGACTCCTAAAATTTTGCTTATCAAGAACCTGATAACCATAGGCTATAGAGTAGGTTCCCTGGGGATAAGGGTTCCAAGCTAGAATGTCTTTACCCCTTAATTAAGAATAGGGTTTTCCTACAAGAATAAGAGCAAGCACATCTCTGCCCTCAACCAATTCCCCTTGGGGCCATTCTTATGGATATTTCCACTTGTACATCTCCAAATTTCCAAAATACTAGATTTTTTTAAAGTCCTCCACATGATACTAGCTTGCTTCCAAGAAATAAATATTTAGGGAATGTAACCTAGGATATTGAGTCAAGATAGGAGGGTTGTCATCCCAAGAATCCTCCCAAAAAAGAGCATATGATCCCCGATTGCAAATCTAGAGAAAACCTTGCATAATTAAATTAGCTCCTCTTTTTAGAGTGTCCCAGATAACTGAACCTTTCCCAACCAAACTGACTCTAGGGATATCAGCCTCATAAATACCTCTCAAGTATTTACAAGATAATATTTTAGCCCAAGTCTGATCTTGAGAGGTACACCATCTCCAATAAAGTTTCACAGCCAAATTCTACCCAAAAAGATCCACCTTTTGCAACCCAAGGCCTCCCTCTTGAACCGACCTACAAATAGAATCCCACCTAACCAAGCTTCATTTAGATTGATCAAGTTTTCTAGACGACAAAAACTATCTTGACAAAGCATCCATGTCCTTGATGAAATGAGAGGAAGTTGTTTGCACAAAACACCTATAAATGGATATATCTTGAACAACAGATTTTAAAAGCAACACTCTACCTACAGAGGATACCCATATCATAGTCCAGTGATAAAATTTCCTTCTAAACTTATCAAGCATAGACTTCCAATAATATCTAGGTAGAGGATGAGACAAAATTAGAATACCAAGATAAATGAAGGGGGGAGTCCCAACCTGGAATCTTAGAATGTGAGCAATCCTGGCTTGAACAAGAGGAAGGGTATTGAAGAAGAAAATAGAAGACTTGCCCTCATTAATCAACTATCCAGAAGCACCAAAATATATGTCAAGATACCGTCTAAAGTTACCAACTTCCCTGATAGTGGAAACTCACATAAAAGCAATATCATCAACAAATTGGAGGTGGGGAAGAGGTGGTAAACTACAATCCCACTTCCACCCCTGAATGAGACCCTACCTAACCTGATACTTGAGCAATATTCCTAACCCTTATGTCATAATGATAAATAAATAAGGAGATAAAGGATCTCCTTACCTTAAACCTCTTGAGGCCTCAAACAACTCTGATAACTCATTATTAACAAGAATGGATAATGAGAAATAATAAATACAACTCATCACCCATATAATCCATTCCTACTTAAAGCCAAATATAGCAAGAACTTTCTAAATAAAGGACCATATAACCCGATCATAGGTTTTGGTCATGTCCAACTTAATGAACATAGTTTTATCCTTATAAGTCTCCATCGAGTGAATAGATTTTGTAGCAATAACAACCCCCTCCAAGATTTTTTGGCCAAAAAAAAACCCACCTTGCTCCTCAGAGATGATTTTTCTCAACCATATCTTTAGCCTCTCAACAATAATTTCTTTGATGATCTTATACACAACATTGTAGAGAGCCATAGGCCTGAACATATCCAAGGAATATTCTCCCTCTTTTCTGGTAATAAGCACCACAAAGGTAGAATTTATGGCCCTTAGCATCTTTTTGTTCTTTTGGTATTCATGGACCACCTCTAGAAGATCAAATTTGATTAACTTTAAAAAATCCTAATAAAACTCAATCAATAATCCATCCAGGCTTGAGGCTTTCCCTTTTACATATTGAATACAATATTTTCCAACTCCTTAAGGGAAATTGGACCCATAAAGTGCTCATTCATCTCTCTATAAACAATCAAGGGAATACATTTTAGAATAAGCTTTTCATCCTCATCATCTGAGAGGGAGTCCTCCTTGAAGAGAGAGGAAAAATACCTCCTAGTATCTTCTGAAATATCCCAAAAAGAAGAGAGTAGGGAATCAGGTTACCATTATGGTGAGCCTTAACTAAGTTAGAAAAGAATGTCATGTTCCTATCCCCTTCCTGAAGCCAATCTACTCAAGATTTTTATTTCCAAAAAAATTCTTCCCTTAGTTCCCATTCAGCAAGGTCTTTCGTAGCCTCAAATTCCTCAATGAGAAGCTCCTCTATGAGTCCCTAATCTCTAATCTTACTTGATTATTCTTCCACCCTCCTAAGATCTGCCAACTTAGCCAAGGAAAAGTTCCCAAAATTTATTCTATTCCATCTCTTCAATTTATTCTTAACAAATTGTAGTCACTTCATAAAGGAATACATAGCAGTGCCATGAGAAGGTTTGCCATTGGTCCACTAGCCTCACATGAAATCATGAAGCTTAGGATCCCGAAGCCACATAAGTTAAAACTTAAATGAAGGATTTTTCTTTAGCCCTAACTCCATAGTAGAGAGTTTGATAGACATGATTAGATCCCCTACTCTCCATAATCACAAAACTAGCACTTTTGTTATTACGAATCCAAAAATTGAAGATCAAAAACCTATCCAGTCTCTCTAAGATGGAATATTCCCCACATATTTTATTGTTCTAGGTAAATATCCCATTATCTAGATTGATGTCAACCAAGTTTAGGTCTTGGATATGAGCACTGAATATAGAATAAATAGGGTCAAGATGATCAACCCCACCATGTTTCTACTCTAGACAATTGATAGAGTTGAAGTCTCTAGCCAAAATCCATGGGTATAGGGGAGCCATACTTCTCACAAAGCCAACGTACCACCATAAATTCACTTTACCATTTTAATCAATAAGATCATACACATTTGTAAGTAGGATGGTTTCACTAGATTCATTATCATGCACAATCATCGAAATAGACCATCTTATAGAAATCCAAGTAAGAGGAGAGATCTTAATCATATCCCATAAACAAGCAACACCACCAACATATCTACATGCACCAATACATTGGCATTGAATCCTTCTCCACAACTTGGGATTAATATTGAACATACTATAAGTAGCCAATTTAGTCTCCTGAATAAACACCACATCTAAATAATGAACACAAACCAAATCATGAACAAATGTTTATCTGGGAATGTTGTTCAACACCCTTACATTCCAAAATAAAAGTTGCATTGTTTGGCTTAATCTTGTTTTGGTTGGATTTATGTAAAGCTTGGTATGCATATCATGATATTTCTTTTATAGTGTGCTAATAATTTTTGGGATCCAAGGAAGTGATAGCATAAATTTGGCATCATCTTGTACATAGTGTATATTTTTGTAAATAACCTTTTGGGTTTTTGTGTTCTTTTTTTTTTGTTTTTTTTGTACATAATATTTTTTTCTTGAGATTTTGCTTTTAGTTTTGTTGTTAGTGTTTTCAAGTTTAGGGAGCAATTTCTTACTTTCTTATTATTTTTTCTTGTATATAGCTTGTGGTTTTGTGATTATGTTAGTCATAATTTGTGTGTTTTTTTTCATTGTGAAAGTTTTGTGTGTTTTCATTATTATTCTCAATAAAAATGGCTTACGCCAAATTTTGAATTTCGGTTCATGTTATAATTTTGTTGCTTATTTTTTTTCAAAGTTTTGATTTTTCTCTTTTGTTTTATTTAGGTTTTGTAATTGCAATAAAAACTTGGTGGATTTTTTGGTATTTGTTCCTGGGTCACTTAGGATAAATTGTTTGTTTTGAAAACATACAAAATTTGAAGAAAAGGAAAATGAGATTGTTTAATATGTATCCTTATGAATTTGAATCAAGACAATAAAATTTGGAACAATGAAACCATATTGCAAAAGCTCCACAAATATTGCATCACATTAAAAATATTTTTTTTGAATTCTTGGATAATGAAGTTATTCAGTTTTGCAGATTAAGGTGAAAATCCAATGAACTCAATTTTTAGCCTTACTTGATCTCTAACCTAGGTGGAAGGTGAATTTTGCAAAGAAAAAAAAGGGTTGATACAAAAAGGAAAGTAAATACAATGTAAATTAAATTCAAATAAGTTATAATAGTCTAGATAATCTTCATCGAGGCTATAGATGCTTGACTAGAAATGGAGCTATGTCTAGACTGAAATAAGGAAAAGATGCAAAATATAAATTACCCTAATATTTGAGAGATTCAGATAACCTCTACCAAGGCTATAAATGCATGGCTGGAAGTAGAGCAATGTCTTAAAAAGAGTAAAGTTACCTCCACTAGAGCTATGGATGCTCGACTGGTAGTGGAGTAATTCAAAGGTGCACCTAACAAGTGAAAATTTCTATAGCCTAACTACAAAATTGATAATGGAAATATAAATAGTTTCAAGATTACAAAATAAATCACATTTGCACACATCGAGCAACAATAAATGATTCAATTGTTCCATTTTAAAATTTATCTATCTCACATTCTTTGGATATTATTAATGTTTTTTGTTTTTTTGGTTTTTGTTGCTTTTAGATTGGGTTCTTATGTTTGAAGTGCTCAAAAACATTTTCCAGCAGAGTCACCATTTGTTGTGACCACTTCACAATGCCTCAAACTTGGGGACCCACTAAAACTTTGTTGAAATTTTGATGTTTTGTTTGGTATTATTTATTTTTGTTGACAAAATTAAATTTGTTTGTTTATTTTGATTTTGTTTTGTTTTGGTTCATTTCAAGCCTTAGGATTTATAATTGGGATTTTAAATTTTTTAGTTTTAATCTTCTAATTTTAATATTAAAATGAATCATTTAAAACTCCTTAAATAAAAGGTAGGATTTTAAATATTTTAAATTAATCATTTAATTTTAAGGTTTAAACATTTAAAACATCTTTTTAAAATTTAAATGTTTTACATCATTTAAAAATGCATGGTAAATGTTTTAATTTAAAATCATTTAAAAGTTTATTTTGTTTTATTAATAAGGTTTATGTTTTAACAGGTGGTATAGTTTTCCAAGGTGGACTGGATCCAACACAAAAATGGTCTAGCAGATCCAACACAAACATGTCAATTCTAGGGTACACATTTGAGAGAGGCATGCATAGATGGGTGAAAGACTCATCATAAATACTCATGTGTTTACATGTTGATAAAGTAGTTTTTGTTAAAATGTTGAGGGTGTGTGGGATAATAGAAAAGGATAAAAATGGTAACCAACTTCTACACACTGACCGAATTTATAGATCATCTGGCACTACTTCTCACCGATATCATTGTTTTATTTGAAGTGAATGTAAACTCCATTCTTTGAGCTTAATAGTCCAGATAGGCTTCTCACAAATATCTTCATGAAATCCCAATGGAAGATCACCAAAGGTATATTTGGATTACACACAAAATATTGCTTTCATACTGAAAGATAAATAATAATATAATATACTTTTGTAGGTTTATAAAAAGGTAAGATCATTGATGCTATTTATGAAGCCAATCGAATGGACGTAGCTGCGTGACTATAGGTATTTAGTAGTGGATTTGTCAGTTTTATTATACAAGTAGAGCTATGTCCTAGTCATAGCCAGCATCACCACTTTCGGTGCTTACAACTAGTAGCAAAGACAAAATCATTGTGATAGGCGATGCATGAAGCCATAAAATAGAGTTTTGAAAAGGGTTTGCTATCAGATATTATTGATTTTTTTTTACTGCAAGCATATTCGGGCTACATCACAATAGAAACATTATGGTAAATCTCCAAGGCATAATTTGAGACAAAGTGCACTTGATCGGTATGAACTTGTATATGGAAAACATGAATAACAACTTAGATAACCAGGATGTTCAAAAGCTGAATGGGGATGACACAACAATATAACAACATGGCATGGATAATTAGAGTTGACAAGATGAAGAAATAGGAATTATCATCGATCTAGAAATACATGCAAGCTCCAGGTGGGATTGTTATTTACCCCTTTTCTTCCTGATGATAGGCACTGTCAATCAAACATAACAATATTGGTTTCTAAATAAATACACATGATTTATTTTTGTTATCAGTGAAACAAAGGGCAAAATGGTTAAAATTTAGAATTGTTGTTAGGTCAGATAGATACAACATCATAAAGGATGAAATTCATAACATTGTGTTAAGTGTGTGATGTTCCTACAAATATATTCAATTTTATGAATTAAAGGTTGGTTACAAATAGTTTTGTTCTCTTTATGTTAATTGTGCTTCAACAGTATGATTTGGCCACTGTCGTATGATTTTTTTCTCTTTATGTCTTAGTTGCTATTGGTTGCAGTGACTAAGATTTGGCCACTGTCATCTGCAGTGGCTGAGGTTTGGCCGCTCTGAGCTTGAGTGGCCAGGATATAGCCGCTCTGGTTTACAGCGGCCAAGCTTGGATGGGCTAAGACTGCCCCAGATGAGTGGTGAGAACCACTTTTGATACTTGGAAAGTCCAAGGTTTAGTCACATGGCCTATGAATGTGCCTATGTTAGTAGTTATCCTAAACATGACATGTTTTAGGTGTCTACAGATGCCCCTTTTTGTGATGCGCTGTGTGAAAAACACAACGCTGAGCAAAAATATAGACTGATATGTCTGTAAGGTGTATGATGATCATTGGTCTGATCAACGTTGGATGCCCCAATCATGCAAGATGGTGCGCATCCTTGAATCATTGCTTCAATGTTTGGAAGGCTTAACTTAGCATAGGGCTTGCACATGTTCAATTGCACTCATTCCTCAGACACAATCGGGTAGCTTCTGTTGCTACAATCAGATCCGACCGGTAGGAGAGCTACGGACTGAAGATGTCACAATTTTCTTATGATCCCAGCAAACAAGGGAAATTTTGTAATAGTTGTCTGCAATGATTCGTAGGATGAACGCAATTTTGATATGATCGAGTGATATTTTGTTGATTTTGATTATGATTATTTGAATATTTGAACTACCCCCTCACACAATGAATTGGTAAGGGAAGGGCAATGAATGAAGTGACAAATCGCTTGACCAATCTTGACTGGTTTTGGCTTCTTTCTAGTATTTGTTCTTTTAATGGGAAAACCCCCATCCAAGTGTGATATCAATTATTTATGATAATCATTCATCCCTATCCCAGGGAGCGGTCTGGCTATCAATAGCCTTCTTAGGGAATTAGGATGAGTGATTCTATTTATGCTTGCATTGCATCACTTGGCTCAGTGTTTTTGTGTCATAAGGGAATCAGGATGATTCTATCACACCCGTGGAGCAGTCCGACCATCTTGGTCTTCTTCGGGATTGAAAGAGGCACATCATAATTCCAAAATGAATAATTTACCCCAAGTAGCCCTATGGTAACTTACTCATCTCACCGAATTGCATGGAGTGCAAATCGCTGCAACCACTGAGTTGATAGAGTAAGTAACTTGATACGAGGCTTACTCGAGATGTGTTTTTATGTGATTTTTTTGTTATTTTGAACATTATGATGACCATGAGTCATCAAAATGTGTTTATTTGATGTTTTTGCTACTTCTCATGGAGGGAATTCCTCCTATTTTTGCTTGTGCTGTTGGCCATTGTCAGATCCAACGACCCCCAAATGCCTATTTTTGGCCGCTCTTGGCTACAATGGCCAAGAAGTTTGGGCCGCTAATGGCAGCAGTGGCCAAGGCATAACTTGAAAAATATAAAATAACCTAGGGTTTTTGACTTTTCACTTTTCCAGCTGGCGATTTGCTTGTCAGAGCTTTGGAGAGAAAATGACTTTTGTGACTTGGAGTGTTATTGCGTCGAGGATCATGGCTACCTAGGGTGAGGCATCATCGAGCGGAGGAGCTAGAGCTTCTCGGGTACTCTTTGAAATATTTAACCCTACTTGTTTCACTTTTGGGTAAAAATGAACCACACTAAGTAATCAAAAAATGAACCTCATTAATCTCATCGACAATGAACCAAACCCATAGTTTAGGCTTAGTTTAGGATTTAATGTGGTGGGCTTGCCCCCATTTTTTAATTTTTTAATTTTTTTGGTGTTTTTGGCCTAGGGCAAATGCTGTTGTCATGTCGCCCATTGGTCATTGCTACTCAGAGTGGCTATTTTGGCCTACAACTTGGCCGTTGTCGCTGGTAGTGGCCGATTTGAATCTCAACGGTCAAAAATTTGACCATTGGGGGCTTGGCCACTTCCTGCTTCAATGACCGATTTTTGGCCATTGTAGGCGATAGCGACTAGAAATACTTAGACAATTTTTTTAATTTTTTGAATTTTTGCAAGGTGATTGTGCTGATTTTTTTGAAATTTTGTACTATGTTGCATGATTAGGTGCATTTATTGCTCTTCTCACCTAGACTTTAGAATAGTTTATCATTATTTGCACCATTTTTCATGCTTTATTATGATTTATGCCTTAGATGCATTGTAGTTATGCTTTGTTTTCTTTTGCTCTTAGATTCTCACTGCTCGGGCTCGGGACCCAAGGCTCTTGAATGACCTTCTCCTCCTGGATGATATGGACTGGGCCTGGCTCAAG
The DNA here is from genome assembly GCA_028583015.1 of Wollemia nobilis. Taxonomy (NCBI): domain Eukaryota; kingdom Viridiplantae; phylum Streptophyta; class Pinopsida; order Araucariales; family Araucariaceae; genus Wollemia; species Wollemia nobilis. The sequence continues at coordinate 107,080 of JAQPPZ010001599.1, read as the reverse complement.
GCCCATGGGCTACAGTATGTTACTAGGCTACCTAATATTATGTCAGATCAGGCTTACCTCATGACCCTGGTATACCGATGGGATCCCTAGACTAATACCTTCCACCTTCCCATCGGTGAGATGACTATCATGTCGGAGGATGTGTATAAGATTTTTTGGATCCCCTTTGATGGAGTGGCCATTGTCTCTTCGGCCACTAATGATCATGATGTTGTATTTGCTCGGGTGTTCGGAAGGCATGCTGCAGATGCCTTCAAGGACACCAAATCTAGTGGTGTATCTATTCTGCGTTGGTACCAGGAGAAGGTCTTCTTCGAGAGGCATACAGTGTTGTTGATGGTTATCAACAACATTCTCATTCTAGATTGCTCAGGCTTGAGGTTCTCATGGAACCTCCTTGCGATGGTCTAGGATCTGATGGATAGTGAGGAGGCCATCATCTATGCATGGGGGAGGTCTCTGTTGGCCTAGTGTTATGATGAGTTGTACCACATCCATCGGTGGGGTCATGTTGGCATCACTTGCAGCTTGCTCTTATAGGTTTGGGGATGGGAGCACATCAAGGTAGATCACCCTAGAGGGCTTCCTACCAAGATTGTAGTCATCAAGGAGTGGATGCAGTGCTATGCTTCTATATGGGCTCGAGGGTGCAAGGAGCACAAGAGCCATCCTCATGCGGGGGAGCTCTCCCACTACACTGCTACTTTTACTGGGTTGAAGGCTAGAGATATCATATGGCACCCATACCATGAGTGCTTGGCTTGGGATGATCCAGCTAGTTTCATAGCTAGGATGCGGCATGAGCGGTGGCTCATCGACCATAAGGTTGGCATCAGGGAGTATTTCTTCTACTCCTAGGTTCTTCATCAGTACGGGCTACAGTAGGATGTGCCACTAGTTCTATTTTTGTATAGGCACCTTGTAGTAGAGAGAGACCTTCCCCCACCATGGATCATAGAGCTTTTTGATGAGGAGGATGCCCTAGCGGTTGACCCAAGAGTCATTGGGGGAGTCATAGATGCATTTGTATAGTGGTGGGGGGATCTGATGTGGCATGGTGATGGTAGCTTGGGTTGTGAGGATGATGGTAGGGATGATGGTGCAGATCTAGTAGGGTGTAGAGTCTAAGCCAGGACTAAGGTATGGGGCCAGCTAGTAGAGTAGGTGGTAGTGAAGGAGTAGGAGGCTCCTAAGGAGGATGAGGAGGAGTTGGATCTTAAGGAGAGAGATTCTCCTCTGAGAGCACAGTTGCATGAGGTCGAGGTTGAGCTCCAGTCGACCAAGATCTAGGTATAGTAGTGAGATGCTACTATAGCACAATGAGATGCCACTATAGAGTAGCTCACGCTATAGATCCAGGCTTTGTAGGCTACTATCGGGGGTGGTGCTACTAGGATGCAGTTTGTTGTTCCTCCTTCTACACCATAGGGTGATACCAGAGTAGATCCTAGGGTAGATCTAGGGGAGAGGTTCTACACCTACAGTCATTGCTATATGAGTACGAGGGGTAGATCTAGGGGTATGTCTCCCATATAGCCTCTCTCCATATGTAGCTTAGGAGGCATGGAGTTGTCCCTAGGGAGGCACCAGGTGTAGGTGGTTCATAGGTCAGTAGGTGCTCCACCTCAGGGTAGTCTTCCATCCATCCTAGCTAGAGGACTCGGACTCGCATAGAGAGACCAGTAGGCTCACACCACTCTACTCATGACATAACCATAGGGGAGGTGATGTCGGGGGTGTAGGCCCTGTGTTTGACTGATGATGCACTTGGATTTTATTTTTGAGGTCTGCTTGACCTATATGACTATAGCCTATGGGCAATTTTGTATACCCATGTACTTGATACACACATTTATATGATATCTTTGCATTATGACTCATTATGTGTATCATTTATTGCTCATGTTTTTTTTTATTTTTGTTTTATTTATGTGATGTAATGATGGCATTATGATGATTTGATGTATGTGTTAGATGATAGATGATATTTATGATGATGTGGATGTTTATATGGATGCTTATGTAGATGTGATATGATCCAATGATGTGATGTATCATGCATTGACTTGATGATGGATTTATGATTGTATGTATAGGTGGATTATGATGTGATCTTAGATGTGAATGGATGAGTTATGAACTATGTATTTATGGATGTAATGTTTATTGTTAAATGCATGTTTGATTTTGATTTTATTGTATGCATCTAACTCATGCTATGATAAGGTGAATGCAATATGTAATGTGTTATGTATATGGTGTTTAATCTAATGTGAATGAACTTGTATGTTTTAATCACTTAAAACATAAGGAATGCATATGATATGATTCTGACAATCTAACGGGTGATACCATAGAAAGTATAACAACCATGAATTTTTAATAATCATTCTAATTATAAGAATTAATTATTTAAACCATCCATATGTGCAATGTAATGGTGTGGAATGTATGTATTTTCTGGATAAGCTTCTGTAATTTAAAAGATATAAAATAATCAGTGGTCGTTTAAATATCATTTCTGACATATATCCGGTATCTAGTTTATTTTATTAATACCCCCTAATTTACAGAAGCTTATAGAGAAATTTGATGATGTGATTGATGATATGATTTGTTGCTATGTAGGAATTTTTGAGGTTTTTCCTAAGACTTCAAACACTCTAGTTACCCTATCAACAACTATGTACTGACCATACAAGACTTTTGAAAAGCAAGGCTTTCACCATGTTCCTAGATATTCATTATCTCTGTGTGTGCAAATGAATATATATTTTGAGATAGAACTCAAGCATTTCCTCCGATGTCAAGCGGGATTCTTTCAGCCCATTTCTAATATCAGGGATCCTCAAGTGTTCATCTCATCCTTATGTTGGACTTAGTTGGACTATACCACTAGGCAGTATTAGGTTACCTAAGCTAGCTCATCCACATGCAAACATTGGTCTATACAAATGCTAGAAGCTATTGTGATAGACATATCATCATGCATAAGGATATCTCCTTCCAGTTTTGTACAATGCTGAGAATTCTAGGGATTCAAGCTCCATTCCCTTCTTTTCTTCATTTTATTTGGGATACTTGCTCATGTGTAGTGATGAGAATCACTATTTATTTTGATTGATTTTTTTTTTGAGCAAGGGATTTATGTAGTGATGATAATCACTATTTGCTTTGTTTTTGTAACTATGACTTTGAAAACTGGGGTTTTGAATTTGTGCTTTGTTTTGGGATTTTTGCTTGTGTTAATGAAAGCAAGGGATTTATGCAGTGATGATAATCACTCATTTTTGGGTAGGGTGGAACTTGTCCTTTTGCCAATTCTCAGCACCTTTAAATCGGTCGCATAGGGGGATAAGCAAGGAAGATCCTTTTCGCTTAAGGTAACCTAGACCACTTTTGTAGTTTTCATCTTTCCCTTGTACCAGCTAGGATTTTAGTGTTTCAATTAGTGATGGGATCCTGAATATCCAAGGTATTATCACAACTAGACCTTGCCCTCTACTAATCAAGGTGGATTTCTACAAAATCTGATAAGACCACTAGATATGGTTGAAAGACTAGGAAACCTTAGTATATTTCTTATAGCAACATGAAATGGTTGTGTTGAAACATAGTTGAATACATCATGGTTATAATGAAGATGGATCTTGAATATTGTGATTGTGATACAAATTGTGGCATCATTTGTAAGAATGTGATCATAACATATGGGGATGCAATGGATATGTATGTTATAATGAAATGCAACTATGTGGATGCATATGTAAGATGCAAATGTTTTTGTATTTTTTATTTTTGCATTGTTTTTTTGACCAAAGGGCTTTAAGATGCCTTTGGAGCTTTTTGATTGACCAAAGGGTTAGCATTTTGATGATTTGACCAAGTGGTTTGTGTTTTGACCAAAGGGCTTTAAGATGCCTTTGGAGCATTTTGATGAAGTTGACCAAGTGGTGTGAAGATACCCTTGGAGCATTTTTGATTGATTTTGACCAAGCGGATTGGGTACCCTTGGAGCATTTTTGATAGAATTTTGAATTTTATGTTTTTTTTTTTTTGTGTTTTTGACATATTTGAATGTTTTTGTTATTTTTGAATTTTTGAATGTTTTTGTTATTTTTGAATTTTATGTATGAAACACCTTCAAATGAATGATGTTGAGAGGTTCAAGCTCTTCAACACCATCCAATGATGTAAGGTGATATGCTCCAGGCCCAACCCTTTCTGAAATCATGTAGGGGCCTATCCAATTTACCACAAACTTGTCTCGTAGGTGCGGTGGCAGATTTGAGTTCTGTTGGTTTTCTTTGAGCACAAGATCCCCAAATTTGAATTCCCTCAAGTGGACTTTACTATTGTAAGCTCATGCAAGGCGATCTTGATAAATATGGAGATGCTCCAAGGCATTGACTCGACGTTCATCAAGAAGCATCAACTGATCAAGGTGGCCTTGTCACGCGGTGTCATCATCTATGAAGTCCTTCAATGCTACGCGCAAGGTTGGAATCTCCAACTCTAGGGGCATGATGGCCTCAGTGCCATATACAAGTGAAAATGGTGTTGCCCCAGTGGGCATCCACACACTAGTCTTGTATGCCCATAATGCAAGAGGTAATTGCAAATGCCAATCCTTATGATTATCTTTCACCATCTTCCTCAAGATGGAGATGATTGTTTTGTTTGAGGCTTCTGCTTGCCCATTTGCTTGTGGATAATAGGGTGTTGAAAAACTATGTTGAATATGGTATTTTTTCATTAAAGCATGCACATTTTTGTTCTTGAAATATGGCCCATTATCCAATATTATCTTTGAAGGGACCCCAAAATGACTTATGATATTGTGGAGTATGAACTCCGTAATCCTTGGTCCAGTAGTCGATGTCAAGGGGATCACTTCGACCCATTTGGTGAAGTACTCAGTGGCCATTATGATGAACATGTGTCGGCCTAAATATGGGGGAGAGATCTTCCCCACTAAGTCTAGTCCCCATTACGAGAAGGGCCATGCTTCCTGGATGGGTTGCAAGGCTTGTGATGGCAAGTGGGTGAGGTTTGCATGATGCTGGCACTTGACGCATTTCTTGACATACTCACAATAATATTTTTCCATAGTGGGCCAATAGTAACCCATTCTCAAGATGCGCTTAATGATGGCCATGCCACTGAAGTGACCACCACACGTACCATCGTGAGCTTGCAAAATTTCCCAGGATGCTTCCTGGGGCTCAAGACAATGAAGGAGCATTCCATCATAACCTCGTCTATAGAGGATGTCTCCTAGAAAAATGTATCTTGTCACCTTTTGTTTAAAGGTTCATCTTTTAGCATGTGACAGGTCTTGCGGTATCATTCCAAGCTTCAGAAAATCTCATAATTGGGAAAGCCAATCCTGATAAGCCACAACTTCTATGGATAAAATGACATGTTCCCCCTATGATTCAGAATCTGAGAACATAGATTGGGAAACAACCCTATGGTGAATGGTTGTACCACACTCTATAGGACCTTGAGAGATCAAAGATTCCCAAGGTGTCATTTGCAAGAAAGCTCTAACTTTGAAGGACCAATCCTGATTTGGTTCAGTTTGGATCATGTTGACTGACTCTTGATTGTCAATAGCCTCACGTTGTATTGTTGAGTGCACAAGCACTTTCACATGAATGGTTGTGAAATCAGCAGATGGATTCTGAGGGATTAAGGATCCCAAAGATGCCATGGTGTCTACAAATCTATTTGATGTACGAGGGATTGCCTCGATGTCATACCATTCCAATCAGGCTAGGTAAGTGTCAACAAGCTCCTTGTAAGCTTTCAAGAGTGGGCACCTACATTGGAACAATCCTTTGACTTGATTAACTATGAGCAAGGAGTCACCAAAGATATTCAATATTTTAATGCCCATTGCCATGGTTGTTTGAAGTCCCAAGATTAAGGCCTCATACTCTGTGTTATTATTCATGCAAGGGAAGTCTAGCTTGAATGATAAGGGTAATGGGGCACCCTATGGTGTGATAAAGACTATCCCTGCTCTCCCCCTTGCTCACATTTTGAGCCATCAAAGAACAATGCCATGTCTCTTTCTTTCTTAGGTTCTTCGAGTTTTAGTGGATCTGATAATGCAAAGACTACATCATCAGGAAACTCTATAGTGAGAGGCTTGCTATCTTGAAGAGGTGCCTCTACTAATTGATCTGCTATGACTTATCCCTTGATGGAATTTTGGCTTATGAACTCTAGATCAAATTCTATCAATAGCATGATCCACTTTGCAGTACGTGTATTGTGATATGTCTTGTTCATCATGTACTACAAAGGATTTTGTTTGGATATAACGTAGGTCGTATGGCTCAACATGTAGTGTCACAACTTTTTGGTTGCAAAGACCACTGCTAAGCACAACTTTTCTACATACGCATATCCCAGCTCATAACTCACCAAGGTGCGACTAATGTAATATACGACTTGCTCTTTGTCTTGTGCATTCTTTTGGGCTAACATGGTGCCCAAAGAAAAATTAGTAGCCGATATGTATAGTAAAAATGGTATGTCTGGCCTTGGTGGAGCCAATACTGGTGGTATTTCTAGGTATGTTTTGATCTCTGCAAAGGCTTGTTGGCACTCTTCATCCCAATGAAATGGGACATCCTTGCATAGCAACTGGTTCATGGGTCGACATTTGTCTAACAATTGAGCAATGAACCATTTGATGGATGCTACCTTGCCTTGTAGGCTTCTTAACTCCCTAATGTTGGTAGGGGTGGCCATTTCCAATATAGCCTTTACTTTTGTAGGATCGACTTTGATGCCCCTCTTTGAAATGATGAACCCTAAGAGCTTACCAGAAGTTATGCCAAACATGCACTTCTTAGGATTCAATCTGATGTTGTGCTCAATGAGGTGATCGAAGACCTTTGTAAGGACTTGAGCATGCTCTTGCCACAATAAAGACTTGGCTAGTAAATCATCAATGTAGTCTTCCAAGATCTTATGCATATAGTCATGAAAGATATATGTCATGGCCCACTGATATGTGGCACCAACATTCTTTAGGCCAAATGGCATCACTTTGTAATAGAATGTCCCCCATGGAGTAATGAAAGTAGTCTTGTGTTGGTCCTCAGGTTTGATCCAGATTTGATTGTATCCAAAAAAACCATCCATTAGGGAGAGCATCTCATGACCTACGGTGGCATCAACAAGAGCATCTATGTTTGGCAATGGGAATGAATCCTTTGGAGTTGCCCTATTCAAGTCTCTAAAATCCATGCAAATGTGGACTCTTCCATCTGGTTTTCCCATGGGCACCATGTTTGAGACCCATTCAGGATAGTCGATGGGAACTATGAAGATCACATCCAATAGTTTTTGCAACTCGTTCTTCACCATCAAAGCGATGGTTGGATGCATTTTCCTCAACTTTTTCTTGACTGGCTTCTTTAGGGGATCCAATGAAAGGTTGTGAACAACTAACTTTGGATCAATCCCTGGCATGTCTTTGTAAGTCCAAGAAAAAATATTTGGCCTCTCCTTAAGGAGAGGGATAATGATGGCTTGTTCCTCTAGAGATAGAATTTCTCCGAACTTGACTTTCTTTGGTTGAGTAGGATCATCACTGATGTCCACCTCAAAAGTTACTTCTATAGCCATATGTGACCCATCCTCCAATTGGTGAGGCATGGGTATCAAGTGAATGTCATCGATGAGATTTATAGGTCCTACTGACTTAGGATCCAAACCAGCATGGAACACATCATAAACATAGCCTGATGCAAAATGGAATGGTTGTAATGTCTCTTCATTAGAGAAAATATCCTCAGGCTCTATGGGTGAATCAACATGATCCCAATCAATAGCCTCTGTATCAAGACGCAAAGGTTTCGTGGGATCTATTGGGTTATGAAGTGGAGTGGTCAAATCAATGGAGATTATGTTGATGGATGGAATGAAATCTCCAGGACCACATGGGTGAAATTTTGTCTCAGAGGTCTCCCTTCCATACTCATGATGAGGTTCTAGAGGAAAAGGGATTTTTGGATCTGGCCCCTGAGTAGGCTGGATAATAGGATCATTGGGCTCTAACAACTCTCTGAATGTAGGTGGAGGGGGATTGACCATGCGGTGAATGGCAACTAAGTCGATAGGTCTTCCCAAAAATCACAAACTGGGGTCTATGGCATGAAGTGCCACTTCTCTTTCTACGAGTGCATTGACTTGCTGCAAGTGGTGAGGCCCAAGATAAGCCATCTCGGTTTCATCTTCAAAGTCATCATCACTTATCCAAAAATCGTTAGCATTGGTATGTGGCCCCAAGACAAGAGGCTCATGTCTTGGCCCTAAGTAGGCCATTTCTATCTCATCTTCATATTCTTCATCACTTATGAAGAAGCCATTTGCATTAGTTTCTTGCCCCAAGCTATGGGGCCACTACCTTGGTCCTAGGTAGGCTCTCTCTGTTGAGTCCTCTGACTCATAGCCACTTTCATCCGATATGAATCCACTCTCATTGTGGATGGACCAAGTAAATCTATGTAAATAGTGAGGCCCATGATAGGCCAAGCCTTCTTGTGCTTCATCATCACTTGCCACATATCCATTTTCTTCTTGCTCTTCATCCCATGAGTTGTAACCCATTGGGGTGGCATCAATTGTGGAGCTTGGATGATAAGTTTTGGGTGGTGGTATGCTCACCATGACCACTTGTCTATTGCTCAGATGTCTTGTACTTGGTGGGTGATAAGGAATAAAATTGATGTCTTCTCCTAACCCCAAGCTTAATCTATCCAAGGCTACTACTAGAGAGTCATCTCGACCTCTGATATGATAGCCTAACCCAAACCTATCAGTGGGAAGCTGGTATTGTGGCTCGAATGGCCGCCTACGCCCCTACTCATATATACCAAGACCGTAACCATGCCAATGGCAATGTTCAAAGTAGCTTAGAGAAAACTCAGGATTAGAGAGGTAATGAACATTAATAGTGAATAATTCATCATTGTCCTCTTCTTCATCAGTAGACTTATGGGTGCAGTCTAGTCCAGCATAGACAAAGTTTGTCTGGTTGGGAGGGATTCCAAGTGGAACCACTATTCCCACTGGTGGTCTTAAGTCTTTTGGTCATCCCATGTCTTGTGCGGACTCTATGATGGGTATGAATGTTATGTTCTACACAAGATACTCTCCTATCCCTATACTTTCCAAGTGTATAGTCGCATGTGATGTGGATGATCCTACAGATGACACTGGCGAAGTGGGCTCTAGTATCTCCTCAACTTGATCTTGGAGATCTTCTTCTTCCATGGGACTTGGAATTTTCTCAATGGCTATGGTTAGCACTTCCTTGGGATTTCTTTCCTCAACTAAGGGTACCTTTAGCTTCTGATTGTCTTTTGGTTTAGACGTTGATGGTCTCTTAGAAGCATTAGTCATGTTGGGCGCTAGATGAGGTGTTGATGTAGATGGGTCTTTTTGTACCCCTTTGTCTTTATCATTCAGTTGCGTAGCTGGAGATGAAGGTCCTACATACAAGTGGGTAGAAGGAATCATAAATTCTCCTAGAAAATCCACCTGATGGACATATTTGAATGGCTCTTCATCAGCCAACACCATGTAGACTTTGTTATCATGCACATACTTGACACATTGGTGTAAGATTGAAGGAACACACTTCATGTCCCTTATCCAAGGATGCCCTAGGAGGATGTTGTATTGCATGGCCCCTTCCAAGACATGACACATCATGGGGATGGTCTTATGCCCCACCTTGATAGGTAGGACTATCATTCCCATAGTATTGCATAAAGCATCATTGAAAGCCCTTAATGTGTAGGCTCTCGAAATGATATTGGACTTGGGGATCTTAAGGTGTTCTATTGTTATTGTTGTGATGATGTTGATTGATGAACCTGTATCGATCAAGACCCTCTTAAAAGGTAAATCATTGACTGATGCCACAATGTGCAGTGGAGGGTCTGGTAAGGCAGTAGGTACTATCTTAATCTCATGATCATAGAATCAAATTACAGGTTCTTGGCATTCTTGTACTTGTCCCACAAAATGGGTGAATGCATTTGGATCTTGTGGTTGGAGCTCAATCGACCTTAAAATCTCCATCAAGGTCTCCTTGTGCTTTGGGGACTGTTGTATGAGCTCATAGATGGATAGCTTAGCTGGAGTCATTTGTAAGTTTTGCTCAAGTCTACTCTGAATAGTTACCACAGGTCGGGTTGGTGGACCTGGAAGGTTGTTTTACCCCTGCCTCTACCTAGGTGTAGTGGGGACATTAATGGGAGCTGCAGGAGGTTGTGGTTGACCATACCATCTACTCCTGGTTGCTATATTGACAATTTCAACCATCCCAATGCACCCGTGGGTAGGCGTATCAATTCGAACTTGATTGACTTGTGCACCTTGCCCTCTAGGGACCTCATGGTTTGGTAATAGGTTTTTGTATATGCCCATATCTCTATTTTCAGGAGCCAGTGGGTTGTCAACTTTAAGTTCTCCCACCTCAATCATGTTTTGCACCTGGTGCTTGAAACCAATACAAACCTCAATGTTATGCCCCAGTATCCTATGATAAGGGTAAAATTGATCTTCCCTATATCCTTTTGGCTTAGGATGGTTGGGATCTATAAGAGGTATATCAGGGAACCTGATATTTCCCACCTCACTCAATTGGTTGAAGATTGATTGCATTGATTCTATCAATGGTGTAAAATAGCGAGGGGGTTTGCATTCTCTATTTCACCCTTGATTGTTCTTTTGATCATAATTGGCTGGTGGGGGTTATGCTTGATAATTCTGGGGTTTCTGCATAGCCCCATCCTTAGGTGCAACCAATACCACTTGATTAACTGGAGCAGGGTTTGCCTGCTTCTGCTTGTATTTGCCATTTTTGTCATTTTTGTTCCACTCCTTCTTGGTTCGAAGTTTGATGGTTCCCTCATCTACTTTTATGTCCTCAATGAGTTTGGCCTGTGCCAAGGCTTCCTCAAATGAGGGGTATTTTTGAATTTGTAGCAAGAGGGAAATGTGTTTAGAACAACTCTTGGTGAACATGCAGACAATCTCTTCTGTGGGGATGGAGAATGATAATTTTACCATGACTTTTCTCCATCTATTCCCATAATCCATTACTGGCTCATCATCATAATGTTTCAAATTGGCCAGGTCTAAAAGGTTCACCTTCCTCTTAGCACCAAAAGAGAAATACTTTAGGAAAGCATTCACTAGTTGTTCAAAATTGGATATGCTATGCTTGGGCAGTTGGTTGAACCATTGAGTGGCAGCGCCCAAAAATGTCATAATGAATGTCCTTAGCATAAGAGCATCATTGTCTTCAAGATGAAAACATGCATTGATGAAATTGGTAACATGCTCTTGTGCATCCTCTTCACCCTTAAAATTTTCCAACCTAGGCATCTCAAAATGCTTAGGGTATGCGGGGCTAGGGACTGATGGACATAATGGTTGATTGTGTATTTTTCTCAATGTTGGTTGGTTCCCAACCATCTCTTGTTTTTCAAAGGACTTCATATTTTTAGTGAGTTCTTGGAATACCTTTGAGGTGAGGAGTTCCTCCTCTTGCAGACCCCCTCATGGTGGTGGTGGAGGTAGCCCTCTATCCACTTGATCTGTTCTATTTTCTTCCCTCCTACGAGGGGATTCAGGATGTGTCTGATCCTGCTCTATCAGGTTTACCCTTTCTCCACCAGTTGGATTTCATTCATGATTTGGAGGGTGGTTTTGTTGTGGGTTTCCTTCTTGTCTAGTGCACCCCTCTCTTGGTGAGTCAATGCATTGATCTCTTTGATGATCATTTCTATTTTCTTGTTGGTTGATACGAGCTAGCTACTCAACTTGCTCTCTTAAATATTGCTCATGTTGGTGCAAAAACCTTTCTCTTTGCTTGTCATGTTCGAGAGCTTCCACAAGCTCTCACTCTTTGTGTAAGGTATTCTCTAGCCATCACATGTGGTTAACTTGTACTGTCATAGAAGACTCATGCTTATCTGATCCTGTTCTAGTGGTTTTGATTCATAGATTCCTCGAAGAGGTTTCTACTATTTCTTTGCTCTTGCTAGCTAATGTAACTTGTTCAGTGTATTTTTGAGTGTCTCTATGATCAGACTCTGTATGTTTACTATGGGGTCACCCTGAGGCACCCCTAGTTTGAGAAGTGGGCTTAGAAGTCATGGTTCATGAACTTCTAGATGCAGAATTCTCTATGGCTATGATTTTGGGAGGTGGCCTCGAATAAATCTGATCCACCTCATCTAACTATCTTGTTTTCCATGGCTGATCCCATGGGGTGCCATTTATTCCAATGAGGTCATAGTCTATTGGAATCCTTCCTCTTGTGTGAAGGATATCTTCTGTTTGATGTCTATGATTGGATGTATCTCTAGTTTCATGCCCCTCAGTGGGCTGATCTGTTCTAAGTGTCTCATGTGAATGTTGGGATGTTGTGACTCTTGTGTGTCCTTTTGATGATGAAGGCTTTGTGGTCACCCCATTTCTCCATGAGGATGGAGGTATGGAAGCCTCATCATCCCTGTGTGAAGAATGGGTTTTAGAACCCCTCTTATGTCCATGTGGGGAGGAAGCTCTTGAAGCCTCCTCATGTCTTTGAGAAGTTTCTATGTTTTTGGAGGAAGCCCTTGAGGTTTCCTCATGTCTCCTTGATGATGATGGCCATGAGGCCTCTTTGTGTTTATGTGATGTAGTTCCATGATGTTGCTCCCTATTTGGGGTTTCTCGAGGAGAACCCCCAAGGGTTGAGTTATCACCCCTAAGACTCATAGAACTGCATCTCACGGTCTTACGAGTGGGTCTTCCAATGTGACTACGACTTCGCCTATGGGTATGTGTTGCTTCAGATTCTCCCTCGATATCAGACCGAGGATGTTTACTTCTTGTTTTGACCATTGTGTTTGTGGATTTAGCTTTTTGTGTTGCAATTAAATATAGCCAAACAATATCAAGCAAATGTTTATCTTGATTATCAATTTAAGTGTGCCCTAAACTGTTTGTTGTATTTAGATGTTTTGTTGTTCTTTCTTGCTCTTGTTTTTGGATTTAGAATGAGGAGACTCATCCATAGTGGTAATCAAGAACACCCATGCCAAACATGATTTTCTCAAAAAGAGACTAGGGTACACCACTTAAATCCCAGTGGGGGGTTCACCTAGCTCTTCCACTCTGAACCAATTGTTCCAATAGTGGGAGATAGTTTGAACATAAGTAACTTAGTACCACTATAAGTAAGTTCCTAATTCCATTTCTAGGAAGCTCTAGGGGGTAAACCGGTGGAAGGAGATGAATGCCAACGTCATCGGACTGAATTGAGGGTTGGTGATGAAATCCAACTCCCCAATGTTTAAAATATGCATGCGTGTGTGGGGTTCATTTTAAGTTTTTGCATAAAGTAAAATGCATCATACAACAGCAATGACTCTTTCCTATATGCCTAATGCAAAAGACATTTCAATTTTTAGAAATATGCATAACTACTTATGAGATTAATGGATGCACTCTATTTAGTGCAAATATGGCCTCTAGAAGGGCCCTAAAGCAAGCAAACCAACACACAATTTCTAGCACGTTGGATTCTAGGGTGGAATTTACAAGCATAAGCCATTGTTCCTAGCAACGCCTAGTGGAAACCTAAAAAGAAACCCTAAGATTTGGAAGATGCAATTTCTTTCTTTTTCATTATTTCAGTTTTCCAAATCAAAATATGTCTTAATTTTCACTATTTTTAAGAAAATAGAAGCAGATAGAAAACCATAAAGCATCAAAAAAGTTGTACCAACCTTTAATCCAGCTCAGAGAATCAATGTTTTGACCTCTACTGCACTCTAGTTCTGGCCACTGTCGACTAGAGTGGCTGATTTCTGGCCACTATAGACTAGAGTGGCTGACTCCTGGCCATTGTAGACTAGAGTGACTAATTTTTGGCCATTGTAGATCAGAGCGGCTAAACCTACACATAAAACCCGAATTAGTAAAGTGGTAGAAAAAGAAAACTAGGTAGGGGTCCCATCATGATCACCATCTATAGTGACCCTGGGAAGCGGTGTGTCGTCCCCCACTACTCTACTTGTGATTTAATTGAATATTTTAATGTTTAAACATGCATTTAAATGAAAGGCATAAAAGAAGATATAACCAGAATGCGAAGAAATAAATGAATGAATGCTTTTGTATTGATATTTCCAAGATCCGGTTACATATGAATCCCTCTAAGGGATACCCTTCATTTGATACATGATTTTACACACAAAGAAGGTAGCAGGTGTATAAAATATCCCCTTGCAAGGGGTGGCATGCTTTATCAGGCTTCCTAGTGATGCACACAAAAATGTATGAGGGCTTACAGATGCCTCCTTCTCTAGGTCTGATTGCTAGAGGGATCCTCTTGCTTTCGTATGTTGTGGATTTGTCTGATGAACCTGTAGCCCTGTAAACAATGAAACAACAACACACGCTTAGATGTCCGAGATTGCCTCCCCGGATGAGGTTGTTAGCAATGAATACACTTAATGAAAACAAATGCAATGAAACTAGTGCTATCAGAACAAGTAAATGAAGCAAATCTATGCTAATGACATGAAAAGCAAGTAACAAGCTAAAATGTAAGAAACTAGTACAAAGAATGCTAGATTGGGCCGATGGGCCACTGTCCAAGACAACGACCGCTAAGGTGAACCTATTTCTAGTACTCCAAGGCTATGGATCTAAGCTTGTTGTCGATGTTGAAAGAGTTGTCATTTCTTGTCCGTTGTATCAAATATCTTGTAGATGGAAAACCCCTAAATCGGCTAGCACTTCGTCGCTCCTCAAAGATGCTCCAATATGCTCTCCAATCCGGTAGGGCTTCGCTGTAAAAATGATCTCCAAGGGAAGCTCTCCAAGTCTTGCAAAGCTCTCCTCAATGACCTGTTCTGTTCAATTCATGATCCCTTGGTGCTCTTAGGCTTGCACCTTTTAAAGTGTGTGAAGCCCTAGGTCTATGTTCAAAACCCTAGGACTGAATCCCTCATGCGTAGAGGATGTTAGCATGAGAAGCTTTTGTTTTTCTATGTTTAACTGAAGTCTAAATTTGGACTTAAGTCTCCCATGTGAACTGGTCATGAAGGGGAATGCAAAGTTGTCCCCGCTCACCTTTATTGCATGCAAACTGCCACTTCCACCCGTGAATGGGCCGATTTGTCGGCAAGTCGCTTTTATGGCTTAGCCACTGTCATCCACAATGACTAAGATTTGGCCACTCTCGTCTATAGTGGCTGAGGTTTGGCCACTCTGAGCTTGAGCGGCCAGGATCTAGCCACTCTGGTTTACAGTGGCCAAGCTTGGATGGGCTAAGACTACCCCAGATGAGTGGTGAGAACCACTTTTGATACTTGGAAAGTCCAAGGTTTAGTCACATGGCCTATGAATGTGCCTATGTTAGTAGTTATCCTAAACATGACATGTTTTAGGTGTCTATAGTATTCCTTGGAGATAAATGATGTTAGGACATAATTGGATTTTGGGTCAAAAGATCATGAATTGATGACATAATAGAACCTAAATTTTCAAGGACATTATATGGTGGTTATAAATTCATATAAATCATTCAATGATGTATCATATTACCGAGCACATATATGTAGTCAATATTATTGAGAAAAATAAAATAAAAAACCATGGCAGATGAATTTTATGTGATCAAAATCAATATGTTTAATAGTTATAAAATTAGTTTTCGATGCCTACCTAGAAATAGAATGGAATGGGATGAACCAACCAAAACAACAAATTTCTCAAGTTATAAAAGGAGAATTGAAAACTAAACAGGTGGCCAAAGACTTGGAACCAAAGGATGATAAGTGGAAGCAGAACATTATAAGAAGACTAATTTTTGGAGCCTCTCCTTCCACGTTGGACTAGATTTTCACCATAGGATACCATTTTATGAACATGGTATTTTGTATTATGACATTTAAATTTATTGAAAATCTCATTTTTTGCAATATTTTGGAAATGCCATAAGTTTTATGCATGATGATGGTTAATTTATATGTCATTTTTAATGTATTGCACTTTTACCTTAGAATATTGCACCCCATTGTATGTTGGATTGCATAAATATGGATCGCATAAATGTGGGTTTGATGTAGGATACTGACGTTTGTAGGGTCTGTGGGGAATTCTAGAATTTTAACATTTTATTTCATTAACACTATCTTTTTTTTTTTTTTTTTTAAGTTTTCTAAATAAAATAAAAATGTAAAAAAAGTAAAATCCAAAAAAGAGATGCACATGTTCAAAGAATAATATTTAAATTACAATTTAAAGCAATTTCGATTTGAAATAAGTTTGAAATTATAAAATTATTTATAAAGTTCACATTTTAAAGGAGTTTTATAATTTCACAAGCTTATTTCACATTTCAAGCTTTGTATTTCATTTTCAAGCAATAAATTAACTTACCTTTATGAAAATTAATTTCATTAAAGGGGGTAATTTATATGGCATTCAAAATACCATTGTATTCAAATATTTAAATTAGCTTCCCTTAATGAAAATTGCAATTTCATCAAAAGGGATTTATTTTATAAGGTATTTCAGAGGTTATTACATTTTAAGGTTAATCATTTGGATCATTTTTTTCATGTTTAAAGCAACATAAAAATCAATTCACTCATCATTTCATTAAGTTTCATGAACAATCAATAACATATCATAATAAAATATTACCAATATAGTACCCTTGTTAATAGTTATTTGCAAATCACTAAGGTATTCCAAGCACTTATTTGATACATTTTCATAACATACAAACACACATTAAGTAAAGGAACCTTGGAGAAATTTCTATTTCTTTGCAAGAGAGGGTTTTCATTTTAAAATCCTGGCTATGATGGTGATTTTGCAATTGGGCAAAATTCCTACTAAAAAAAATACTTCAGGAAAAAACAAAGACATGTTGATACCTTGATTTTGAAGAAGGAAAAAAAAAACTATATGTATTGTGGGCTAATAAAATAAGACATAAGAAGGCATTGAAAACTTCATCATTCATGTTACTATATGACTTGATTAATTTGTTGGGTGAAAGACTTGAAAACTTGGTGTTTTTGTGGGACAAATCTCACTAAAAGAAAGGTAAACACACCAAGTCTTTTTCGGGTAGCAAAAATATTGGGAAATGCAAACTAGGGAGCATTTCATCTATAGGACCTGGAAGGTATTTTTCTAAAATAAATAGTCGATATTTGAAAATGCTATTTCTTTAATTTTTCATCTGTTGCATTATTTGAGTGATCATAGAAGTGTTTATGCACATATGTATATATTTAAAAAATAAGAGGTAGAGTATTTTCAGTCCTATTTTTATTTCCAATTTTTTTTATTTTTGTCTTTGTTTTCTATGATTTCTAGTATCTTTGATGGGTTTTGTCTCAATCTCAAGAATTAAAATATGGTGATTTTGGTAAAAGGATATGTCAGCTGGGATGATAGTAGTGAAGTTTTTTATTCAAAATAATAGAAGAGAGACAATCTAAATTATGTACCTTGCTTACCATAATTATTTTAGTTATAAGAAGAGTTGTTATACTATTTAGCTGAAGAACTCTCAGGGAATCTTTAAAAAGTTGGCCATGGAGAGAAAAATTTGATTCACAAATACATTTTAAACCTCCAAATATATTGTTGGTTTCGGTGCTAAAATGGATAGTTGATCTACTATTTGGTTAATAAAACATCAAGGAAAATACAACTTCTGAACCTCTCGTCAGAATTATTGGCTATCACTCTTTAAAAAATGGGTAGAGTGTGATTTAAAAAACAATAGAAAAAATAAAAAGAGAGAAATAAAGAAAAAAAATCATGATAAGAGTGGGTAGCCAATATTTAAAAAAAAATAACTTTAGACATGTTCACCACGACTATATATGCCCCATGGTTGTGAACCAAGGTCTTGTATGAAAGTTAGGAGTAACTCTACCAGGGCTGTAAAATGTTAAACTAGAAGTAGAGTTTCACTCAAGTAACTCTGTACAACCCAAGCCATTTGGTTAATCCTTAGTAAGAGTCCAAAGCCATGGTCATCTTTGGAGGAAGAATTTATGCACTCACAATCCCACACCAAAGTTTTCTTCAAGTGTTTTGACCTAGTATGTCCCTGGGAAATTTTGTAGACTAGCAGATAATAAGTTTGAGCATTTTGAAAATATTTGTGGCATGGTGTTGTGTGTGATTTATGTTGTTTCAAAATTGGAATTCTTGATTCTAAATAGTGCTAGTTTTTCCCTGTAGATATCGCCATTTGATGAGAAGCAATACACCCCACTGGATAATGAAATTTTGGTCTTTAAATATTAAATTTTATTTTCTAAGGGGACCCTTTTGAATTCTGAAATTAGTTAATATTTTTTTGTGCTTGTGTTGGTTTATTTTATTTTGAATATTTAAATCATGGTGTACAATTTTCCTTGTCCACTTTGAAATAAATAAAAACAAACCTCTTTCCTTTATGCATTATTAAGTTTTATTTTACCATTATTTAATGTGTTTTTATTTTTTACCTTGAAATTCTAATTTTTGCATGCTTTGGAAAGTTTCCTAACAAATAATTTAAGTATTTGTGCATTTTGTAGGTAAAACTGGTGTCTGACTCTTTTTTAAAACTAGTGCCTAACTTCTGTTGAAAACTAGCATCTGCTTCCCATTCAAATCCAGTGCCTAACTCTCGTTGAAAACTAACACCTAACTCCTATTGAAAAAAAGCGTCTACTTCCCATTCAAATTTGGCACCTGAATTTAGTTTAAATCTGGTGCCTAACTTCAGTTCAAAACTAGTGCCTGAATCTCGTTCAAAACTGGTGCTTGACTCCTATCAAAAACTGGCACCTACTTCCCATTCAAATCTAGTGCCTGAATCCCATTCAAATATGGTGCTTTCCTCTCATTGACTATCTAGATTTGTAGAAAACATCTAAGTATGATGCGTTCATACAGGATTTTTAAAATATATTTGAATATGTGTGAATTTTTTCAAATATAAATCACTTTATGCTAAAAAGTCAAAAAGTCAAAAAGTGTGGGCTTTCTGATATTTTTTTGTATTAAAAGCAACTGGCTAGAAAAGTTAAAAAAGTAAATACAACAGCTCCATATGGAAATTGAATATTTCTAGCTGACTCAAAATTAAAGACATCCACCATGCTCTAGCTGAGAAGTAAAGGAAAATACTTGTAGTTGGCTAAAAATTAAATGCTTTTTTAGTACGCAAGGTCTATTTTGGACTATTTTTGGCTGCAAGTGTCCTGCAATTTATATTTTAAATTATGTAAATCTCCTGTATTTATGAGCTGACTGATTTTATTAAATATTTGAAAAATTGAAAGTCAGCAGGAATAAATACGTGGAAATATTCAAATCTACAGAGTGGGAAATTTATTGTAAAAAATATCTCATAGATATTTTGAACTACTTGTAAAAGTGGATGAACGAAGGAGTGTTTTCTCTATAAAAGAAATTTTCTTGTTCATTTATAAGGATGCAGGAATTTGTATTGGAAGTTTTTCATAAGAAGCAATTTTTTTAAACAACTCTGTTATTGACATAGGATTTTGGTGGTGTGATTCTAAAGCAGCATAGCCAAGTTCTTGATATGCTCTCCAAGTTTTACAATGCCCTCTTCCTTGTTTATGTTTTCACGAAAAAATTAATGTTCTTTCAATCTCTATGAACCTATTTGATTTCCATATGTTGTTGATGTTATGTAAGAGCTAAAATTGCATTTTAGTATTTTTGAAATTTATTTCTTTTTCTACTGGACCTGATTTTGTTGTGTGAGTAGATCTACTGGCAGAATTATCCTAGCAAGTCTGAAATTCTAGAAATGTTAAATTATTTTAAAGAATTATTTAAATATTTAATTTGAAGATCTGAATTTAATAGTTATGGTCTACGTGCATGAGATTTTTCTACCTGTAGATTCATCCTGTTAATTTTGGGAAAACTATGATTTAAATAAATTACCCTATTTTGGTCCCCTATTTTACTCCTTACTAGATAATAAACCAGTCTTAGAAATTTGGGCTATTTATTATTCTATTTGTCCTAATTTGTAAACATAGCAGTATGTTGAAATTGAAAGGTAGTTGATGGTTAAATTATAGAGTTTCACCCCTCTTTTCTGCCTTACTCTCCCTCTCTATTTTTATTTCTGAAGTGAACCATTTTTATATTTCTTAAAATTGTTTATTCTTTTAACTTGCTCAATTAGAAGTCAAATCAAGTAGTTAATATTTTTTTTATAAATCAGCAAAAATGCCAGCAAATAAAACTTGGACCCATTGTAGGTAAAATAGGCAATCACTTGAGAACTATTCTAGAATAAGAAAATAGTGAAAGTATTTGACCCAACCCTATAACTCACACCTTGGATATCCAGTCAAATCCTAAAGTGAGAGGGATTTATTCCCCTTAAGGTGTTACTCATGTTTTATGTCCACTCTTTACGAGTTTTGTATGAAAATCAAACCAATAGGATCCTTACAACCATTGTTCATTGTATTTTTAGCTTTCAACTATTTGTTATGTTTTCTTCTTTCCAACTTTTCTTTTGTCCTATGACTCCATTATTCATTCAGTCTCTCTTTCAAAATTCCCAATTGAAACATCCTTTACTCTTGGATTTTTCCCATTGATCTTCCATCTATCACTCCCTTATAATACCCTTGTCCTCTACATCTAGACTCCTTCAAATAATTATTCCAATTTGAAACTTAAAATTTAAATAAAACCCTACAATATTTTATATATCAATTTGATGACATATTCTCCAATGATGGATGCTAAAGGCTAAGCCAATATATCAATATTTTCCATATAGATTTTTTTAATAATTTCCTCCAATGCATACACATACTACCCATACCCCATATCCAAATCCTATATGCATATCTCTATAATTAAAACCATAACTATTCCCTTATTTTTTCTAAGAAAAAACATATAAATGGATCCTTCCTACCTAGCCTTGAAACTAAGAAAGCACTACCTTAAACTGAATTCTCCCAAAAACTTGTACTTGATTCTTGTTCCATATTCCCATACAAATCATAAAACCAAAGTGAATCACATCACCCCTAGACGAGACACCTCAAACCTAGCAATTCACATTCCATACTAAAGGAATTACTTTACCCTTGCCACATTTAATATAAATATTTTCTAGCAAGTCCACCATAAGATGAATTCCAACCTTAGATAAACATCACATACAAAATAAACTTGATCCACACTAAGAGCTTCACCATCATTACTCTTAAACCAATTTCCAATAAATCCACTTCTAGTACACTAACCTTGTTGAATTCAAGCCTTAATTTAAACTAAATTTCTTTAGTCGTAACCAACCCTCCATCCAAGCCAAACCACAACAAGTGTAGAGCATTGCATGGAAATAAACTAAAAAATCTAATAGAAAAACAAATCTAGCAATAAAAATATGGTCCAAACTCCTAACAACTGAACAAACCCTAAAATGGGTTAGTGTTGGTCTGAAAATTTGCCTAGGTATAAATTGCATACCCTAAGACTTTGAACAACATTGAAATACCTTGAAGATGTCAATATTTAGAGTTCCATCTCTAGAGTAGGCTAGTTCATATTAGATCTGATAAGGAAACTTAGACCTAGGGGCTAATTATTTTTAGACCTAGGATATGTTAATTAGGACTTAGTAATCAGAATAATCAACGTGAGTTGTTTTATTTCCTCCGTTGAATGGTCTAGGTCTAGGTGTCTTTCTTTTCATTATTTTAGGGCTTATATCTTTAGCCTTTCCATGATTGTGTACGTAAATCCTTGGGCAGTTGATGATTTCCAGGATTACGGTTGTATTTTTGGACTTATTTAAAGTCCTATGTTTTCAATAATACGTAGCTTCAATTTTTCCATATCAGTTGGTATCAGAGCGAAGTAGTTTTGGAGGTTTTGGGTTATTTTCGATCTCCATAGTGTGGTTTGGATAGTTTTCCACCACCTTCGTTCCTGTTTGAAGCTCAGGAGAAATTGTTGCAATTTTGCTGCCAAATTTTGCAGCAAATTGTTGTCAATTTCATTTGTTGTCAAAAAATTGCTGACAAATTTTGTTGTCGACAAATTTTTGTTGACAACTTTGACAACAACAATTTTTTTTGTCATTTTGTGCAGTTTTATTTTTCTTCTACATATGGTTCAGCACTTCCTCGACACTATCCACGAGGAATTTCTACATTGACCGATGCCACCGGATGAAAAAATCATTTATGACCTGTGCTTCTTGACACCGTCGGCCAACCGCGGTCCTCTGTGACCTGTGCTTCCCGTGCCTTCGGCCAATCACGGCCTCTATGACCTATGAATTTTGTAGCTTCTATGACCAGACTGACCTGTGCATTCTGCGCTTTGCGCAGACCTTCTAGGCACCAATACCATGATGAGGCTGCCACTATCAGGGTTCCTGCATCCTCTGAAAATTGTTAGAGTTGTCAGGAAGAGCCAGCAACGGCATGAGGACGAAGATCCCCACTGATAACCAACATGAAATAACCACCAGAGCTGCTGTCAAAAACCTGCAAACTCTGGCACCTGCCAGCATTGTTTGGGAACGCGCACCGGAGCCTGGCCATCAGCAATTTGTAGAGGTCGCACGCGACAGTAATCGCTGTGTCTTTGTTCGTGATTGTCTCCTTAACAAGTGTCAGTCCTGTTTGCAATCATTGTGGAGGAGGTTCTGTCGCACTCACCTGACAAACTTGAGATCGTCAAAACTCTGAGTTTGCAAAAAATCTTCCTCCTTGTCCCGTGTGGCCAAACTCATTTCACTGGCCACGGTAACCGACAACAAGACAATGCGCGTAGGATTGCTGATTGGTTCGCTCCATGAAATTTACTGCATGTAGAGGGCGGTTGAAGGTGTTCAATCCTCATTTTTTGGCTCCAAATTTGAGATTTCCGACGACGTATTTCCCGTCCAAATATTTTAGGACTCGACAGGTAAGACGGCTATGTTGGTTACCTGTGGGTTTAATCCCACATCTATCATGTGCCCGTCGACCCACGCTTAATAATAGGCACTTCGCCTATTTCAAACTTTTCAAGCATTACCGAGCTCTTTGCGCGTGTCTTGATTGTTTCTAGACTTTGTCAATTGTATTTCAGCATGTGACGCAGGTTTTTCTGTCTTTGACTTTGGTAAAGTTGCAATTCATAACATTTAAAAAAAAAAAAAAAAAGAGGATTATTTTTGTCTTTACCAACAAGTCATATTTTGACTTTTTAAGCATTGTGCAGAAATTTATTTTTGCCCTTACATGTTATAAATTTGCAATTTTTGCAAATTAAATTGGGCACATTTTATTTTGCACAATTTGTCACTTTTTGTCTTTTTGTGACAATTTTTGCTGGCGATCACTCGGGGTCAAATGGCTTCTGAATTAGCCAACAAATTGGCTCAAGTAACCCAACTTGTCAGCGTTTTGGTTGATAAGGTTACTTCTAATGAAGTTCAACAACAATGTGAGGTTCCCATTTACACTGGTTCACGAGATCCAGAGGTCCTCAACAGTTGGATTTTGGACATGGATAGTTGGTTTGAGTATACCAAGATAGCAAAGGATCAGCAAGTTAACTTTGCTAAGTTGAAGCTTTCTGGCATTGCCAAGGTCCTTGTCACTGATCACCAACGGACCCAAAATCCCATTGATACGTGGGATGAATTGCAAAGAGTTTTGAAGAATAATTTTTATCCTTCAAACTATGCCACTGAGCTTGACATCAAGTGGCTTCTTCTTCGACAAACCTCTAATATGAGTGTTCATGACTATATTTTTCAATTTAAAAAGTTGTGGATTTTGAATTCTGTTCAGGATAATGCGACACAACTTGTTAACAAATTCAAAAGTGGCTTGCAGGAACCCATTTACAGGAATATGAAATACAAGTTGATTGTTAACATTGACATGGCTTTCAATCAAGCCCTTCTTGCTGAGGAGGAAATGAGGGAGCAATCGCGTGGGACTCGCTCTTCTACGTCAGGAGGAAATCAGAAGGCTTCTCCTCAACCTTCCAAGGGAGCTAAATATTCTTCTTCTCCTTCTCCATCTTCTTCATCTTCCCCTTCTTCTTCTTCACAAAAATATTCTTCTTCTAAATCACCTTTGATTTGTAATTATTGTAAAAAGCCAGGACATACTCAAAAGAGGTGTTTTAAGTTGCAAAATGTGAAGAAACAATCCCTAGTTGTAAAGCCTTCCAATGAGGACTCACAAGAAAATCCCATTGAGGCTACAGGGGAACGTAAGCCTTATAAGGAATTGGCAGGGTTAAATAAATTGACCCTTATGAATACTTCACAAGGTGATCGCGAGAATTTGTTTGTGACTACGGTCCATCTCAATGACACCTTTATGGTTGATTGTATAATCGATAGCGGCTCGCAGAAAAATCTAATTACGAGGTCCGTTGTTGAAAAATTGAAGTTACCGATGAATCCCCATCCTCATCCTTATCCTTTGGGATGGAAGGACAATGGGATTACATCCGACATCACACACACTTGCACTATGAATTTTGCTTTTAGTCCTTCTTTTGTGGACTCGGTTGTGTGCGATGTAACTCCAATGGATTGTTGTGTCTTGTTGCTTGGAAGACCCTATCAATATGATAGGAGGTCTATACATGATGGGTACAAAAATACATACACTTTGCACAAAGATAATAAAACTTTCATAATCATAAGTACACAACAAACTCCACATAATTTGATGTTGAGTTGTAGACAAGCACGCAAAGTTGTAAATCAAGCAAAGGAATTAGCACTCATCTTCATCAGACCAATTCAAGAAGAAAAGCAAGCACCTAAGCACACTAATAATAGGAGTTCTTTAGTTCATTCAATACTTCAATCATTTTTTGATGTTTTTCAAGAACCCACAAGTCTTCCTCCCGAAAGACAGATTAATCATAGTATTGAGATTGTTCCTGCATCTTCTCTTCCTAATTCTTCAATGTATAGACAATCAATAGTGCAAATGGAAGAAATTAAGAAGCAAATTCAAGCATTGTTGACTAAAGGGTTCATCAAACCCAGTACTTCCCCTTGTGCTTCTCCTATCTTGCTTGTGTTGAAGAAGGATGGCACATGGAGATTATGCATTGATTTCAGGGCACTCAATAATATTACAATCAAGAATCATTATCCACTTCCTCGCATTGATGATCTCTTGGACCAATTGCAAGGTGCAAAATTCTTCTCCAAGATTGATCTCAAAAGTGGGTATCATCAAGTGAGAATTCAAGCAGAAGACACTTGGAAAACAACATTTAAGACCAAAATGGGGCTCTTTGAATGGCTTGTCATGCCCTTTGGCCTTACAAATGCTCCAACTACATTCATGCGGCTGATGAATGAAGTATTCAGAGATTTTTTGGACCAATTTGTAATCATCTATTTGGATGACATTCTTATATATTCTTCCACTTGGGAGAATCATTTGGAACATTTGGAAACGGTTCTTCAAACTCTTCGAAAGAACCAATTGTATGCAAATTTTCCTAAGTGTTCATTTGGGAAAACATTCATTGCCTATCTTGGGTTTGTAATTAGTGAAAAAGGTGTGCAAGTAGATCCTTCCAAAGTTGAAGTTATCTTCTCTTGGCCAAATCCTACTTCAGTCATGGAGTTAAGAAGTTTTCTTGGACTTGCCAATTTCTATCGCAAGTTCATTGGAGGATATTCTTCTATTGCTACACCTTTACACTATTTAACAAAGATCAAAGTTCAGTTTCAGTGGACAAAGGATCAACAAAAAGCCTTTGACACATTGAAACACAAATTGAGTACTGCACCAGTTCTTGTTCTTCCTGATTTGTCTCAACCATTTGAGATAGAAACTGATGCTTCGCAAGTTGCACTTGGAGTTGTGCTCATGCATAATGGCCATCCAGTGGCTTACCATTCAGAAACATTTTTAGAGGCCAAGAAGAACTATTCTACATATGATAAGGAGTTATATGCTTTGGTTCAAGCAATCAAGTATTGGAGGCATTATCTCTTGGGAAAAGAAACAATTGTTCATACAGATCACATGCCCCTTAAGTTTCTTCAATCTCAAACAAAAATTGAGGAAGCTAGGCACATGAAATGGGCATCGTACTTGCAACAATTCCATTTGGTAATCAAGTACAAGAAAGGACAAAACAATGTAGTGGCTGATTGTTTGAGTCGTCCTCCTTCTACTCTTGTTTTGATAGTTGTCACTACATCCCATCTTGGCTTCCAAACTTGGCCTACATAGTATCCTATGGATCCAGATTTTGGCAAAGTTTTCCACCAACTTTCCAATCCTTCTTCAAATTTGAGAGCTCTTCAGGACTTTCATATTCAGGATGGAATGTTGTACAAATTGGACAAACTTTGTGTTCCTCATGGGAACAGGGAGTCTCTTCTAAAGGAGGCTCATTCCACACTCTATGGGGGACATTTTGGTAGGCATAAAACTCTTCATCATCTTCAGCGGTTTTTCTTTTGGCCACACATGCAAAGAGATGTTCTTCGATTCTTGCAACAATGTGCAGTCTGTAATCGCTCCAAATCTACCAATAGGACATTGGGATTGAGCATGCCTTTGCCCATTCCTTCTCATCCATGGGAAAGCATTTCCATGGATCTCTTGAGCGGTTTTCCAATGACAGTACGCAAGCATGATTGTGTCTTTGTTGTGGTGGATAGATTCAGCAAAATGGCCAAATTCATTCCTTGTCATAAGACAAGTACTGCACAGGATCTTGCCCAAATCTTCTTTGAGGTAGTATGGCATTATTTTGGTCTTCCTACTAGCATTGTCTCTGATCATGACTCACGCTTTGTGGGTCACTTTTGGCGATCACTTTGGAAGATTTTGGGAGTATCTCTTAACTTCTCTACTGCTTATCATCCTCAATCCGATGGGAAGACAGAGGTAGTTAATCGTACTCTCGTGCAGAGTTTGAGGATTTACCATCATTCCACTCCATCCAAGTGGGACTTAAGCCTCACTCACATTGAGCACGCCTACAACAGGGCCGTCCACAGTTCTACCGGGCACTCTCCATTTGAAGTGTGTTTTGGTTTTCAGCCACTTGCTCCTTATGAGTTACCTTTGTCTTTGCCTTCTTCAGCCACAATGCACATTCAGAAGGAACAAGACAAGGCCAACTCTTTTGTACAGCATTTGTGAAGTCTTCAATCCAAAGTGGTTCAAATTCTTCATAAGACTCAGCAAAAGCAGAAACAATAGATGGACAAGCACCGCACACCTCATTCCTTTCAAGTTGGTGACAAAGTATGGTTTCATCTTGACAAATGATGATTTGCAGATAAGGCACATAGCAAAATCAAGCCTCTTCATTATGGGCCTTATATTATTCTTTAGAAAATCTCTGAGAATGCCTTTCGCTTGGACCTTCTAGCTCATCTTGGCATTCACGATGTCGTCAATGTTGATCTTCTCAAACCATACTATGATTCGACACTAGAAATAGTTCCAGCCATCATACATCCAGTTGATGTGGTTCCTGATGCTCAGCTTCCGCTTGACGCCGATACAGTATTTGATACGAAGACCCGAAAAACACACCAAGGTGCTTCTACTTCATATCTTGTGGCCCGACAAGGCCAATTTCCACATCAGGCTCGTTGGATTTCTGCTCACATTATGTCCCAGTATTTTTCCTCTTTGTTAAAAGCATTGGAGTCCAATGCTTCTTTTGTTGGGACGAATGATAAGGAAACTTAGACCTAGAGGCTAATTATTTTTAGACCTAGGATATTTTAATTAGGACTTAGTAATCATAATAATCAATGTGAGTTGTTTTCTTTCCTCCGTTGAATGGTCTAGGTCTAGGTGTCTTTCTTTTCATTATTTTAGGGCTTATATCTTTAGCCTTTCCGTGATTGTGTACATAAATCCTTGGGCAGTTGATGATTTCAAAGATTACGGTTGTATTTTTGGACTTATTTAAAGTCCTATGTTTTCAATAATATGTAGCTTCAATTATTCCATATCAAGATCCTAACTAGTTAATCCTACAATTGGGAGGGTGAAAAGGGTGCTTACATAAATGAAATAAGTTGAATCTAGAACTTATAATGGTGTAGGTTAAGCCACACCAAGATACATAACATATGAAAACTTATATAGATGAGACATATACTAAACTACTTAACAAACCAACCAATTTATTTTTTCAATCATAGAATATTCCATTTATCTAACTGATGAGTTATTTGGTTGCAAATTATAGAACTAGAGAAAGAACATATGCAAAAATCTAGAGAACATTATTAATATTATGCTCATTCAAATAAATAGTAATATAAATAAACAACCATTCATACATATATGTCCTACAAAGGTTTAAACCAGAGGTCAAACAATAATACAATTATATTTCTTAGAGTATAATGTGCTTTCATACATGCAAATTGTAAAATCTTAATATCCGACCTTTGGAACTTCTTACATTCTAGTATATATAGCATTTTTATAATAAATTATATTATCATGGAATCATTACCCCAACCATGGATTATTATTTCGTTAGGTGATCTACCCGCTTGTACACACATTCAACAACAAGTTTGTTATAACTTACTGGTTATAGTTTACTGATGTGGCTTGATTAGACATCATCTGAAGGTATAATGACCATGTTTTTTGTATCTGGTTTATTAGATTTTTTGAAACTTATATTATGCTACAACATCCATCATGATCATGCAACCACATGAGCAAGTAGCTAATGGGTTGCTCATTGATATTCTCTAATAGATAAGTGCAGTACCATGCCAATGATTGCCCATCCTATAGATGATGTTAAGAAACTAGGACCTACTAGCAGATCTATTGTCGAGCATCAATATTTGATTTATCCCTACCTCAATTTGAGTTTCAAGTGATGGGAAAATATCGATGGATGATTGGATATTCTATCTATCGCTTACATGACCACGCTTACATGACCAGGTACATGAGTTTTGATAGTTAGGTGATGGGTTTTCTATACCTCTTCCTCAACCTAGTTAGGTACATGATATCCAATAGCTCTAGCACTTGGCTATTTTATTTCTGCTTCATGCTACTAGAAGATATAATTCTAGTACCCCTTCCTTGCATGAATGGGTATATAATTTTTGATAGATGAGGTAGTTATAAAATAGTGACCTTTTACATTCCACATACCATTAGGTGACGGGTTTTGTGTACCTATTTATTTCCATTAAAGGGGAAAATTTTTTGGTGGTCCTTATTAGCCATTTTTTACACTTTATTTTCTACTAGGCGATGGGTTTTGTGTACCCCTTTTATTATTAGCCTAAGTACATATTTTTTTATGATTTTAGCACTTGGATAATTTTAGCTCTTTTGCTATTTTTACTATTGAGCGATGGATTTATGGTACCTTTTCCTTGCTTGGTTGGGTATAATAATTTTGTCATAAGGATAAATCTGACCTATTTTATTCCATATACTATTGGGCAATGGGTTTTGTGTACCCCTTTATTTTTTAGGGAATGAATTTTTTGGTGGTCCTAGAACTCAGCCATTGTTGCCCCTTTTGCTATTTTTACTACCAAGTGATGGGTTTTGTGTACCTATTCATCTCCATTAAAGGGGAAATATTTTTGGTGACTTTTACCCTTAGCCATTTTTCTTTATTTTTTGTGGTCGAACAATGGGTTTTTGGTACCCATCCCCTCTTAGTGAGGTATAAATTCTTCGATAGCCTTCACACAACCAATTTTTGATGCGCTTGCTATTGAATGATGGGTTTTTTGTACCCTTCCTTGACCAATGTGGTTAAAAACATATGACACTCTCTAGAATTAGTTATAATTTGTTAAGATACTGGCTATCTGCTAAATAAAAGAGAACAAATGAATGCAAAGTTAAGGACATAATCACTTTTGTTAGAATCACTTTTGGATTGTTTGGAAGACCCGAACAATGAATTGATTTGTATTTTCTTGGATGATGATTACACCCAATTACATTCCCTATTTCTATGTGCATAGAAGGTGTGATCAAAGGTCACGACCCATGCTTTGTGAATGATTAATAATTAATAAATGAGTGAGTGAATAAATGTGATTAATATCAATGTTAGGAGTAGAATCCTAACATGCCACCCTCCTTAAAATGAGCTTTGTCCTCAAAGCTAGAATTGAGGAAATTGTTGTTGAATATGATGGAGTGTCTCCCATGTGGCATCTTCTAAAGGTAGACCTTTCCATTGAATCAATACTTCGGTGATGGTGCGATTGCGGAGGTGGCGCATGCGACGATCTAGGATAGCTTCTGGTTCAACCATGAGTGCCCCATCATCGAAAAACTCTGGAAGTTGAGTTTGAGTAGTGATGTGGGTGCCTATTACGGGCTTGAGACAAGAAACATGGAATACAAGATGGATTTTGGAGGACTCTGGTAACTCAAGCTTATATGCAACTAGCCCAATACGTTGTAGAATTTTATAAGGTCCATAAAATTTGGGTGCTAACTTTTGAGAACCTTTGATTTTTAGAGAAGTTTGATGATATGGTTGAAGGTAAAGAAATACCATATCCCCTTCTTGGAAAGCACGCTCAATTCGATGTTGGTCTGCTTGTTGCTTCATGCGGTGTTGGGCGATGTGTAGATTATCTTTAAGAGTGCGAATAATATTATCTCGAGTAACAAGTTCCATCTCTACGGTTGGCACCTTTGTACTTCCTAGAATATAAGAGGTCAGGGATGGGGGTGATTGGCCATATAGTGCTTCATAAGGGGTCATTTTAATGGTTGCATGATATGTGGTATTATACCACCATTCGGCTAGTGGAAGCCATTTAACCCAGTGAAGGGGTCTCATGGAAATAAAACATCGGAGATAAGTTTCTAAATATTTATTAACAACTTCAGTTTGACCGTCTGTTTGGGGGTGGTAAGCGGAGCTCATCCGAAGTTGAGTACCTTGGAGTTTAAACAATTCTTTCCAAAAATTACTAGTGAAAGTGGGATCACGATCACTAACTATAGTAGAAGGCATGCCATGTAATTTAAAGATATTATCAAGGAAAATTTGAGCAATAGTACTAGCGGTATAGGGGTGGGTTACTGGAAAAAAATGGGCGTATTTAGATAAACGATCTACCACAACTAGGATGGTTGTTTTTCCTATAGATTTTGGAAGGCCTTCAATGAAATCCATTGAAATATCCACCCATGTTTTTGTTGGTATGGGAAGAGGTTGAAGAAGGCCTGGTGTAGCCACTATTTCACCTTTATTTCTTTGGCATGTCTCACATTCATTGACGAACCTCTTGATATCATTTTTCATCCCTACCCAATAAAAATATCTAGTCACTCTTTTGTAAGTTTTTAGGAATCCAGAGTGTCCTACAGTGGGTGTAGCGTGTAGCTCATGGAGAAGCTTTGTACGATAGGCGGATGTAGGAGAGAGGACAAGATGTTCTTTATAACGGAGTATGTTATCTTGCCAAGAATAGTGAGGTTTGCTCATGGGATTTTGTTGGAGGTGTTGAATTATGGTATGTGTGGTAGGGTCCTTATACCATTCTTCCTTGACTTGGTCGATCCATTTAGGAATAGGGCAGGAAAGAGCATGTAATTGGGAAGTTTCTTCAAACTTTCTGGAAAGTGCATCCGCAACCATGTTATCTTTTCCTTTTTTATATATGATTTCATAATCATAGCCTAGTAGTTTTGTCACCCACTTTTGTTGTTCTGGTGTGGTTATACGTTGCTCCAAAAGGTATTTTAGACTATGGTGGTCGGTGCGGATAATGAAATGTTTTCCAATAAGGTAAGGTCTCCAATGTTGGATAGCATGAACAATGGCTAACATTTCTTTTTCATATGTGGAACGTGCTAAATTATTTTTTGAGAATGCTTTGCTAGTGAAGGCTAAGGGTTTTTCATTTTGCATGAGTACGGCTCCCATTCCCAATCCTGAAGCATCGCTCTCAATAATAAATGGTTTGGAAAAATCTGGCATGGCTAAGACAGGGGTGGTACACATGGCATTTTTTAAGGTAATGAAGGCTTCATTAGCTTTTGGAGACCATAAGAAAGCATTCTTCTTAAGTAGTGTTGTTAAGGGGGCCACGATTTTGCCATAATCCTTGACAAATTTGTGATAATAGCCAGTTAGTCCTAAGAACCCATGCAACCCTTTCAGTGTTTTTGGAATAGGCCAATTTTCCACATCTTCAATCTTACGAGGATCTACTTTAACTCCTTCCTTGGAGACAATATGTCCAAGGTATTCGATTTCTTGTTTTCCAAAGGAGCATTTTGATCTCTTAGCGTATAATTGATTGTCCTCCAAGGTCTTTAGTGCTTGCTCTATATGGGTTAAGTGCTCTTCCCATGTTTTGCTGTAAATCAAAATATCATCAAAGAAAACTAAAATAAACTTTCGAAGGAAAGGGTGAAATACCTTGTTCATAAGGCTTTGAAATGTGGAAGGGGCATTGGTAAGACCAAATGGCATCACCAAAAATTCATAATGTCCCTCGTGAGTGCGAAAGGCCATTTTGGGTATATCACTTTCTTTAACTCGAATTTGGTGGTAGCCAGATCGTAAATCGAGTTTGGAAAAATATGCGGCTCCATTAAGTTCATCGAGTAATTCATCGATGACTGGAATAGGAAATTTGTCCTTGATAGTTATTTTGTTGAGGGCACAAAAATCAACACATAAGCGCCATGATCCATCCTTCTTTCTTACTAGTATGACCGGAGAAGAGTAGGGACTTATACTAGGTCTAATGACCCCTACCCTGAGTAGGTCTTGTACCAATTTTTCTATTTCTATCTTTTGTAAATATGGGTATCGATAAGGTCTAATATTAGGAGGTTGGTGCCCCAAAAGTAATTGAATGGCATGATCATGGCTCCGTTGTGGAGGCAATCCTTCTGGTTCATTAAATATTTTATCATGTCTTTCTAGGAGTTCTTGTAATTCAGGTGCCTCTGGTTGTTCTTCGTTAGTGGTTTGCAAGGAAAATAGTTGGGCAACCATACCTTTTCCTCCTTTGCGAATAATTTTTTCCATTCTATGGGAACTTACGATTTGTGAAGGGCCTATTTTTAACCCTTTAATTGTGTAAGTTTGGTCTTTTTGTGTGAATTGCATCCATAATTCTTCAAAGTCCCATTGAATTTTGTCGAGCGTTCGTAGCCATTGTACTCCTAAAATGATGTCACATCCTCCTAATGGTAGTACATACATATCCCCTTTCATGTTATAATCTCCCATAGTGAGCTTGATATTTTGGCATTTCCCTTTGCATGCAATTTTTCTGCCATTGCCAATCATGACTTCGAAGTTATTACAAGGATATATAAAACAATTAGCTTGTTTGGCCAACCTGGGGTCTATAAAATTATGAGTGCTTCCAGAGTCTAAGAGCACAATAGGGTTTTGTTTCTTAAAGTACCCCTTAACCTTCATAGTTTGTGGGGTCGAACATCCTACGAGAGCGTTAAAGGATATTTCTATTTTATCCTCTTTATTTTCTTTTGGAATATTCGTTATTACTTCAACTTCGATGTCATCCTCTTCTTTGGGAGTGCAATCTCCAATTGTGTCCAAAATATATAATTTTGGTGAAATGCATTTGTGATTAGGGGTGAATTTTTCATCACAATGGAAACAGAGGCCCTTCTCTCGCCTTTCTTTCATTTCCTCTTGGCTAATTCATTTAATTGGCATGACTTTATTCATTTTTTGGCTGGTGTAGGTGTTTGGTGGTTTCCCTATTGAGACTCTTCCTATTCATCATTGGTTATTGATATTCTCTTCTATCATTTGTGCTAATGCCACTGCGTGCATCATATCGATAGGATTGAGTATTTGTACTTCCAATCAAATTTCTTCTTTTAGGCCACTGATGAAGCAACTTTGAAAGAATGATGCATCGAGTCTTGATGTAAGGTTTTCCAACTTCTCGAATTGCGCTTGGTATTCTCTTACGGTTGATGTTTGGCAAAGTTTGGTGAGAGCTCCTATGAAATATTCAAATTTGGTTGGGCCAAATCACAACATTAGGTTCTTTGTAAATTCGGTCCATGTGGGAGTACCTTTTGTTTTTTCATACCATTGGTACCATTGTGTAGCGATTTGTTCTAAGTGAAATGATGCGATACAAACTTTTTGGATCTCTAGAATTTGATATAAAGAGAAATATTGGTCTGCCCTATATATCCAATTTGTGGGGTCACCTCCATCAAATTTTGGGAAATCCAATTTTGTGGTACGTGGGAGGATTGACGTATGTGGCCCCCCTAGTAACGTTTGTTGTGCTGGTATTGTGTTTTGTTGTTCGTTGTGCATTAATGTCAAGTTTTGTTGTACCAAGTCCATAGAGTGATTTGTAGCATCCAATTTGGTTGATAATTCTGTATTGGAGGTGTTGATGCTCATAGTTAATTCTACTATTTTTGCAGCTATCTTATCCTCTAAATTATCTTTCCAAATCGTCATTCCTTGCAGCATCTCTTTCATTTCTTTTGAAACCTCCTTCGAGACTTCTTTCACAATATCTTTCGCCATATCTTGTGATCTTCTCCCATCCATCATGGTGGCCTTGTGGCAAGTTTACAATTTACTTGTCTTGGTTGTAAGTTTTGAAAAACATTTGGTGAATGTTGCCAAACTTTTGCAAATTTTGGTTCAAAATTTCCTTTTGGATAAAACTTTGTGAAAAATTACTTTCAAAATTTATTTGACAACTTTTTTCACAAAAAATGTTTGAAAAGTTGCTTTGACAGCTTTTTTTTTGAAAATTTGATTTTGTGCCCAAAAAGGAAAAAATTTGTGAATTTCAAGATTTGGGTCCTTTTTTGAATTTAATTTTGGGACACTCAATATGTACTTAGCAATGCTTCAGGGTAGGTAGAGTGGTGAATGTAGGGAATTGCTATCGATAGGAGTCAATGATAGAGCAGAACCTGAGAGAAGTCAATGGTGGAGTTAAAGCCAAGAGGAGTCAATGGCGGAGTGAAAGAACATAGGAAGCGGGGGTCGATCAGAGTCAATGCAGAGGGAGGAGCAGTGACAACATGAGTGATAATGTGGGAAGGTGACTTAAGCAAGTATTAGAGTGACATGGTGAGTGAAGGGTGTGTAAGGGATCGAAAGGAAGATAATAGGGGGGAAGACGAGATGTCAATGGGGGGATGAGGCTTCGGTTGCACGATGAGGGAAAACAATGTGTGACTGATTTCACAAACACTTTTATGCCATCGATATTATTTAAACTAAATTTTTCATCCTTTCATCATGAATGTGGGATAATTCGTTAGCTTCTTTTAACCTGCAGTCAATCGACATCAACGTATGATCACCATAGAATTTTTTTGGTGCTAAAAAAACTATATGTTATAATTAATTTTTTATACCAAATTTCTATTAATTTTGCCAAAAAATGCACAGTCCTCCTACTGCAGTGATTTGATTATTATTTTTGTGTAATATTTGAATTCTTTTTAATCTGTGAGTGACCAAATCCTTATGCTAGCCTCCTAAAAGAAAACTTAGGTCCGAATTGAGAATTTTCCATCTTCTTTTCCATCGGATTTCTTTCTATGCCATCCATTTATCATCAAAGAGACATGGGAGAATTTAATCTAAACTAGTGTACAGGTGAGAGTCGGTTTGAATGGTGATGATGGTCTATGGTGGTAAATAAAATGACTATAAGGATTATGCACTTTTAAATGGTGGATGTCAAGCGTATGTGTCGGTGATGGATGATGAGCATATGCACTAGTGAATGGTGAAATGGGGAAGCTCAAAAACTAGAAACGAGCATTGATTCTTGATGGATGGAAAAAAATTGGTGTCTTTGATCCAGATGTTAAGATACTAACTATCTGCTAAATAAACAAGAACAAATTAATGCAAAGTTAAGGACAGAATCACTTTTGGATTATTTGCAAGACCCAAACAATGAATTGGTTTGTATTTTCTTAGATGATGATTACACCCAATTTTATTCCCTATTTCTATATGCATAGAAGGTGTGATAAAAGGTCATGACCCATGCTTTGTGAATGATTAATAATTAATAAATGATTGAGTGGATAAATGTGATTAATATGAATGTTACAAGTAGAATCCTAACAAAATTTCACCACTTGAGTATGTTTCTATTTGGCGATAGGTATTGCTATCCATCTACTATTTGGGAAAATATAAAAAGTGCTCGACAACTTAAAAATGAATTTTTAGTACCTATCTACTTCTACCCTAGGTACAAATGTTTCAACGGTCTTGATATTTACCTATTTTATCCATCTCACCTTTTTACAAGCACCAAAATTTATGGACCCATCTATTACAATCCTAAAGATGAAATATTTGGCACTCTCCATACTCTATTGATTTGGCCTCTGATGTAATATTTTGTACTTTCAATAAAAATTGCACGTGTGTGATGACTAAAATTACCCACATTCTTGGTGATTCACAAGGCATTTTTCTTAGTGGAAAATGAGAACTCAGACTAGGCTTTTCTTACTAATGACAAGAAACAAGAAATTGACTATATCTTGTAGAAAAAGAAACACAAGATACTTATGTAGGTAAATGTAGATAAACAAAAATGATGCACGAAAAGGAGGAAAAATGGTAGTGCATATGATATCTTCAAGCATAATAATAGGGACACTATCTCATGAAAAATACCTTGAGATAAAAAATACCTATAACTACTTATAGACTAATAGAAATAGTACACAAAAAGAGGTCAACCTAGTAACACAAAAGGAATGTGCAAGGATAGATATAGGGATATCCTTACATGAAAATAAAATAAAAAACTAAAAATTATTTATATTATGGAGTATGTGGTAAATTTTACATGCAATGACAGAGGAAGAAACAAAAATAATGAAGCAAAAATGGTGCATGGGAATACATGGAGAATGGAACACTCCCACAAAATTCTATCACAATAATTAAGCATTTCCAGCATTAGATATTGGCTTAGTTCTAGGCATGACAACTTAGATAATCACCATTGTTCTATTATTTTCACTTCTCATGCTCTCTTCTCTTCTTCACATAGTTGAGTAGGAACTCTTCCTCTTTGTTACCCAAAATCATGTGGATCTTCATATTTCCCAATATGATCATTCTTAGCCTTGAGAAGAACTTATTTTTGGAGTTAAGTAATGGGTGTGGCCTTATATAGGACTAATCCCTGAACCTCACTTGTGTCTATTGATAATTATATCATAATTGCAATTTAGGCACTATGTGAATTTATTGCTTCCATTCTCTACTTGATTTTTCTTATCAAATTGAATCTTTGATAGATCCACCATTCTATACTTTGCTTACATCATGTTTTTGGATAGATTATGTTGTGGCGACCTTCTATTTAGCTCTTCTTATATCATATTTAGTATTTCCTTATTTTTATTTTATCCATTGGGCTACGAAGTCATAATTGCTAGGAAAACTAGAGTATAGTTCTACAAGATCAAAATTGTTAAAGTAAAAAGATTTATTGTCTACACATTTCTACTATACATCATCCTACTCTAAAGGGTGTGTTGGCTCCTCTCGTTGTTGGGATTGTACTTCTAAAGCCACTTTTGATGACTCATCCTAATGAATAGTTGATTGAGCCATTGGATTTATGGAGACCTAAAATATCTGGCACATCCTATTCCAGGTCTCTATAACAGCTACTAGAAACCCCTTGATATTAGATAAAATATTTTGCAATATAAAATGGTCCCCATAAGGGGGGCCACTATATATTCTATCAATTTGTTTTTATTTGGCTAGGAGGTGTGAGAATTTGTGGAATATTACAAAAATTTCATCTACTACTAGTGGTTTTGATAGTGACTCAATCTTACTTTCATAATTGAGCTGGTGATTCAATATTTGGGTGATCTCCTCCTTTGAATAAAGGTGTTTTTTGCTATCCCAAAAACTTGGAGAGCCAAGAGCTTTAATTTTCTTAGCAACTTAGCTCATCTCCTCATATTTATTTCTAAGAGTAGCAAAAAATTATTCTCCTTGAGAGATTAACTCAACTGCATGATAAACCTGATGAGCTACAAGTCTGCAATCCTCTATATATTTCTTGGATTTTTGTTCAATGTGAGGATGCTTCTCTCTATTCCTTAACATTTTTCTAAATTTTTGTGCTTCCATGAATTTACTCATCAAGACCCTCTTACTTTTATTAAAATATTTTGTAGCCTCCATGGATATTTTGGTAGTTGTATTGTTTCTATGGAAGAAGGGAAGGCTTGTAGAGTCATTTCTTTAATAATTTTCTAGTAATGGACCTTGATCTTATTGAGCCAATATTTTAAGATCTCTAGGTCATGGTACTATTATCTTTGCTATTGTATTTTAGCCAAAGCAGAGGCTAAGGTTTCCTCTTGTTGTTGCATCTTGGATTTAAGGTCCAAAAACTCTGAATCTTACTACTACATTGTACCCTATGTCATTTATAGCTCTATTTATAGGATCTTGATTTTATCACCCTTCTACTACAATTTTACCTCAAAAGGAGAATTATAAATTATTCCTTTTAATATCTAGATCTCATTTTGAGAGCATACTAATCTAAATTTTCTTTGCTTAGCTTCATTTTGAGGGCCTTGATATTTTCTCAACAACTTTTACCTTTTTGTCTGTTCTCTTGCCCTAAATAAATAGTGTCTGCATCTATATGGAGAGCCTAGAGTGTCTCTACCTTGGATATTTTAGAGATGTTCTAATTGTGCATCTCTAATTGATAATCCTCTAGCCTTATTTTTGAATCTACTTTTTGGACTTTAGGATAGGCAGTCACTTTT
The DNA here is from genome assembly GCA_028583015.1 of Wollemia nobilis. NCBI lineage: Eukaryota > Viridiplantae > Streptophyta > Pinopsida > Araucariales > Araucariaceae > Wollemia > Wollemia nobilis. The sequence continues at coordinate 68,165 of JAQPPZ010001599.1, read as the reverse complement.
TGCATTTTTCCCTCAATAGGGTTCAATGTGTTATAGGTCATGGTGACTACCTCCTCTTTTTCCTATAGTTGTTATTTTTGCTCTTCTTCCATTCATGTTTACTTATTAAATTTCATATTTCATATGATGGAGAACACTTTTAGAAGTGGCTCCTTAGAGGCAAAGGGTATAATGGGGGCGGTTAGAAATACAGGCAATGGAATAAGTGTGTAGGATGCCATTTTTTATATAGGGGTGCTACCTTCTTACATTACTTTGTGCTTATAAACTACAGATGAAGAATTGATATGTAGGGGTTGTGATGGTGATGGTGCTCGTAGAGTGAATTATGGTGCTTGTAGATTAAATGGTGGTGCTTGCAGAGTGAGTGATGGTGATTGAGGAGTGAATGATGAAGGGTATATTTTTAATTAAGGTTGAGATATAGGTAGGATAATTTACATTGAAGGGGAAGATTCAGGGTATTGAGAAGTGGGTTTAGTAGACATACCTTGTCCTTGTAGTTCTTGCACTAGCTCCTTGATTTTGGTTTTTTTTATCATCGTTACCTTAGAATTGTTTTTTTTGCCTTCTTAGCCTCTACTAGTGTGGATGTTGTTTCAGTCCTTTGTACCTCTTGTTGTACTTGATCTATTTTAAGTGCAACTTTTTTTACCTCTATTTGCAAGTCCTACCTTCTAGCCATAGCTTTATTTGTATCAAAACTTCCAAGAATAGGATGGTCCAATTTGCACAATTGAATGTGCTCCAATTTGAACCATTGAATGTGCTCCAGCAAGTTTAGAATTGCTTGATCTCCTAGTTGATGGATATTTTGATTCAAAGTTGTCATTGATGTCAAGGAATGAAGTTGTCATTAATGTCAAGGAATAAGCTATTGTTGATGTCAAAGGTCAAAAGGAGCAATGCAAAAGGTTGATGGCATAAGAGCTTCATAATATTTATTTTTAATATTATGTGAAGCATAAGTAAAAGGTTTTATTAAAAACCATGGGTGAGCAAAAATAAAAGGTTTTTTATAAAAACCCAAGGAGGCTTTTAATTTCAAATTAGAAAGCCCAAGGAAGTTTTAATATTTAATTTATAAATATTTAAATTCAAATTGAATTTAAATTTTATAAATAAATATTATTTATTCGAAGTGATAAAACCTAAGGTGGCTCCAATATTTAACAAAGCCAAAAGATTAAATATTAATTTATAATATATAAATTCTAGTGAATTTAAATAATTATATTAATTATTTCGAAGTCAAAGTATAAGCACCGACCCCTAATGAATTCATTTCCGTCGACGTGCATGGGAACAAGGGCAAAAGGTATTTATACCTTAGCCAAACATTAGCTTGGAGGCCTCGATTAATGCATCCACGATTTGTGAGAAAGAAAACTTGTGCATTGTGTAAACCCAAATTTTAGAGTGATTAAAACATTGACGTGTTTGGTTTCTAGCACCATCAAGTGGCTAGCTCGGGTGGCATTTGGCTTGGTGCTTGTGGTAGAGAGGTTACGGGTTCAAAACCCGATGGAAACAAGGTTGGAAGTTTGGTTTTTGCATTTTGGTTTCGGTGGTAGTAGGGATAATATAGAGTGCATAGGCACTCTAGCTCCCACATGATTACCTAGTTCATGCAGCAGCCAAGGCTACATCTAGGATTCTTGTGGAGGCAGCGACGTGGGTTAAAAACCCACTAAGGGGCAAAGGTACAATTTTTGAATTTAATTTTTATTACCCTAAGGTTTGATGTGAGATAGTAGGGAGGCATAAGGATTAATTAAGGTTAATGTTTCTGTGGTGATTTTTCATGGTAAAATTGTGAAGGGAGTTATAAGGAGTTTGATTTTATTTTTAAAATAAAGTCTTAATTGTTATATTTGCATATTGGAGGAGTAAGACTTTTAGGGTGTTGATTTTATTTTAAAGGACTTTTTCCTTGTGAAATTAATTTTACTAATATTGTTAAGGTGTTTGATATTATTTTAAAGTTGGAGTGATAAGGTGTATTTTGTTTGATATTATTTTGTATTGTGATTCCTTGAGAGAAAAATTATTATCTTCTAACCTTCTTGAGATTGGCAAAGAAGTGTTTATGAGTGTGGTAGATTTGTGTGGTCTACTCCTTATCAAGCAAAAAGGTATGGGCAAATTATTCCTTGGTTGAGTTGATTGGTTGGTTTTCTGGAAAATAACTTTGGAGTGAAAAGGACTTGATTAGGTTTCCTTATTGAGTTGTTGAGCTATATGTGAATATTGTTTTATAAGCATTGTTGAGTGTATTTTGAATTAATGCTTCAAGGTTTTTTGGAATAAAGAGTTGTTGATAAAACCTTGTTTGATAAGCATTGCATTGGTTAAGTGAGGAACATGAACTAGGGTTTGCAAAGATCATGAATATCATTGTTATGTGAGATTGGTTGATGAGTATTGTTGGAAATATTTGAGTGAGTGTTCATATGCTTGGACTAGGGTTTGTGAGCAAGGATTATTTCATTGAGTGATTGGTTGAGTAAGAGTTGGTTGAGCCTAGTCAAGTGAATGTGTGAAGTGATAGCTTAAGTTCTATGAAACAAATTATTCTATATCCTAAATTGGTTTGAGAAAGAAGTTGAGTGTTGATAATGTTAAAATTGTTAAAAGTGATGAAGTGATGAGATGTGATGAATGTGAAGCATATTTGAGTCTCTAAAAATTCTCTTTATGTTTCTATGAGATTGGATAAGTTCTAGTGTTGACTTGTTGAACATATTTGAGGCAAGTCTTAGAGAAGATTTATGGACATATTTGTGTGAGATTTTGAGGAAGCTTACAATACATATTTGAGAGAATATTGAGAATAGATCATTGAGGACATATGTTGAGGATGGAATTTGAGATTTGAGGAAGTTTGCTAGATAAGAGATAAATATTGAGGATAGATTTGTGCTAGATCGAAGGATTGTGTTTAGTACAGATTTGAGATAGAGCTTTGGAGGTGATAGAGTATAGAGGATGATAGTATCCAGTGGATAGAGATCCATTAGCTAGGGTAGTGAGGATAGGTGTCTTCAGTGGATAGAGATCCATTAGCTAGAGAGTGGGGGCAACAGTTCTTCTAGAAGATCATCAACCAGAGCAGAGGAGAAAGGAGTTCTCATGTGGATAGAGATCCACAAAATTTGATTAGGGGATTGGTGTCTCCTTTGGATAGAGGTCCATAAACATTGTAGGGAAAGGATTCCCAAGAGAATTTATTTGAGAAAAATTTATAAGGAATATTTTCTCCGTGGAGTAGCCCACATTAGGTGAACCACGTTAAATCATGTCTCTCATGTGTGTGATGATTTGTGTGATGTTTACTACTTTAATATTTCTGATGTTATCATTTGTATTAAAAAGCAAAAAGTTTTATCTTATATTGTTCACCCCCCTCTCAGTATAAGAACATGTTCTTCAATTGGTATTAGAGTGGGTCTCTTCGTGAAAAGACTAACAGCTTGGAGGAGGATCCATAAGTAACACACATGACTTCAAAAAATGAAGAGGAGACTATGTTTGATATAAAAGAGGAATTATTTTCTGCTCTCAAAAATTTAGAAAGAATTAGAGAGAATAATTCAATCTTGAAGGAACACATTCAAGAGGATGAAGAAGAAAGGATGAAACTTCTACAAAATCTCACAAAACTCAAGATAAGGGTGGAATAAGGAAATAAAATTGAACAGGATATGATAGATCTATTAAGAACAAGAGAAAAAAATGTGAAATATTAGAAGCATAAATTGTTTATTTAAGGAATTAAGTTGAAAGGACCAAGGCACTACAAGATGTAGAGTATGAGAAATAGAAAAATGAATCAAGTCTTCAAGAAGCAAAAACTTCAAACAAATATAGGTAAGCTAAGGATATCAGAAAGGAAGAAAGCAAAGAAGAACCTTGGATGAGATTTAATCACAAAAGGAGAAGTACTCCACCACAATCTCAAAGGCATCCAAGCAGGTTACATAATTTCTTCCATGGTCATTGCTTTTATTGTAACACATATGGTCATAGAGTTGTACATTGTATTAGTCATGCAAGAAACAATGTCAATAGAAATTTCAATTCCTTTGCACCTCTTATGGATGATGATATTATATGTTACAAATGCAATAATTTTTGGCATAAGGCTAGATGGTGTAAAATGATACTTCCTGAGTCTAGAAAAACAATTTCAACAACTAGGAAATATGAAATGGAAAATGTTAAGGCTAGATCAATGTTAGTTCAAATATCCCTTCATGCTCAGGATAAATAAGAACAATGGTATCTTGATAGTGGTTTCTCTAGTCACATGATAGGATACAAAGATAAATTCATGGTACTAAAAGAAACCAATAGAGGATCAGTAAGTTTTGGTGATAATGGATCAACAATGATTGGTGGAAGAGGAACTCTAAGTTTAGATAATGGGAAAACAAGAACAGAAAATGTGTTGTATATTAAGGGGTTAAAACATAATCTACTAAGTATAATTCAACTTTGTGATCAAGGGAATATGGTTACATTTCACCCAGATAGATGTGAGATAAGAAAATCAGAAACTAGAAAAGTCATTGCCAATGCAAGAAGAACCCCAAACAATCTATACATGCTTAGTGAGATCAAAGGGGAAAAGTGCTTTCTATCACAAGAATATGAGATTTGGTTGTGGCATAGAATATTGGGTCACTTGAATTTTTACAACATAGTCAACATAAGCAATAAACATGTTGTTAAAGACTTACCCAAAATAAGAAGACCACAAAACACAATCTATGCACCTTGTCAACATGGAAAGCAAACTAGAACAAGATTTAAGTCAAAAGGATATATGTCATCTGAGCCATTGAGTCTAATACATACTGATCTATGTGGTCCTACTAGAACACAAAGTATTCAAGGTGAGAGTTACTTTATACTATTTATAGATGATTACTCCAGAATGGTTTGGGTAGACTTCCTGAAAGAGAAGTTTGAGGCTTTTGAAAAATTCAAAGCATTTAAGGAAATGGTTGAAAATGAAACCGAAAAGAGTATTAAGTGTTTGAGATCTAACAAATGAGGAGAATTTACCTCAAATGAATTTGTAGAGTTTTGTGAACAACATGGAATCAAGAGAGAATACTTAGCAACAAGAACTCCTCAACAAAATGGAGTAGTTGAAAGGAAAAATAGGACTATTGAGAATATGGCTAGAGCTATGTTAAATGAGTCTAAACTCTCAGATGGATTTTGGAGAGAAGTAGTCAATACAACAATATACATAATCACTAGGGCTCAAATGAGGGTAAACCATCACAAGACTCCATATGAGCTTTGGAAAGGAAGACCAACCACTGTAAAACACTTCAAGGTTTTTGACAAGTTTTATAAGATAGAAGATCAAAACTTAGGCAAGTTTGACCCAATATGTGATGAGGGAATTTTCCTTGGTTATTCCTCTAAGATTAAAGCCTATAGATGCTTCAACAAGAGAACTCACACTATTGTAGAAAGTATAAATGTAACAATTGATGAGAAGATAGATTCAAGAGAACCAGTTCAACAAATTGTGTATCAAGAAGATGGAAGTTGTCAAGAAGAGTTTCATGAGGAATCAAATGAAGAAGAAGAAGAAACACAAAGACTTATTCCTAAAACTCCATCCAGGTATGTATAGAAGCATCATCCAAAAGATCAAATCATTGGGAATCCAGATGAAAGACAGATAAGGAGAAGGATAATAACACCATCTCAACAAGCAAATTTTTCTTTTCTATCTAAGATTGAGCCAAAGGACTTCAATCATGCAAGTGGAGATGAGTTCTGGATTAAGGCAATGGATGAGGAATTAGATCAGATAGAGAAGAGAAAGACTTGGGAACTTTTTCCATGACCAAAGGACAAAAATGTGATCGACACAAAATGGGTATTCAAAAATAAGCTAAATGAAGATGGACAGGTAGTAAGGAATAAAGAAAGGTTAGTGTGCAAAGGTTATGCACAAGTAGAGGGAATTGACTTTGATGAGACATTTGCTCCAGTTTTATGACTTGAATCCATAAGAATGTTTTTAGCCTTCTCAAGTTTTAAAAACTTCAAGGTATATCATATGGATGTTAAGTCAACATTTCTAAATGGTGTTCTAGAAGAAGAAGTCTACATTGAACAACTAGAGGGATTCATATTAATAGATAAACCAGATCATGTATGCATATTGAAAAAGATATTATATGGTCTAAAGTAGGCTCCTAGAGCATGGTACTCAAGATTGGATAAGTATCTTCAGGAACAAGGTTTCAGAAAAGGAATAGTAGATAACAACTTATACATCAAAAATGAAGGGAATGATCTACTAATTGTGGTTGTTTATGTTGATGACATCATTTTTGGGGGAAACAATGATAATATGTGTAAAGAATTTTCTAAGAACATGTAGAATGAATTTGAGATGTCTATGCTTGGTGAGTTGTCCTTCTTTCTTGGACTCTAGATTTCACAATCATGGAAAGGAGTATTTCTCTCACAAACCAAGTATATAAAAGAGATGCTAAAGAAATTTAGGTTTGAGGATTGCAAACTGGTAAGTACCCCCATGGTCATAGGATGTAAGTTAAGTAAGGATGATGGATCTCCAGAAGTATATCATAGGTTATACATATCTATGATTGGTAGCTTGTTGTATGTTACAGCTACAAGACTAGACATAGTGCAGTCAGTGGGATTAGTGGAAAGGTTTCAGGTAGCACCTAAGGAAACACATGTGGTAGCAGTAAAGAGAATTCTAAGGTATCTAAAAGGGACTATGGATTTTGGGGTATGGTATCCCAAAAGTGACAGTTTCACACTCACAACATATATAGATGCAGATTGGGCTAGCAGCATTGATGATAGAAAAAGCACAAGTGGAGGAGCATTCTTTCTTGGAGACTGTTTAGTCTCTTGGCTAAGTAAGAAGCAAGTTTTAGTATCCTTATCTACAACATAAGTAGAATATATTGCAGTAGTAGCCAGTTGTACACAGGTATTATGGATGAAGCAAACTCTAGAAGACTTCAAGATAAAACATGATCATCCTATTCCCATACTATGTGATAATACAAGTGCTATAAGTATCTCAAAAAATCCAGTGATGCACTCCAGGACAAAGCACATTCTGATTAAGTATCATTTTTTGAGAGAACAAGTGATAGATAAACAAGTCAGGTTAGAATATGTTACTACAAAGGAGTAGATAGCAGATATTTTCACTAAGCCACTCTCAAAGGAAACCTTTGAGTATCTTCGAGAAAAATTGGGAGTAATACTCCCACCCTAGAATTAACCACCTCAAGAGGAGGTGGGGGAGGGACTAAGCTAAGAGAATCATTCTTAGCCCCAATCCCCAAAGGTGACCCTTTGCCATTGATGTCAAAGGGGGAGATATTTGAGTAAGGGGGAGAGATTTGGTATTTTAATAAGGATATTTTTGGTTTAAGAAGAGAGCATTGAGTCAGGGGGAGCAATGTCCCAAGGGGAGCAAAACAAGGAAAAGGTCAAGTGTTTGGTAAAAAGAATTTGGGTTGCCATCAATGACAAAGGGGGAGATTGTTGGATATTTTGAGATCAAAGTTGTCATTGATGTCAAGGAATGAAGTTGTCATTAATGTCAAGGATCAAAAGGAGCAATGCAAAAGGTTGATGGTAGAAGAGCTTCATAATATTTATTTTTTAATATTATGTGAAGCATAAGTAAAAGGTTTTATTAAAAACCATGGGTGAGCAAAAATAAAAGGTTTTTTATAAAAACCCAAGGAGGCTTTTAATTTCAAATTAGAAAGCCCAAGGAAGTTTTAATATTTAATTTATAAATATTTAAATTCAAATTGAATTTAAATTTTATATATAAATGTTATTTATTTGAAGTGATAAAACCTAAGGTGGCTCCAATATTTAACAAAGCCAAAATATTTAAATATTAATTTATAATATTTAAATTCTAGTGAATTTAAATAATTATAAATTAATTATTTCAAAGTCAAAGTATAAGTGCCGACCCCCAACGAATTCATTTTCGTCGATGTGCATGGGAACAAGGGTGAAAGTTATTTATACCTTAGCCAAATCTTAGCTAGGAGGCCTCGATTAATGCATCTGTGATTTGTGAAAAAGAAAACTCGTGTGTTGTGTAAACCCAAATTTTAGAGTGATTAAAACATTAACGTGTTTGGTTCTTGGCATTTGGGTTTGCGCTTGTGGCATAGAGGTTACGTGTATGAAACCTAGCGGTAGCAAGGTTGGAAGTTTAGTTTTGGCATTTTTTTTTCGGTGGTGGAAGGGATAATATAGAGAGCATGGGCACTCTAGCTCCCATGTGAGTGCCTAGCTCACATGGCAGCCAAGGCTGCAGCTAGGGTGCTTGTGGAGGCAACGATGTGTGTTCAAAACCCACTAAGGGGTAAAGGTACAATTTTTGAATTTAATTTTTATTTGCCCTAAGGTTTGATGTGAGATAGTTGGGAGGCATAAGGATTAATTAAGGTTAATGTTTCTATGGTGATTTTTGATGGTAAAATTGTGAAGGGAGTTATAAGGATTTTGATTTTATTTTTAAAATAAAGTCTTAATTGTTATATTTGCATATTGGAGGAGTAATACTTTTAGGGTGTTGATTTTATTTTAAAGGAATTTTTCCAAAGAGATTATTGTGAAAGTAATTGTTCTAATCTTGTTAAGGTGTTTGATATTATTTTAAAGTTGGAGTGATAAGGTGTATTTTGTTTGATATTATTTTGTATTGTGATTCCTTGAGAGAAAAATTATTATCTTCTAACCTTCTTGAGATTGGCAAAGAAGTGTTTATGAATGTGACATATTTGTGTGGTCTACTCATTATTAGGAAAGAAGGTATGGGAAAATTCTTCCTTGGTTGATTTGATTGGTTGGTTTTGTAGACACCAAATTACAGTGATTAATCCTCCATCCTAACCATCCCACCACCCACTTGTCCACCATACACCTTTTATGCCATACATTCGGCCACTTTAACCCTTTTCCACCATTTCCTAACCCAATTAGTCTTATTTTTATATTATTTTATATTTACTCTAATATTTTATATTATATTATAATATATTTATTTTTAAAATATGTATTTATAAACCCAATTAACCTCAACCGTAAGATCCAATCTAATCTCCATTGTCCATCTTCATTAATCCATGCCACATATAAAATGTAATATCAACCTTAGGATCTAATTTGATCTTAGCCACATGATTAAAAGTGTAAGGCTAAAACCCTAGGTTGGATTATAAGTAAGGGCATTTGCAAATTCTCAAACCCTGGAATGTTCACCCCAGATGAGATTATTGAATAATCCCTTATGAAGCAGAAGGATATAGAGCCCTGAAGATCAAAAACCCTAGCTTTCCATAGGACTTACATCGTTCTAGCCATTTCCACATCCATACCCATTCATTTTCACAATACACCATCCATTATCCATAGTCGTCACAATCCCATTACATCTATCGCATTCCTCGCATCCTCGTGATCTGCTTCTGTAGATTTACCCTATCCTGCAAGTGCTCACCAGAGCTTGCTAAGATCACTATAAATCCTGCTAGGCATACATCAAAGCCTACCATATCCCGTAGGTGCATTCCAAAGCCTTCCATATCCCGTAGGTGCATGCCAAATACTGCCATATCCCATAGGTGTATGCCCGATCATGCCAAGCTTGTGCTAGAAACTTGTGAAGTGCCTACTAGATCCTGCCATAATCATAAAAGAGCAAACCAGAGTTTGCTACATCAAGTCATATGCTATCATATATGAAACAACGAAGCAATGAATCATCACAAGCAAGGTAAATCTAAATTTATGTTATAATTTGTAGTAATTGCATATTGCATATCCATCTTACATAGATCTAGGGTTTTAGTTTTCATTTTTGAGGGTTCACACTATGGAACCCTCCTTTTATTTACTAACAACTTTATTGTTTGTTGTGTGTGTAGGATTGGATATCATCAACCAAGATAGAGCATTGGAAGACTACTATAGTCAGAGTGGCCCGAACACATGGATACCTGAAGCCCACTCATTCTGTTGGTAGCGAAGCATGTTGAAGACACTTTTTATATTGTAGCTAGGGTTTCAAATAATCCTAGTAGTCTGTATTCATTGTATCACAATATTTCTATCAAGGCAGAATTAATTTTACAAAGGAGTTTTTCAGCTCCCCCATCCCTTATTTAATAATAATATTTCTTGTGCAATTACTCTTGTCTTATCATATTTTTTTACTTTCTGTTGTTATTTAGTGTTGTTCTTTTAGCTCTAAAAATGGTGATCATGGTGGGACCCCACAAGGGTTTCATTATTTAAATTGATTTACTTTGCTAACTTGATTTTTTTGTCTATTGCAGGTATTTTCAAAAGTGCAGAAGTCGCCAATTTTGTTGCTAGGTTTTTTGCAGAATTCTACTGCACTTTTTAGAGTTTACACAAGTGCTCTATTGTGCCTACACAGGAGCTCTACTATGCTTACACAAGCACCTGGATGCACCTGACAGTGATTTGGACTAGAGCTAAGGCTTCCAATATTTTTAGAAGCACATAAGTCACTAATTTTGTTGCTAGGGTTTCTGCAGCATTATGTTGCACTTTTCATAGTTTATGCAGGTGCTCTGTTGCACCTACAAAAGATCTCTTTTGTGCCTACATAGGTGGTCGACTATGCTTGGCAGTGATTTGAAGTAGAGATAAGGCTTTCGAGTAAGTCCCATAACTCCGTTTCATAATTTATTATGTATTTTTATGTATTTTGTCATTGTTTCGGGGTTATAAATGTTGGCAATTTTGGGTACTTTGGGTACATTGCCTTTGCTCAAGTGTATAAGTTGTCATTGATGTCAAAAGGCATTTTTGTGTTGATATCAAAAAGAGTGTGATGTCAAAAATATCTTGAGAAGCTTCATAATGTTAAAGGGTTTTTATTAAAACCATGGTGACAAGGTTAAATGTTTTTCTTAAAACCATTGGACTCATTAAGGGTTTTTATTAAAACCAAGCTTAACTTAATGCAAAGGTTTTTACTTCTTGAAAAACCTTGAAGGTCCATGTTTATTATTAATAATTAAATTAACTCAAACCTTTGACAAGGGTCTAATTTTAATTTATTATTAATAAAATAATAATAATTATTTTTTTAATTATTATTAAAGGGTCTTTCAACCCTTAAAGCAACGGAGAAAAAAGAATTCTTTCACCGATGTGTTGCCATCGTTTGAGGAGTGCCAACATCAAACAGTTAAGGAGAAATGGCTATATAAGTGGGGATGATTTTCTAAAGTGATGGTAACTCCGAGTAATGAAAATCGTAGCTCTGTGATTTTCGAGAAAGCCTTGTATTTCATTGAGAGTTGATTATCGATATTGAGTTGCCCAAGTAATTTCTTGCGTTTTTAGTTTGCGCTTTGACATTCGGCAGATTGCTTTCACCTTCGATTGTTGGATCTGCACTCGAATTGTGTTTTATGTTCGCATTGTGTGGATGATTATTTCTGTTGCCCAGTAAGTTACGTTTTGGATAGCGCTCACCAGTTTGCATGTGGCTTGAGGAAGACATTTACATTTTCCAGATTCTTGGCGTCAAAGGAAAATAAAATATAGGGCAACATTATATTTCTTCATTGGGCACTTGTGACCCAACGGCGGTGGCGTTTAAGCGAAGGCGCTAGAAAGCAGAGGTGCCGAGTTCGATTCTCTTCATTGGTAATTTTCTTTTGGTCGCGGTGTGCAAAGGATAGTGGTTGTGAATGCGCTAGAGGTATAAGGTTAAGTTATCATATTTGCTTTGACATTGTTTTATTGATGCTTAATGTTTATGTGGAGTAATAAGGTGTAAAGAGGTTTTACTTTGTATGTATATTATTCTTCTGGTGGTTTTTATTAAGTTGGAGAAATAAGGTGTTAATTTGGATCTTTATTATTGTATATTGTTGTATAGTTGCTACCTCTAATTGGTGGCAAATTGAGAATTAGTGTTGTGACAGATTTTGAGTTCTCCTTCTTTATCAAAGTAAAGGTATGGGCAACTTCTTCCATGTATATTGTTGATGGTATATTTTCTGAAATTTAGTTTGGAGTGAAAAGGTTGTCTACTAGGTATTTTTGGTGTAAATCCTATTTTCTAGATATTGAAGATTGTTTATGCATTAAAATCATTGATGAGTTTTTGGGTGAATGCATAATTATGGTTGAGGAAGAGGAAGCATTTTTTTTCACTAAGGTTTTATGTTAGTAAGTCTTGCTACTTGCATTGAGATGATGAAACCCTTAGTTGGCTGGTTTGATATTGATGGTTGAGTTGCTTCCATGGAGGTTGTTTTGATCAAGTTAGTGCTTTACTTGATACATGATATTGGGCTTACTCCATTGAGTTGATTTTAGCAAGTTATTCTTTGCATTTGGTGATATTGTGTTGGTGGTTGTTTTGTTCAAATATCCTTGGAGGGAAAAGGATTTCTACTTGTTTCCTTTTCTTGTGATGAGTGGTTGAATGCTTCAAGGTTGATGTTGAGTTGAATGGTGTTGGTTGACTAAACCTTGTTTGATGAGCATTGTTGTTGAAACCCTAATTGTTGGTAAAAAGAATATGAGTATCATTGTTATATGAGATATTGCATGGTTGGCAATTGTTGGGTTGTGTTTCATATTCTTGAGAAAAGCATACTACATCTATCTTATTCTTTTGATATTGAGATTGAGTTGAGATTGATATTGGGAGTTAAGTATAGAACATATTGGGTCTCTAACAATTCTCTTTATGTTTCTATGAGACTTGAGATTGAGATTGGGAGTTAAGTATAGAACATATTGAGTCTCTAAAAATTCTCTTTATGCTTCTATGAGGTTTATGAATCACATTGGGTCTCTAACAATTCTCTTTGTGGGTTCATGCTAAGCAAGTTTTTCTTGGTGAGCTTGCTGAGGTTTTGGACAGGTTTCTGTGGGGACTTGTGAGAAGGTTTTGGACAGGTTTCGGTGGGGACATATGAGCAGATTTTGACAGGTACTAGCAGAGGACTTGTGAGCTAAGTTTTTTATAGTTCTATCAGAGAACTTGAGGACAGAGATGCATTGGTTCTTTGAGAAGAACCTGAGGACAGATTTGGCAAGTCTTTGAGAAGGCTTGTGTGTAGAGGATTGATTTGTTCAAGAGTCGAACAGATCTGATAGACAAAGGAAGACTTGTACTAGACCAACTGAATGTGTTTGGTACAGGTTGCTGAGCTACTGTGGACGTGATCATAGAAGGTAGAGGTCTCTTAGGCTAAGCATTGAGGACAGGAGGTCTTCGATGGAAAGGAGTTCCATGTGCTAGCAAGAGATAGAGGTAGTTGATCTTCTGAGGGATCATTTCCAGAGTAGAGGGGAAGGTATCTCCTTTGAGCAGAGGCTCATAAATTTATATTGGGGGAAGGTATCTCCTTTGGGCCGAGGCTCATAAACATTGTAATTTGGAATTTTTCCCAAAGAACTTTGAGATAAATTTTAGAGAAAAGTTTTGTGGACGTAGCCCAGGAATTCTGGGTGAACCACGTTAAAATTGGTGTCACTTTGTGGATGATATTGTGCATTGTTTTGATATTGCTTTGGGTATATTGCTTTACTATTTTGAAGTATAAAGGAAAAAGTAAAAAGAGGTCTTATACTGTTCACCCCCCCTCTCAGTATAAGATTGTGTTCTTCAATAAAAGGAACTTAACACTAAGTAATTTGGGAATATTCCTTAGCAAGATTACATTTAGGGTTTTGTGCATTTATTTACACAAATTTCATTTCTTGTTCTAAAATTGTAGATCTAGGTGATTGTTTGCATATTGAGTACATATGAAATAGAAAAGCATCATAGATTTTGCGTTTAAGAGTTAAATATCACTTAAATTTTGCATATCTAAATAGGAACAACACCTTGATGCATAAATTAATCCTACCCTAGGCTGGCCCCATTTGGCAGAGAGGTGGACGAACCCTCCGGTTGTTGTTGTGATTTTAATCACTTGTAGGTAGGGGATTTTAAGGGTGTACTCTGTGCTCTTTAGGTGAAATTTGCATCTTTGTGTTGGATTCTAATTTAGATTAGTAAAGTTAGTAATCTTTAATATTGTTTGCACACCATAGATAATGAGAGATCTAATAAAATTAATCACACACACTTGCACGATTCACTTTTTAATAGTAGTGGTTGGATTTCATCACCAACCATTGCTTGATATTTGGTGATGGTGGCAGTGATTTCCATCCACCAATATCTACCCTAGAAACCATAGGATTACCTTCAAGTAAGCTTGTTGGAGGTCATTACCAACAAGAATCTCACTGCCCCAACCAGCCATAGATTTTTACATTTGTTTTCTTTAAGCAAGATTAAGTTACATCAAAACACACAAGCCTACAATTCTAAAAAAAAAAAATCTCAAATTAACGAAAGAAAATAATTAATGAACAAGGTAAGCCACACACGGTGAAACCTAGGATTGATTGTTTTATTTACTTTAAATTCTAAAAAAATTTTTAGTTTGTGTGATTTTGATAAACTTTGAATCTTTGGTTTAACTACTTTATGGTGCTAACAAGACAAAAAATAAAGTAATAAACCAAAATTGTTTAATGGAAAACATTTCCCATTCTCCCACTACTTCGGTAGCCAACCTATCTAGTATGGTTTAGACTACTTCATCTAGATCACCATTTCCATCCCTACCTCAAGTAGGATCCCTTCCACACAATGTGGAAATAGCCACCACCCACATAGACATGGACAAAGTGAGGGCCATCTACAAGTATTCCAACTATGTCTTAGAACCCCTTAGCCAAGAGGGTTTTGAAGAACCCGAACTGGCTACCTCCTACCCCACCCAAGGACATCATAATTCTGTTTATGAATATGGTATACCTTCTTCCATGAGCCAATCACAACAAAATCAAAGTTTTCTTAGAACTTACCCCACAACCACCTATTCCAACCCCTTGTATGAGGAGTATGTCAATGTTGCCTCACAAGTACCCAACCCCCAAGTTGTCACATCAAATGCAACTTGCTCCATGCCCATGTCTTCCCATCCTTCTTCATCAACCCAACCCATAGTAACCAACCCAAATCTAACTTGGATACCCCAATATTTGGAGGTGTCCATTTCCATGCCTCCATCAACCCATTCCATTCCTATGAATCCACCCATCCATAGACCCCATACATCATATCCTTTTCTTCATTCACAATCATTTCCTCACCAACACCAACACCATCATCATCAAATTCATTTCATGACCCCCAATTCATCACATCTGCAACAACACATTAAATTTCATCCATTCATTAATCCATTCACCACATCCCAAGTCACTCAAAAAGCCAACCAAGGCTTACAATCAGATTGCCAACACACTAAAATTTTACAACAAATCTTAACTCGACTCATCAACATTGAGTTACAGTTGAGTCATCTTCAGCAACCACAACAGTTGACACATCCACGATCACAATCCACATCTCAGGTTTTTACACCTGTACCACAAATTCAAAGTCCAACACACTTGGACACAAGCACCAAGCGCCCCAAAAAGCCTCATCGCAACTACACAAGACTTTCAAAATCTTATGCAACCATTTTTCAAAGGCTTTATGAAGCACAAGAGATTGTACTTCCAGAAATAAAATCAAGTGATCCTAACAAGCAATATGCAAAGAATTATAAGAAGCACTTGTATTGTCCTTATCATCAACAAGCGGGCCATGACATCAACAACTGTAAAGTATTCAAAAATGTTGTCCAAGACCTTATTGATCTCAAAGTCTTCACCCCAAATGGTCCAACTAACTCATCTGATCAAGACATCGGTACCAACTCAATCACCAAGGATAGTGGGGACTCTCAGGATATCACATCCTCCTAGTCATCCACATAATTCCAATTTCAAAAAGCTCCAACGGCACTTAAGCCCTTTGGTCACATATCATTTCAATTTCAAAATCCCCAAAAGGACTCAATCCCTTTGGTCACATTCAATTTTTAAAAAGTCCTAAAGGTATTAACCCCTTTGGTCACATTCAATTTTCAAAAAGCCCCAAAGGTCTTAACCCCTTTGGTCACATTCAATTTTCAAAAATCCCCAAATGTTCTTAACCCCTTTGGTCACATTCAATTTCAAAAAGCCCCAAAGGTCCTAATCCCTTTGGTCACATTCAATTTCAAAAATCCCCAAAGGTCTTAACCCCTTTGGTCACATTCAATTTTCAAAAAGCCCCAAAGGCACTCAATCCCTTTGGTCACATCAAATTCCAAAATCAAAAAGCCCCAAAGGTACTCAATCCCTTTGGTCACATCAAATTCCAAAATAAAAAATCCCCAAAGGTACTCAATCCCTTTGGTCACATCAAAATTCAAAATCAAAAATCTCCAAAGGTACTCAATCCCTTTGGTCACATTCCAATTTCAAAAATTTCCAAAGGCTCCTAATCCCTTTGGTCACATTCAATTTCAAAAAGCCCCAAAGGCACTCAATCCCTTTGGTCACATCAAATTTCAATTTCAAAAATCCCCAAAGGCACATAAGCCCTTTGGTCATAAGCTTCCCAAGCTAGGGGGAGTAGAAAAACCTAAGCCAATGAACATCATACACTTGAAAGCGTTCCATGCTTACTGTGATTACTATATATGTATATATACATGGCTTTAAAAAAAAAATTAAAAAATAAAAAAAAAACAAATCATTCACATAGGCATTCCCACATTGCATACATTCCATTTGCATTTACATTTAGGCATTTGACATGCATTTTCATTTTTGCATTCATGCATTGTTTCATTCACATACATTAAATCATACATATTCCATTGCATTGTACAATTTCCATTTGCATATCAACACTCCATTGCATTAGGCATATACATTTGCATCCATCCCATCCCATGTTCAAAGATCATTTATGGTAATGATGATATGGCCACAAAAAAAAAGTTAAGTTATACAAATTGAGGGTACCTAGTTTGAAGAAATCATGCAACCCTCGCAAAAGTCATATTTCAACCACATCATGTGTCAAAAATTATAAGGCCTAGATTTTCAATCACTCAGCCATTACTAGTGTAGAAAGCAACCTCCAAACGGATGTCCGATTTTCTTTAGGACCAAAAACACACTTTACACACTAAGAAAGTCTTGAGCATTGTCGATTGATTCTGAATATAATCCTAAACCAACCACATTTCCTCACATCTTAAGAAAATTTTGAGTTAAGGAGGGTTAGTACCATACTTGGGTAGCACCTTAAGGCAAAAAGGAGATATCCCTCGCTTGTCCCATCATGCAACATAGTCCAAAAATAGTGGTTTTCACCACTACCAACATTGCTCCAAACATAAACATAAAAATATAGAGTAGTAAGGATAGGGTCAAAATTCTCATCACACTTTGGTTGAGAATACGATTCCCCAAAGCTCTATACAAAGTTAACAAGTTCAATTCCCCCACCCTTGATCACTAAAGTCATAAGGATTCGTACTACACATCCCTGAGAAGGATGGGTAGTCATCCCCAAGACCTAAAATATCAATCCCAATTGGACTATGGAGTGAATATCCACCGGGGCTATAGACGCTTGACTAGTAGTGGAGTAAGCTCATGCAAGGAGACATGTCTCTCTCACAAAAAAGAGAGACCTCTGACCGCACATAAGGACAGGCTAGCCTCGGGGTCATCTCCATAATAGGTCATGCCTAATTTACTCATAATGGGTTAATAAACTTCACATGCACACACATTGGTTCTTGATTGGATAGGGTCATTTTCATACTCAAGATTTGGTAATTGAACTTCACTCGCACACACATTTGGTCCTAAAGAAAGTTAGATAACCTTAGTGAGTTTGGTTGAGGACACTAGTATGTTTGAGTCTTTGAAAATCCTGCAGTACTCATTCCATATCAACATCCATATCTTTTTCCATATCAACATCCATATCTTCTTTCATGTCAACATCCATGTCTTCCATAGTCAAGTTGCATAACACCACCAAATTTGGTACCCCCGATGGCTAAACAATGGACAACAAAAATGGCCAAGAAAATTTCTGAACTATAAAAGATCATATGAACAACATGCATTCCTATCATATAATTTTGCATTCATTTGCCATTATATTGCATTAATCAACCATATAATCATGTGCCATTGCATTTATATTCACCATGTAGCTTGCCTTAGTCATCCATATAAACATTTCGCATGCACATCATATTTAGCTTACATTAATATAAGCATGTCGCTACATTAATCATCCATAAAACATGCATAAAATATTCTTAAAATAGGCATTGCATTCACACAAAAATACAACACAAAAATCAAAGTCATGTATATATATATATAACTCGTATATACAAATATTGCTAGAAAGTTCAAACAACATCTTAGCTAGGGGGTGCTCAAGGTTTCACACCTTTCCCCTAATCAAAAATCATCATAGCTATGGGGTGATCAAGGTTTCACACCTTTCTCCTAATCAAACATCAACACAACTTAGGGGTGTTCAAGGTTTCACACCTTTCCCCTAATCAAACATCATCACAACTAGGGGGTGCTCAAGGTTTCACACCTTTCCCCCAATCAAGCAAACAAGATCACAAATCAAGGGTGCTCAAGGTTTCACACCTTTACCCCAATCAAACAAACATCAGCACAACTTGGGGGTGTTCAAGGTTTCACACCTTTCCCCTAATCAAACATCATCACAACTAGGGGGTCCTCAAGGTTTCACACCTTTCCTCCAATCAAACAAACATCAGCACAACTTGGGGGTGCTCAAGGTTTCACACCTTTACCCCAATCAAACAAACATCAACACAACTTGGGGGTGTTTAAGGTTTCACACCTTTCCCCTAATCCAACATCATCACAACTTGGGGGTGTTCAAGGTTTCACACCTTCCCCACCAATGCAATAAACAAGTCAATCATGCAATCACATCACATCATCAACAAGTCAATTTCTAGAATCAAACTACTGTGTTCTTTTATCAAAGGTTGCACCCTTTACCTAACATTATCATCATTATCATCATCATTGCTAGGTTCAAAATATTGTGTTCTTTTGTCAAATGTTGTGCCCTTTACCTAGAATTACATCATCATCATCATTTCTAGGTTCAAAAGATTGCATTCTTTTGTCAAATTTTGCACCCTTTGCCTTGCACTTATCACATTTCAAAAAAACCCTTTTATCTGTTAGGGCAAAAACATATACATTCATCACATGCTCACATTTCAAAATCCCCTTCATTTGTTAGGGCAAAAATAGATACATTCATCAAAAACCCCTTCATTTGTTAGGGCAAAAATAGATACATCCATAAAAACCCCTTCATATGTTGGGGCAAAAACATAATACATCAATTACAACTTCACATTTACTCAGTTTCCTAGCCTTACCCGTCGGCCAAAAACACGAAGATTCATTCAGCATTTTTCATCAACATTTTCATCATCATTAATGTCCTTGTTTGTGGGGCTAGAAACACAAATAAAATTATAATGTCATTGTTTTTGGGGCTAGAAACACAGACAAAAAAATCATAATATCCTTTTTTGTGGGGCTAGAAACACAGAAAAAATCATAACTCATCATCCATTAATTTATCATTATGCAACATTCACAAGTGAACCTCATATTTAGTAGTTTATCCTAGAAACCTGGTGGTTGCAGCGACTGGTTATCCATGCAATCCGGTAGGATGGATAGATTACCAATTACCATAAGGATACTTTCATCATCGAAAATCCCTTTATCTGTTAGGGCAAAAATAGATACATTCATCACGTTTACACATTTCAAAAACCCCTTCATCTGTTAGGGAAAAAATAGATACACTCATCACATCTTCCAAATTGCAAACTCCCCTCATCTATTGGGGCAAAAATAGATCACATTCACATTCAACATCATCCATTCATAGGTGAACTCTACATTGAGCGAGATATCCACATTTCTTCATCCAACATTCTTCCATCACCATATTTCATCAATCATAAAATTTGTCAAACTTCAAGTAGCATGCAAGTGAACCTTGTATCTAGTGGGTTATTCTACAAACTCGATGATTGCAGCGATGGGAATCCATGCAATTCGGTAATATGAATAGCCTAAAATAAGGACACTTGACCATGATCATCATCAATTATCTCATTGTCCAATATCACAATCACATTGGGAACTTCACATTTTGGAGTGAAACCTTGCCAAGAATAATTTGCACAATTGATGTCATTGATGGCCTAGTTCGTGAGGCTTAACACATGAACAAAAACTCAAATTTCATCATTTTTCTTCAAAAATATAATGATAGGAACTAGCTAGGATGATTAGTTCTAATTGTGAGAATAGTCACCAACAGGCTATCCACGGTTCTTTTTTCTTTTTATCTGCATCATCATACTTGCATATCAATGGCATCAGAGAGCATCTTATTCAACAACATCGAATCATCCCAAAATTTGGGGCAACCATAATTTGATCTTGATCCTCCCACAATGGGATACATATTACATGATCATGACATCTACACTTGACAAAACCCCCTTTCAACCATTGGGGCAAAAATGGTATCGCATTTGACATCATCATTTATCCACAAGCATCATGGTACTTCACACCAACCCCTTTTTCACCGTTGGGGCAAAACAATCTCACATTTTACAACATTTATTTTACATCATTCATATCTTCTACAATTTTATCGCATGTTACATCATTCATGCATCACTTGCACATCTATCATAACTTGCACAAATTCGTTTTCAATTTGCTCGTGAGAATCTTCTCATTTGCCAATTGAGGGGGTAAGCTACGTAAAACTCTAAAATTCTTTTACCTTCAACTCTAGTACTCCAATCCAACAAAGAGAAGCTGCTTTTGTGCCCATAGCCCAAGCAGGTGTCTCATGTTTTTGCACCATATTGTGTTTCACACAACATGGTACAAAAAGGGGCATCTATAGACACCAAATTACAGCCATTAATCCTCCATCCTAACCATCCCACCACCCACTTGTCCACCATACACCTTTTCCGCCATCCATCCAGCCACTTTAACCCTTTCCCACCATTTCCTAACCTAATTGGGATTATTTTAATATTAATTTATATTATTTTATATTTAATATTATATTATAATATATTTATTATAAAATATGTATTTATAAATCCAATTAACCTCAACCGTTCGATCTAATCTAATCTCCACCACCCATCTTCATTAATCCATTCCACATAAAATGTAATCTCAACCTTAGGATATGATTTTATCTTAACCACACGATTAAAAGTGTAAGGCTAAAACCCTAGGAAATCCCTAGGTTGGATTATAAGTAAGGGCATTTGCAAATGCTCAAACCCTGGAATGTTCTCGCCCTGAATGAGATTATTGAAGAAGCCCTTGTGAATTAGAAGGATATAGAGCCTTAACGATCCAAAACCCTAGCTTGCCATAGGACTTACATCATTACAACCATTTCCACATCTATCCCCATTCATTTTTGTAATACACCATCCATTCTTCATTATCATCGTAGTCCCCTTCCATCTGTCACATTCCTCACATCCCCATGATCTAATTCTATAGATTTATCCTATCCTGTAGGTCCTCACTAGAGCTTGCCAAGCTCACTGTAGAGCCTTCCAAGTGCACACCAGAGCCTACCATATCCCACAGGTGCACACCAAATCCTGCCATATCTTGTAGGTGCATGCTAGAGCCTACCATATCCTGTAGGTGAACACCAGAGTCTTCCAAGCTCATGCCAAAAACTTGTGAAGCACCCATCAATGTCTCCTATAATCATAAAAGCGTGAACCAGAGTTTGTTGCATCAAGTCATCTGTTGTCATATTTGCAACAACGAAGAAATGAATCATCACAAGCAAGGTAAATCTAAATTTTTGTTATCATTTGTTGTTATTGCATCTTACATATCTAGCTTACATAGATCTAGGGTTTTAGTTTTCATTCTGAGGGTTCACACTGTGGAACCCTCCTTTCATTTACTAAAAAATTTATTGTTTGTTGTGTGTAGGATTGGATAGCATAAACCAAGAGAGATAATTGGAAGACTATTGTTGTCGGAGTGGGCCGAACACATGGATACCTGAAGCCCACACATTCTGTTGGGAGCAAAACACACTGAAGACATTTTTTTCTATTTTAGCTAGGGTTTCAAAAAATCCTAGCAATCTGTATTCATTGTATCACAACATTTTTGTCAAGGCATAATTAATTGTACAAAGGAGTTTTTTAGCTCCCCCCTTAGTTATTTAATAATAATATGTCTTGTGCAATCACTCTTGTTTTATCATATTTGTTTACTTTCTGCTGTTATTTAGTGTTGTGATTTTAGCTCTACAGGTTTTTTGGAAAACAATTTTGGAGTGAAAAGGACTTGATTAGGTTTCCTTATTGATTTGTTGAGCTATATGTAAATATTGTTTTATAAGCATTGTTGAGTGTGTTTTGAATTAATGCTTCAAGGTTTTTCTAGAATAAAGAGTTGTTGATAAAACCTTGTTTGAAAAGCATTGTTGTTGAAGCCATTGGTTAAGTGAGGAACATGAACTAGGGTTTGCAAAGATCTTGAATATCATCGTTATATGAGATTGGTTGATGAGTATTGTTGGAAATATTTGAGTGAGTGTTCATATGCTTGGACTAGGATTTGTAAGTATTATTTGATTAAGTGATTGGTTGAGTAAGAATTGGTTGAGCCTAGTCAAGTGAATGTGTGGAGTGATAGCTTAAGTTCTATGAAACAAATTATTCTATATTTTGAATTAGTTTGAGAAAGAGGTTGAGTGTTGATAAGTGTGAAGCATATTGAGTTTCTAAAAATTCTTTGTATGTTTCTAAAAGAGTTATTGAAAGTGATTGAGCATTGTGATGAATATGAAGCATATTGAGTCTCTAACAATTCTCTTTATGTTTCTATGAGATTGGACAAGTTATAGTGTTGAATTTTTGAATATATTTAAGGCAAGTATTAGAGAAGACTTGTGGAAAAATTTGTGTGAGCTTTTGTGAATACATATTTGAGGGCAAAGATTGAGGACAGATATTAAGGACAGATTAGAGGATAGATTTTGGTGTATATTTGAGGATAGGTTTGTGCTAGATCAAAGACATATATTGAGCATATTTGTGCTAGACCGAAGTACTATGTTTAGTATAGATTTAAGATAGAGCTTTAGAAGTGGCAGATTATAGAGTATGATAGTCTCCAGTGGATAGAGATCCATTAGCCAAGGAAGTGAGGACAGGTGTCTTCAGTGGATAGAGATCCATTAGCCAGAGCAGTGGGGGCAACAATTCTTCTAGAAGATCACCACTCAGAGCTAATGAGAAAGGATTTCTCCTATGGATAGAGATACACAAAATTGATTAGGGTATCAGTGTCTTCTTTGGACAAAGGTCCATAAACATTGTTGGAAAATGATTCCCAAGAGAACTTATTTGAGAAAAATTTATAAGAAATATTTTCTCCGTGGAGTAGCCCACATTGGGTGAACCACGTAAAAATCATGTCTCTCATGTGTGTGATGCTTTGTGTGATGTTTACTACTTTAATATTACTAATGTTATTACTTGTATTAAAAAGCAAAAAGTTTTATCTTATACTCTTCACCCCCCTCTCAGTATAAGCACATGTTCTTCACTATTGTACATAGTTAACTACAAATTCTCAGAACTTATGGCATATCCTTCTAAGAATTATTGATGCTAAGGTAAGCATAGTTATTTGGCTTCAACATCACCTATAACGGAAGGAGCTTATGACTATGGCTAGATTTATCTCTCCAATTCCTCTTCTTCTTCTTCAAATTTTGGTAGTTGTTTTACCTCCACGAAGATCTCCCTTTCATGGTCCCTTTTCTAGATGATGTATTTATTATGAAAATTTGAAATGAATTCCTTATCAAACTTGTTTTGGAATACCTTATTGATTTGGTCATGCTCGCATCATGAGATCCACCATTATTTTATTTTGTGCTCTTCCCACTTTAGCTTCTCTTATATATTTTCAATAAGCTTTGGGATAATCAATTGGTCTTAATTTATTTATAGATAAAAAACCTACTTATACTCATGCCATGTTCTCCATGGTGGCCTATCTTGCATCGTCATTTAGTCAAATGATGATGAGACAAGAAAATATCTCATTATTTCAATGTTATCTTACATAAAAACTGCCCATTTTGTTAAATGATATAGTATAAATGCCAAGTATTTTGATTGTTATGCATGATAATATTAATGTTAATATGGTAAAGTTGTAAGAAATACTATTCTACTATTAAGATATGTTTTCTACATTTCTATGATAATTTTGCATGATTTCAGTTATTATTAGGCATAAATAAAGCATAATAAAAGGGCATTAAGAAATGAATGTCTTAGCTATAAACTTGAAAATCTAATGTGCTAAGGTTTTGAGTATGTTTCCCGCCATTAGAAAGTGTTTTGAGGTGATGTAACATCTAGAAAATAAAAATTGTACACAATCCAAAGAAAGTGTTTTGAGTTGATGTGACATCCAATATTTTAATTGAATATCTTTACAGGTATGTTTTAACAAAATAGTAGGTTTTGTTTTGAAACATCCAAGTAGCAAGCTATAAAATTCTATATGGTGGGTGTAGAAATACAAATTAAAGATCAACATGCATTTTTAGCACATAATGGATATATGATAATATGCCCACACACCAAAAATCAACCCAACAATCAAATACTGGAGAACTTGCATAAGTTAGAAAACTAGCCACATGTTTCGAAGCACTATAGAATTTCCTATAGCAAAAGTAGAATTGGTTATTATTCGAGTTCCATGGAAGCAAGGTAAGCTAGAAAGGTGAAAATGAACATGAATATACCTAAGAACTATTCTAAGGATTTCCCATCATTTGGAGGTGTCAAGATATGAGGATTTATCTAGACCAGCTCTTTGTCCTAATTCTGAAAAAGGCAGTTATTGACTACAAAATTATTAGAATTGGGGAGAGAACATAATGTTCCTATTGTTACCCTCAAATGTAGGTAGGAAAAGTTGATATCTTGGTTATAAATACTCTTTATCTAGCCCTATTTTAAAGCTAATAGGAAAATAGGAAGGTATAAATCAATCAGTAGTCACTATAACAGTTGACTCTGTTAATAAATTATAGTAATTTTAGGATTAGTTATTTTTAGTTTATTGCATGTCATTTTGACTTTGTAAACTATTTTAGGATCCTGTGATTTCACACCTTCTGCTAGACCTCGAAGAAAGGTCCACTCTCAAGTATGGTAGAAGGACTTTAAGCTGTAAATATAAGATTTTATTACTATTTTCTATGTTTAATTATAGTAGTCTTAGATGTTCTATTCTCCCCTATTCTTTCCCTATTTAACATAGTGTATTATATTTTCTCCAAAACTAGTTGGTCTTGTTTCAATATTGTATATTTCATTTCTATCATAGCATTACAGTTTTAGTTAACAATTTGTTTCTTTGCTTTGAAGTTTGCTTTAGCATTTCAATTAAAAATGTGTTTTTTTGCTTTAAATTATGCTTCAATATTTTAGTTAGAAACTTTTATTTTCAGCATTTAATTTTTGTCTATTCAATTTTAGCACTTTATTTTCCTATTATTTCAATTTCAGAAACATAGTTTAGAATCTTTTTCAGCATGGTTAATTTCTATAATTCATCTAGTTTTCATTGACGCAAGGTGTGCTAGTTAGTGTAATTTTTGGAAAAATATTGTGATTCTCTATTTTTTTTTTTTTTGTGGAAAACATCCCAAAAGGGATGCCACTTTCGGGTAAGACCCAAGGAGGCAGGGGTATCCATTCCGCCAAAAATGCCCAGGACTCGGACCTGGCCTACCACCTTTGACATACTCAAGGAGCAAACAAACACACAAAACCAATTTAAAAATAAGTAAATAACAACAAAAATAATAAAATAAAATAAAAAACATGCTCCTTGAGTGTGTCAAAAACAAAAGCACAACCAAACACGCACAATAAGATAAAAGAAACCACAACACAAACCACATAGAAAAACACAAGAACCACATAACAAAACACAAACAAGACAAAAACAACAGAACACTACAAAGACATAACCCAAAAAAAACATGAAAAATAAACACAACCAAAACCTAAAAAATTAAAAAATAATAAAATAAAAATAAAAAACAACCAACAACAGACAATAAACAAAAACAAAAAACATAGAAAACACTCACACATAAAAACACGAAATAACACAAACAAAGAGAAACCCAAGAACAAGAACGAAAAAAACACAAGAACAATAACAAAAAACATAAAAAATAAAAAAAACAAAACAACAAAAACACAAGAACAACAAAAAACAACACAAAGAACACAAAAACAAAACAAAATAAAAAACCCACCCACCTTAAAAAACTAAACAAAAAAAAAACAAAAAGAAAAAAGAAATAAAAAATGAACAAAACAATGACCTATCTAGACCAGAAGACTATTAAGGCAAGAATCAACAGAGGAAACAAAATAAAGAATAGAATGAGCTAGGGAACTAAAAAAAATTGAATGAACCAAAGAGAAGCAAAAAAAAAAAAGAAGAAACTAGGTACCTTCAGAACTGGAGCCATCCAAAGAAATGATAGAAAGAAGAGCTTCCCTAATTTGAGAAGCCCACCATATAGGAGGGTGGCCATAACAAGTAAGATCACCTTTGTCCAAAGCCCAATTAGCTAAAGCATCAACACTCTTGTTTTGATCTCTGACCACATGATTGTAATCAACTTTCAAAAATCCCATCTGGATTAACTGAATCTTCTCAATAATTCTTTTTATTCTCCAATCCACCTTATGATTCTTAGAAGGATTCTTCAAGAGATTAATCATAAGTTGAGAGTCAGACTCAACTAACACCTTTTCCCATCCAACCTTAGTAGCCTCCTGAAGGCCTCTGAGGATACCATACCCCTCAACAAGGTTATTGGAAAGAATACCCAAATTCTCAGCAAAAGTAAAAACCAGGGAGCCATCTGAAAGTCTACCAATTCCTCCCACACTGGCTTTTCCAGGGTTCCCTCTAGAGGCTCCATCGGTATTGAATTTTCCAAAATCCTTAGGAGGAGGTTGCCAATTTCTATTCCTATCCATCTTACTAATACTCACATTCCCTTTAAGTTGGTTGCCCTTAGAAGGTTTAATCTTCAATCTTTGCATCACTTGATCCCATCTTTGGTGGGAGTTTTGGGGGTGATTAAGGAGATGATGGACTGATTCAACTAAGTTGGCTATGGTCTTTTGCCAAATATAGTGAATATCCTTCCTATCTTGATTAAAAATTTGGTTGTTCCTTTCATTCCAAATATTCCAAAGAAGAATGGTAGAACCCATCCAAACTAATCGCCTAATAAAATGATCAACACCCTCTTGATTAGGCCAATCCCTCCAAAGTTGTTCAAAAGTAAAAAAATTGGACCACTCGTAAGCCAAGTAAAGTGGCCATTCTCCTCCATAGCTCAGAGGCTAAAGTACACTCAATAAAAATATGGTTGATATTTTCTACATTCTCTTCACACATTTCACATCTAAAAGGGCCATGAAAACCACGCTTCATAAGTTGCTCACCAGTAAGCACCCTACGATGCAATAAAAGCCAATTAAAGAACCTCACCTTAGGCCAGAGCTTTTGAGCCCACAATCGAGAAAATATGTCAGAAGAATGGTTGGGATTATTATGGCATAAGGTCAAATAACCTTGAGCAACTGAATACTCACCCTTAGTAGTGTTGTTCCATCCAAAACAATCTTTTTCATGGGACCAAGAGAGGGATCTCATATGAAGGATGCCTTGGATATCTTGTCTTTGCCTTTCTAGGATTTGAATAGGCCAGTCCTCAATAGGGATCCAATATCTACCAACCTTTGAATTACCAGTATGGTACCGACAGTAATTAGCCACCTTTATCCAATTAGCTCGGTGAAGCTCCTCCATCCAAGGCCTCCAATCGGGAAACTGAGTTATCAAAGGCTTGTGACCATCCCAAGAATCTGTCCAAAAATTTGCATGTTGACCATTATGAATGATCCAAAATAATTTTTTCTTTATCAAATCCTCACCAGTCTTAAGAACTCGCTAAAATGGGAGAACCTTTGGTAGGAAGTTGATAGCGAACAAGGTCTTCAGGACTTTTGTTCTCAACATATTTAGCACGGAGATTATTGGCCCAAAGAGCATTGGGGTTATGCAACATCCTCCAATATAATTTAGCAGCTAAAGCTTTGTTGTTATTAATTGAAGACCGTAATCCTAACCCCCCTTCACTCTTAGGAAGACATAAAGTATCCCATTTCACCAAGGCCCATTTTCTTTTCTCCTTAGTACCACTCCAAAGGAAACGATGACTGATTTGATCCAATTCTCGAAGAACAACCTTTGGGATATTCAAAATGGAAGAAACATAAATAGGAATAGCTTGAAGGACTGATTTTACCAAGGTGATTCTACCCCGAGAAGAAAGCCACTTGTTGGTCCACTTTCCAATTTTCTTCTTGACTTTGTCCAACAACCAATTCCAATATTTATTTTTCTGCCTTTGAATATTTATGGGAATACCTAAATAAGTGATTGGAAGAGAGGTCTTCTTATATCTTAGTTTATCCAAGACCATGGATTCCTGTCTAGCAAAGCAGTGAAAGAAAATAACTTTAGATTTGTCTTCATTGATCAACTGCCCAGTAGCCTTAGAAAAACAGCTAATGATTTGCTTAATATTAGAAGCTTCCTTAATTGTAGCTTTACCTAAAAGAGTAGAGTCATCCACAAATTGAAGATGAGAGATAGGTCTAGCTCCATGAGCAATGGTAACTCCCTCAAGGGTTTTGTTTTCCCTCTTTTTGGTTATAGTCCTACCCAAGCATTCAGCAAGAATGATGAATAAATAAGGGGATAGCGGGTCACCTTGCCTAATACCTCTAGAATCTAGGAAAGACTGAGAAGGCCTACCATTGATAAGAACTAAGTAGGAAACTGAAGAGATACATCCCATAATCCAATCCATCCAATCCTTAGAGAAACCAAATTGCCTCAAAACTTTGATAAGGAAGTGCCAATCCACTCTGTCATAAGCTTTGGATAAGTCTAACCGAATGAACATGGAAGGAGAATTTTGCATATCCATGGAATGGATGGCTTCCTAAGCAAGAACTATCTCATCTACTATTTGACGTCCTTCCACATAACCCCCTTGCTCTGGGGAAATAATCTTATGCAAAAGAGGCTTCAACCTTTCTCCCATGATTTTAGTAATGATTTTGAGAAGAACATTACATAAAGCAATAGGTCTAAAAGTTGAGATATGATCAACCTCTTGAGCTTTTGGAACAAGAGTAATATAAGTTTTATTGATAACCTTCAAAATTTCTTTGGCTTTCCTGGCTTCTTCCACCACCTCTAATAAATCAACATGAAGGATATCCCGAACCTCTTGGTAGAACTCAATAGGAAAACCATCAGGACCTAGGGTTTTCCCTTTTTGCATTTTAAAAACTACTTGTTGAAGCTCATTGATAGTAACAGGAGCAGTCAAAATAGAGTTCTCCTCAGAAGTGATAAGAGAAGGGATTGCTTGAAGAACATTATATTGTGAAGTTGAGTCAAGGGGAGTAGCAACAAAAAGATTGGAAAAGTAATCAACAACAATAGAGTTCATGCCATCCCAAGTATAAACAACATCTCCAAAATCTGATTTTAAGGAAGAAATAAAGTTGTGAGATCTTCGAGCTAGAAGAGATTTGTGGAAGAAATTTGTGTTTCGATCTCCTTCTTTGAGCCATTGAATTCTAGATTTTTGCTTCCATAAGATTTCTTCTCTTTTTTCCCATTCCTCTAACCGAGTTGTGAGTTTAATTTCATCTGCACTTCTCTTCTCTGTGAGGCCATCTAAATGGATTTTCTTATTCAAATTTTCAATATGAGCAATAACTTCATGTTTTTTTTATGAACATCCCCAAACTCTTTCCAGTTCCAAGTCTTGATTTTGGATTTAATGTATTGCAGTCTTTTGGCAAAACAGAACATCTTAGTCCCATGCCTAGGTTTACCTTCCTTCCACCATTGTTGCACATGAGGTCTGAAGGAAATGTCTCTAAGCCACATTAATTGAAAATGAAAAGGAGAGAAACTCACATTGGTTTTCCACATTTCCACCATGATCGGCCAATGATCCGAACCAACATTATTAAGAGTCTTCACTTTAGGAATGTGACCATGGATTAAGAAATTTTTAGAGAGCAAAAACCTATCCAATCTCTCCATTATACAAGCTAAGCCTTGCCTTCTATTAGACCAAGTCATAAGGCCATTATCTGGTTGGATATCCACAAGATGGAGGTTTGCAATATATTCGCTCATGAGGTCAGTGCTTTTGTCCAAATTTCTATTTCCCCCCTTTTCTCATCCAGAGAGAGGATGGTATTGAAATCTCCTCCGATCAAGATCCAAGATTTAGGAAAATGAGAGATAATATGAGTAATATCCTTCCACTTGTCTTCTTTTTTCCTCCAAAGAAGTCAGAGCATAAACAGTAATGTAGAGCATAATCTGGTTGGAATGTCTACTTTGAATAGCTATAGCCAACAAACCCCAAATCCCAACCATATGGTGAATAACTACCTCTTTTGGATCCCAAAGACAAGCAATGCCACCCGAAGTCCCTTGGGAACTGAGGGAAACCACTTTTCCAACTGGCCAAATTTTATTGGCAATTAAGTCCATATCCTCCATTGACATCTTTGTTTCTTGAAGGAAAACAAGATGTGGATGATTTACTCGAATCATTCTTCTAATTTCATTTTGTTTTGAAAGACTCCCTTTGAGTCCTCTAATATTCCAAGTGATGATCTTCATTAATACCAGGGCTAAAAAAGTTGGGAAGGGCATTAATCTTACCTTCCTCTACAAGCTTTTCACCTTCTTTTACCATATGATATTGATTGGTCTTGCGACCTACTTTTTGATTAGAATCCATCTTCAATTTTTTTTCCCTGTTTCTTGACTTATTCCAATTGAATCTGAGATGGCTTCTAACCTTGAAGAATGCTCGTACACAACCAAAATTTTACTAGATGGTTCAACGGAGTCTATATTGGGACCTGCATTATTTGAAGTTTTGACATTTGAAATATTGTTTTTCTTGTGTAAATTTTCTCCTTTTTTTTCTATTGAAAACCTTTGATTTGTTGGTTTGTCTCTGAGTTCTTCCCTTCATATTTAAATTGTGTTTCTAAGATTTCAGTTTCCATTATTTCCTCTTCCTCACTTGGGACATCATTTGTGGAAAGGATTTCAAACATATTAGCAGATGACTTTGATTGATCCTTCATAACTGGTTTTTCTGAGTGTTCTTCTTCTTAGGTATTTGGAAACCTACTGAGTTTATATCTTCTTTCTTTTGATCAGGAATTTTATTTGGGCAAGCACTGGCCAAATGACCATATTCATGGCAAATTCTACAATGAAAAGGAATGTTCTCATAGTCCACTACTTGCTCCCAAGTGTCTTCCCCAAATTGTAATGTGATATTTTTAGGTAGGGGTTTGTCAAAATCCATTAAAACACAAATCCGAGCATAAATAATATGTTCAAAATTTTGAGTACAATCAGAAGTCATCATAAAAGTTCCTAAAGAGTTTCCAATTGAAGAAAAAATAGTAGGATTCCAAAATTCAATAGGGAGGCCAAAGAGTCTAACCCACACGGGAGCTATAGAAGGCATCTCTTCTTCGACTTTAAATTTAGTATGCCAGGGCTTCATGAAAAGCCCTGCCCTTCCAAAAACCAAGGACCCCCTTGAAAAGTTTTCTCTCTATCTTCATTATTAGCAAATAAAACAAGAAAATAACCATTTGGATAAATAGAGATTTGTAACTCACCTTTAGTTTTCCAGATTTTTGCAGCCCAGACTTTGAAAGCAGATAGACTCGGACGAAAACCCACGAACCGACAAATTAGTCCTCTTTTTTCCAAATCTTCAATGCCAGTCTGAATGTTACCCATATCAAGCTTAACAATAGGAGTTCCATCAGCTTCTTTAAGACATCCTGACTCCATTTTCCTGGGATCAATCTTAGGCATTCTTAGAGGTTTATGGGAAGCCCTAATATTGATATTAGCATTGGGCTGAGGCTGTCCACCATGAAGGGCATCCCTAAAATTCATTTTTGGGACTCGAGTCTTCAAAATTCTTACCCTTGATAGGGGTTTTCACAGTAGAATTATTTTGTGGGTGCACCTTAGCACCAGATTCACTTGAGATATGAGCCATTTTTTGATCAACTACTTGAAACTTGTTTCGTGATCTCTTTAATCCTTGCCCTAGACGTCGTGGAAAGGTATGGTTTTCACTTTTCTTTTGTGCAGCAAATTGGAAGTCGTTGTCACTCAAGTTCACAGTATGATCTGTTGAAAGACAAATTTCTAACCCATATTGTATCCCCTGCAACATTTCCTGCTAAAATATTGAGCATAAACCACAAAAATATTGGCCGCTAGGGCCCGAAGGCCCTAAAAACCAACCTCTGGAGCTGCTTGCACTCAACCCGGATGAAACCCTCGCATAGCCGCTTGCCAAATATGTCGTTCACACATAGGGATGCGCTAGGATCTGTGTTGCTCCAAATGATATGAAAATTGGTGGAGACGTTCTAGGGTTTTTCAGGCATCTACCCTCAAAATTTTAGCTCAATCCGAGTCCGGATGAGTGAGATATGGCCAAAACGAGTTCGGTAGTTTGGGCAGTCCTGCGAAAAACGTCTCATCTATTTATTATTTTTGTTAGCTTTGAATTTTGATTCACAAGAAAAAAATGAACTTGCCTATTATTCTATATTTTTATTAAGTAGCATAGTGACTTGATTTTTAATCCATAATTCCATTTTTCTCTACCGTATACAGCCTTGAACATCGTCCTAGATTGACAAATGAATTGAATGATGAACATTAATGACATTAATAATTTTTGGTATCTTTGCCAAGGAATAAATTAGGTTTTTTAGATAAAAAATAAGTATTTCAATTATCATCTTGTAAAAGTTGCAAAAACCATTAAAATAATAGAAACAAAACAAAAAACTTTACATTAAAATAATTGCATTGCTTGGGATTGCATCTCAGACATTGGGATATTAGAATAGTTTTTTCTTTAATAGAATGTATGAATAGGCTAAGAGATAAAAGAGGTAGATTCATTACATCAAACCTATTAGGATTGCATATTAATCATTGGGACATTAAAATAGTTGTTTCTTTAATAGAATGTATAAATAGGTGAAGAGACAAAAGAGGTAGATTAATAGATCAAACCTCCAACTAATCAAAGGAAGATGATATCCACAATGGGTTGAACCTATACCTAAATTACCTAAATTAAAAATTCCTAAAATATTTGAATTAGAAAAACAATCATCATCTTCAAGAAGTGTAGAAACGCCTTAGAGAGAACTACAAGAAGAAAAAATTATTAGTTCATCACCACCTACTCTTGATAAATTTATATGATCATACCAATTTAGGAGAATCTACAATTATTGTTGGGAACATATCATGGTAGATTTACAAGGAAATCAAGATACGGGTAGTAATATTACCAATCCAAGTAATAGCCATACCACTGCTTGAACCTTTGAGTATCCTATTCGATTGAATCACACTTAAAAAAATCCTATGAAAACCATCTCACCATATTTACTGCCAAATTTTATGAGAGTTACGTTTGAGGATCCTGATCAATTTTTATTTGAGTTTAAGGTTGCATGCCAAACCTATGATTATATGAATGATAATAAAAAACTTAAAGTATTTTCTTCCACATTAAAAGACCCGACCTTATTATGGTTCGTGAGCTTAGCACCTAATTTAATTCAAACCTGGGATGAATTGGAAAGAGTAGTTTTGGATAAATACCAAAAATATTACCAAGTAAAGAATCAAAAGGATGAATTATTTTGTTGGCAATTTTGGGTACCTTGGGTACATTGCTTCAAGTGTATAAGTTGTCATTGACGTCAAGAAGCTTTTGAAGGAATCTGATTTGATGTAAAATAATTTGTTTTGATGAAGGTTACGGCTTGACAGGTTCGAAAGAAAGCAAGTTAGAAAAGTGTCACGATATCGCGACATGTCGCAGTTTCACGACTCAAAGAGGAGAGAGAATGTTCGGAGTCAAAAATGTCACGATTTCGTGACATATTGCAAGGAAGGTTGAACGGACGAAAAAGTGTCACAATTTCATGACATGTTGTAGGAGAGAGAGTCTGAAAGAAAAAGTGTCACGATTTCGTGACATAATGCAGGAGAGAGTCCGGGAGAAAAAGTGTCGCGATATCGCGACATGTCGAGTTTTCATGACCCGAAGAAAAGAAAAGTACTAAGGAGAAAAAGTGTCACAATTTCATGACAAGTTAGAAGACAAAGTGGAAGCAAGATAAAGTGTCACGATTTCATGACATGCAGCAAAGGGAAGAGTCTGAAAATGAAAACTGTCATGATTTCGCGACAGGTTGCAGAGAAGTCATACGGAAGCTGAAAGCGTCACGATTTCGTGACAGGCTATAAAGAAAACGTATGAAAGCTAGAAGCATCGCAATTTCATGAAAAATTCAAGGAGGAAGAGCTTAAAGGTGAAAGCATCACGATTTCGTGACATATTTCATTTTTGCAGGCGTAAGGTAGAGAAAAACACAAGGTAGTGAAAATGTCATGATTTCACGACATGTTCCATTTTCACTAATGCAAGCAGACAAGAGTGCAAGGAAGAGAAAGTGTCACGATTTCATGACAGATTGAGATGGCAACGTTCGATTGGAGAAAGTGTCACGATTTCACGATAGAAACAGAATGCAGGCCTTCTATAGGATAAGTGTCATGATTTTGTGACAAAAGTAGAGAGGAAGGCTATGAAGACAGAAGTGTCATGATTTCATGACAAAAGCAAAGTTGATGTTGACTAAGTCAGAAGTGTCACGATATCACGACAAGAGCTTAGTTGAAGTAGACAAAGGCTGAAGTGTCACGATATCATGAGAAAATCCAAAAGAATGTGTATGATTGCAAAGGTGTCGCGATATCGCGACATGTTGTAGTTTCACGACAGAAGCTACAGAAGTGTTCCAAAGGAAGTGAAGCCGACAAAGTCAAATTTTAGCCGATGAAATTTAGGGCTTGCAGCTGACGTAGATTAGGGTTTGCATTTGTCATAACAGCTGACTAGATTAAAGTTTTCTTCATGAAAATTTTGTTATAAAATGAGGGCTATTTGAAGAATTGAAGGTGAATGACATGAGTGGTTGAAGTGTGACGTTTGTAGATAGTGCACAAAGCAAGAAGTTCGATCCCCGAGAGTAGAGTGCGAAATTCGATCATAGTTTGCAGAGTGCATTTCGTCGAATCATTCTGAGTGTGAAAGATCACAAATGAAGAAGAGTGTGCGCAGACAGTGCAAGGGTTGAAGTTTGACCAAGTGCGGGTGTGTTTGTGCAAAGAGAACAAAGGGCATAGAGAGCAAACATGCAAAGATGAACAAGGACATTTGTGCTAGACCGAAGGACTGTGTTTAGTGCAAATTCGAGGACCAGCTTTGGAGGTGATAGAGTTGAGGACAGAGGTCTCCAGCCAGATCAGGGAGGATATGTGTCTTCTATGGATAGAGTTCCATTTGCTAAGGGCAGCGAAGGCAGAGGTCTTCTAGAGGATCACCAGCCAGAGTAGATCTAGGGGATTGTTGTCTCCTATGGGTTAGTGCCCACAAACTCGAGATTAGGGGATTGGTGTCTCCTTTGGGTTGGTTCCCATAAACATTGTAATCGGGAAAGGTATTCCTAGAATTTGGATTGATAAAATTTAGTGAAAGATTTTATTTCTGGATGTAGCCCAACCTTTTTGGGTGAACCATGTTAAAAATGGGTCTTCAATGTGTGATGCTTTATGTCTTGATTAATGTTGTTTTGATGCCACTGCTATCTAAAGTTAAAATTATTAATTGGTTAATTCTTATACTATTCACTCTCCCCTCTCATTATAAGCTTATGTTCTTCAATTGGTATCAGAGCGGGTCTCTCCAGAAAGAGCCTAATAGCTTGGAGAAGGATCTATCAGAGGAACATACTGATTCAGAAAGAGATGAAGAGGTTAAGTTCGATCTCAAAGGTGAATTCTTCTTGGATCTAAGAAAGCTTGAGAAATTTAGGGAAACGAATTTTCTTCTCAGGTATCAATGTCAGGAAGAAGAGATAACAAGATCATAATTGTCTCAAAGTGTTATAGACTTCAAAATTCTAGTTGAATAAGGGAAGAAGATTGAACAGGTTCTAACAGAGGCTCTAAAAGGAAAGGAAGTTGATTGCAAAAAACTAGAAGAAGAGGTTATGTCTCTTAGAGTGAAGTTGGAACAGTTGACTCTCAGAAAAAATACTCCATGTGAAAAGCAAAAGAAGGATGGTATCACCATTTATGAAACAGGGTCTTCAAGCAAGATCAATCTTCATCCTGAAGAGCGGTGGATTCCAGTTGGTCACAAGAAGAACAACCATCCAAGGCATCAAAACAAGTTACATAATACTTTCCATGGCTATTGTTTTTCCTGCAAGAAATTTGGTCATGAAGCTATGCATTGCAATAAGTCTTTGAATAGCCATAGTAAGGAAAATGTTAACTCTTTTGCACCTCTTATGAATAAAAATGTCATGTGTTACAAGTGCAAGAATTTTGGGCATATAGCAAGGATGTGTAGTTTGGATAGATCTATCCTTGAGTTCACTAAAAAGAGAAATGAGATCAAATCTAAGTCAATGATAGTTCAAACTGCTTTTCATGCTCAAGACAAAGTAGAAAAATGGTATCTTGATAGTGGTTGTTCAAAACATATGACTGGTGAAAAGGAAAAGTTTTTGGTCTTAAAAAAACAAACAGAGGAACAGTCAGTTTTGGAGATAACAGGTCAGCTAAAATCTGTGGTAAAG
The DNA here is from genome assembly GCA_028583015.1 of Wollemia nobilis. Classification (NCBI taxonomy): domain Eukaryota; kingdom Viridiplantae; phylum Streptophyta; class Pinopsida; order Araucariales; family Araucariaceae; genus Wollemia; species Wollemia nobilis. The sequence goes on along the minus strand of JAQPPZ010001599.1, from coordinate 31,095 downwards.
GGACTCTTAGTTTGGATGGAAAATCCAAAACAGAAAATGTGCTTTATGTAGAAGGCCTAAGACATAACCTTCTAAGTGTGAGTCAACTTTGTGATCAAGGACACATAGTATCTTTCTTTTCAGATAGATGTGAGATAAGTAAAGAAAAAATGGAAAACTCATTGCTAGTGCTACAAGGACTCCAAACAATATTTACATGCTAAGTGAGATAAAAAAAGAAAAGTTTTTTCTAACTCAAGAAGATGAGAGTTGGCTATGGCATAAAATATTGGGGCATTTGAGCTTTGATAATCTTGTCAATATTAGTAACAAGGAAACAATTAGAGACTTGCCCAAAATAAAAAGGCCCCATAACATCATTTGCGGTCCGTGTCAACATGGAAAACAGACCAGAACCAGTTTCAAATAAAAAGGGTATACTTCTTCAAAACCATTGGATCTTATTCATACTAATTTATGTGGCCCAACCAGAACTCAGAGCATTCAGGGAGAAAGCTACTTCATGCTATTTATAGATGATTATTCTAGAATGACTTGGGTTACTTTTCTCAAAGAAAAATCTAAAGCTTTTGAAAAAATTAAAGCTTTCAAAGAAATTATTGAAAATGAGACTGACAAGAGAATCAAATGCTTAAGATCAGATAGAGGAGGAGAGTTCACTTCAAATTAATTTGTGGAAAACTGTGAGCAACAAGGAATCAAAAGAGAATATTCAACAGCAAGAGCTCCTCAACAAAATGGAGTAGTTGAAAGGAAAAACAGAACTATTGAAAATATGGCTAGAGCTATGTTAAATGAGTCAAAACTTTTAGATGGTTTTTGGAAAGAGGCAGTCAGTACAACAATCTACATTATCACCAGGGCCCAACTTAGAGTCAATCATCATAAAACTCCTTATGAGTTGTGGAAAGGAAGATCAGCTACAATAAAATACTTCAAAGTGTTTCGGAGTAAGTGCTTCATCATAAGGGAAGATCAAAATTTGGGTAAGTTTGATCCTAGGTGTGATGAAGTAATCTTTCTTGGATATTCCAGCAGAAGCAAGGCCTATAGATGCTTCAACAAAAGAACTCATATAGTTGTAGAAAGCATAAATGTAACAGTTGATGAAAATACAGGGATAAGAGAACCAGTCAAGGAACTCAATGATGAAATTTTTCAAGAAGAATTCAGAGAGGTTTCAGATGAAGAAGAGGAAAGACAACTACTTCCCAAAACTCCTTCATGATATGTTCAAAAACATCATCCCAAATATTTGATCATTGGTGATCCAAATAGTAGACAAACAAGAAGAAGAGTCATTCCTTCACGTGATTCTACAAATGTTTCATTATTATCTCAGATTGAGCCAAAATATTTCAGTGAAGCATGTGCAGATAAGTTTTGGGTAAAAGCAATGGATGAAGAGCTAAATAAAATAGAGAAAAGTGAAACTTGAGATTTGGTTCCAAGACCTAAGGACAAGAATGTCATTGGCACAAAATGGATATTCAGAAATAAACTCAATGAGGATGGAAAAATTGTCAGAAACAAAGCTAGGTTAGTTTGCCAAGGTTATGCTCAAGTAGAAGGTGTTGATTTCGAAGAGACGTTTTCTCCTGTTGCTCATCTTGAAGCTATCAGAATGTTTTTGGCACTTTCAAGCTTCAAATCATTCAAGGTATATCAAATGGATGTAAAGTTAGCTTTTTTAAATTGTGTTTTGGTAGAAGAAGTCTACATAGAACAGCCAGAAGGAGTGTCTCTCTCAGAACAGTCAGACTATGTGTGTAAACTAAAAAAGGCCTTGTATGGGTTAAAGCAAGCACTGAGGGCTTGGTACTCAAGACTTGACAGCTTATCTTCATGAGCAAGGTTTCAGGAAAGGCATGGCAGATAGCAATTTGTATATTAAGAATGAAGATGATGATATGTTGATTATGGTTGTCTATATTGATGATATTATTTTTGGGGGAAATAAGACTCAGATGTGCAAAGATTTTGCTAACACCATGTAGAAGGAATTTGAGATTTCTATGATTGGAGAGCTGTCATTCTTTTTAGATATTCAGATTGCTCAATCAAAATATGGTGTATTTCTCTCTCAAGGGAAGTATGTCAAATAAAAGTTGAAGAAATTTGGGATGATGGACATCAAACCAGTATGTAATCCAATGATTACAGGGTGCAAGATGAGTAAGGATGATGAATCTCCAGCGGCAGATCAAAAGTTGTACAGATCAATGATTGGCAGTTTATTATATGTTATAGCTACCAGACCAGATATCATGCAGGCAGTTGGGTTAGTAGCAATATTTTAGGCAGCTCCAAAAGATTCTCATGTTATAGCAGTTAAAAGGATATTCGGATATCTGAAGGGCACTATGGACCTTGGGCTTTGGTATCCCAAAGGAGATGATTTCACCCTCATGGCCTATACAGATGCAGATTGGGCAGACAGTACGAATGACAGGAAAAGCACTAGTGGTGGAGCATTCTTTCTGGGAAAGAGTTTGGTTTCTTGGCTAAGTAAGAAACAACCTTTAGTTTCCTTATCTACAGAGAGGTTGAATACATAGCAACAGTGGTTGGGTGTACACAGGTTTTATGGATGAAAACCACCTTGGAGGATTTCAAAGTCAAGCATGAACAACCCATCTCCATACTTTGTGATAATACAAGTGCCATAAGTATTTCCAAAAATCCGGTAATGCACTCAAGGACAAAGCATATTTCCATCAAGTATCACTTTCTAAGGGAGAAAGTGCAAGACAAGCAGGTCAAGCTAGAGTATGTGTCTACTAAAGAGCAGATTGCAGATATCTTCACCAAACCTCTTCCAAGAGATATTTTTGAGTATCTAAGGGAGAAATTGGGAGTTGTACTCCCACCCTAGAATTAATCACCTCATCAGGAGGTGGGGGAGGGACCAAGCTAAGAGGCTCTTTCTTAGTCCCAAACCCCAAAGGTGACCCTTTGCCATTGATGACAAATGGGGAGATGATGAGGCCTGGAAATGCCTCAATTATAACATGTTTTGTACACTAAAAATGCCTATAAACTCTTATGTTTTATTTGATATGTTAGTTAAGTTGATTTAATATGCTGTATATTAACCATTTTGCATGATCAATGTATTTGAAATATTATATGTTGATTTTACAGCTTTTTACATAGTTTTGTGCTCTTTTTGTTATGATTTGCTACAATGGGATATGCTTAGAATAATAGCAGCATTTCACTAATCATATTCCGATTTGTTTCAAGCATTTACTTCACCTAAATCTGGCAACAGTGCAAGCAAACTGTTGCTGTGCAGCAAAAATTGGTCTTTCCCATATAAATTCCAGCCAGCTGTCCATAAATAGCAAGGCATGAAATTCACATGAGGAAAGGGATGAAGACCATTAGAATTTGATCTTAGGATATAACCCACCTGAGAGATGCAGAAGAAACCAATGGAAAGCATACATTTGTTCATTTCGAAGCATCTTCAAAATGAACAGATATCTTCGGAATGAAGAAAACACAGCATCTTCGAAAATGAGCGGATCTTCGGAATGAAGAAAGCAGCGTCTTTGGAATGAGCGGATCTTCGAAATGAAGCATGCAGTATCTTTGGAATGAGCGATCTTTGAAATGATAATGCAGTATCTTCAGAATGAGCGATCTTCGGAATGAAAACTGCATTGTCTTCGGAATGAAGCCACTTATCTTCGGAATGAAGAACAAAATGTGTTTTTGACCTTTTTGACCGATTTCTGAAGGCGGAAAAAGGGAAATAAAGGTAGAAAAAAGTAAAGATAAATATCCTCCATCTGTCTTTGCCATCATTTCTGACCAAATCCATCATTAAGGGAAAGATCAGGTTTTAGTTCTCTTCTAGGATAAAACCAGAATTTGTTGCAGCATTTTAGGATTAGATAATTTGAGATATTCTTTGTTTGTAATAAGATCATAGGATAGCTATAAATATTGCTCCCATTCAGGTTGAGCTATAGGAGAGGTAGAGAAATAGCAGATAGATAGAAAATAGAGTAAGGAAGCTAAATACAGAGTATAACTAGGAATTGACTGTTACAGTCCTGTAACAGTTTTTCAGCAGAATTCTTGTAATCATGTCTTTTGATCAATAAAGTGCACCAGTTTTATTTCAAATTACTTGTAAATGAATGTGATTAATATTTAGAAAGAGAGAGAGACTTACACCTTCTTCTGGACAAAGAGGCTGGCCACTTCCAGACCTAGGAGGAGGACTAATAGAACAGGTTTTTATTCTGATTTTGCTGCAGCAGAATGAGTTGCAGAACTTGTTATGTAAATTGCTTGTGAATAGTTGACAATATTTGTAGTATTAGTTTATTTATGCTAAGATAAATATTGTGCTTAATGTTTTAGTTGCAATCTTACTTTCAGCCAAGCTTTCACTTTATTTTCAGACTGTTATTTTCAGCATTTACTATTTTTTTCAGCAATTTCCTGCATTTTTATGTTTTGCTGTCAAAATCTGAACAGAGGATTGACAACCTTCTGTTACAGAATTTTGATAGTTTTTATTTCCACATTAGATCTAGACTTTCATTACTGCAAAAGTAATTATATTTCCTTTCTACAATTAGAATCAGACTTTCAATTACGTAACTGTTAATTTCGCAATATAATTAGGTCTTATTCGCAATTGTAATTAGGACTTCATTTACGTAGTTAGTGATTAGTTTCCAATTCTGCAACTTAGATTAAGATTTAATTTATGCAATTTAGAGATAGGAATGTTCCAAATCCCCCCACCAAACCGATTCCACCAATAAGACTTGTTGCCCTAGATTGACCTAAGTTATAGTTGTTTCACTTCTTCTCCCACAGATAGCCTTGTACACTACCCTGGATTGACAGATTCATTGAGAATTAATGATGGTATAATAACTACGCATCATTTTGGCACCGTTGTCGGGGAATAGTGTTGTTAGAAGAAAACAAATAGTTCAATAGTTGTAATCAGACCAAACTGTGAACATTTAGGTTAAAATCTGAATATAACAGCAGAGTAAGATAACAACTATTGACTTAATTTATGTCATTTAGGAGTAAACATGAATGAGTAAGTCTAGGGAGGCCCCAAAGGATCCTTGGCTTGTCCCATTAAGGAGATCTTCACGCCTAAGGGGTGAATCACCTGTGTTTGAATTACCTAAAATACTGATAGAAAAATCACCTGTCTCACCATCAGTAGAACATTTTGAGAAAGGAAAATCACCAATTGTATCAACAGAATATATTAAGGAAGATAATTCATCAAACTCATCAACAAAAAATCTTGGACCTCTTGAGAGAACAATTTGGGAAGCTTTAACTTCTCCTAAGAAACAAGAAACTATGGTAGAAGGAGGCAATGTAGATGGCCAGCATGGCTATGTTCATAATGAAGGGGATGATCAGGATATACTCCAACCATCCAGAACATTTGAATATCCTATTCATCTGAATCCAACACAAAACTCTCCCATGAAGACCATTTCACCTTCAGTACTTCCCACATTTCGAGGTGTTGTATCTGAAGATCCTGACTAGTTTTTGTTTGAATTCAAGGTAGTGTGTCAGACCTATGATTATATAAATGACAATAAAAAACTTAAGGTTTTTCCCTCAACTCTCAAAGATTCAGCATTGCGCTGGTTCATGAGCTTAGAGCCAAATTCCATAAGAACCTGGGATCAAATGGAGACTATCTTTTTAGACAAATATCAGGAATACTCGCCGTGTAAGGAATAGAAAAGATGAGTTATTTAGAATCAAGCGAGAAGATGATGAGACCTTGGAAGATTACCTTGATAGGTTCTCCTTTGTTCAAAGGAGATGTGGACTAGTAGAACCGAATTGTGTAAAACTATCTTTTTGAGAGGATTGCAAGATGAATCCAGAGAAGTTCTAGATTTGATGGGAAAAGGGGATGTAACCACTCTCAGTAATGAGGAAATTATGGATCTCTGCAGGAATTACTCTCGCACTAAGCAGAGAAGAAGAAAAATCCGCACAAATGGTACTGATGTAAAGGACCTGATAGAGGAACTTGCAAATTTCAAAACTGATATCCTAGTGCATTTAAACACTACTTTAGGGGAAATCTCTACAAAAGCTAAAAACACAGAACCTTTGGCAATTTATTGCCCAAGATGTAGAAGTAAACATGCTTTGCAGGAATGTCCTTTGAATAAAACAACCATCTCAGCCATTTGTAGTATCTGTTCAAAAAGGCATTCAACTGATCAATGTCACCTGCTACCACAACTCAAAACTATGTTAGAAAACCAGACTAAGGAACTCAACTATATTGGACCAAAACAAGGGGGAAATTTCTCTCAAAATCAAAATCCCCCTCGTTTTCCTACAAATTGGGGGCATAATCCTCGTACTATGCCTTGGGGACAATCAGAACCACCCCAACGTCCTTGGAATTATCCTCAATGGACAAATTCCCAAGAATGGCCACAATAAAATTGGAGTAACCCAACCTGGAATCAGAATCAAAACAACCCCTCATGGAATCAAAACAATCCAGCTTGGAATCAAAATCAGACTAATCCACATTGGATGCAAAACCAACCATAATGGAATCAACAATACCAGTCCTATCCAAGGCAGCAAAGGAATCAAGGTCAAACTCAGCATTTGTTGCCTACACCTAATCAAAATTTTCAATAAAAATAGCAAACACCGCAAGTGAAGCAACCTCAATTGCCAGCTCAGCCAATCACTAATCCAAACAGTGTAAGACAGACACCTCCTGTCTATGTGGCTGAAGCTGAAGAAAATATTGAAATTAATGTTCTTGATTGTAGTGATATTCAACTCCATTCAGGAAAAGTTGTACCTAAACCAATTTTAATAGAAATCAAAGATAATGAAGAGCAAGAATCATCAGAACCAGAGAAAATCCAACCAACAAAAGAAATAGAAAAATTGGATCTAACAATAGAAAAAGAGACACAAGCAGAACAATTACCAAGGATAGTTCCATATCCTGAAAGACTTAATGCAATACCAAAAATTTATGAGTCAGAATTGGTCAAAGAACTAAAAAATTTGACTATCTCATTACCCTTATTGCAAGCCATTAAGGAAATACCAGAAATTAACAGTACTGTCCAAAATTTGTGCATTAAAAGAACAGGGAGAAAGAAGAAAGCATTCCCCAAGACTGTGCAGGTTGAAGGAAAGATAGCTGATCTCTTATCTGGAAAACTACTACCTCCAAAGTATAGTGATCCAGGAAGCCCAGTTATCACAGTCACCATAGGTTCAGTACCAATATCAAATGTTTTAGTGGATCTAGGAGCTGCAATAAATGTCATGACTAAAGATACAATGGAACAATTCATGACTCAAACATCTCAGCCCCACATTTACAGTTTTAGAAATGGATGATAGGTCAGTAGCAAAACCTGAAGGAATCATTGAAGATGTCCCTATAGAAGTTTCTTCTTGGGAATTCCCTGCAGATTTTCTAGTTTTACAGCCAAGAAATTCAGCACATGGATATCCCATTATTTTGAGAAGACCTTGGCTTGCAACTACAGCAGCCTTCATAGACTGCAGATCTGGAAATATGACCATTTCAAATGGTATTGAGCTGAAACAAATTTCTTTATATCCTCCTGCAAAACCATCTAGCAAATTTTTAGGTCAGTTATGGTTTTCTGACTCAGATGAGGAACCGGAAGAGGTCATCTCTACACTAGCTACCTTAGTAGTAAGAGAACACACAGAAGACCTCAGTGACATAGAAAACTTAGAAAATGAAACAATCCTGATGAATGTTCTGCATGAACAAGGTTTAGAAGAGGAAGCAACAAATATCCAACAAATGATAAGTAATGAGGAGAATCAAAAATCGAAGATGAATCATCCGTGCTATCACAAGGAAACTCTATTTCACTATCACATGGATGGCACCATCATCTGATTTTTCCTTCTCACTGTTCCATACAAGAAATGCTTCCCTCAAGCAGCAATGAAATAGAAACTGCTTCATTTCTCCAATCACAACAATGTCCTCTTAATCCCTTAATCACCAAGTATGAAGGAGTGAATTCAGTCCTTCTAAATACAAAACAAATAGAAGTCCAACCAGAGCAAATTTTTGAATATCTACAGCCAGCTTACTAGGGAAGAGGAAGAAAAATTGATAGTTGTTTTGACGAAGCATGTTCATGCTTTTGCTTGGAACTACAAAGATATGTCAGGAGTTCATCCTGATATATGTACCCATAAGATCTATACCGAAGAAGTCAAGCCAGTCAGACAATTTCCAAGAAGATTGAATCTTGCCTTAAGAGATATTGTGAAGGAAGAAATTGAAAAACTCTTGGAAGTAGGATTCATTTACCCAATTTCTGATAGTCAATGGGTTTCTCCATTGGTAATAGTTCCTAAGAAAAATGGAAAAATGAGAGTATGTGTAGATTACAGAGAATTGAATAAGGTGACATACAAAGACCATTTTCCATTACCTTTCATAGATCAAGTGTTAGATACTCTTCTTTGGAAAAAGATACTTTTGATTTCTTGATGGCTTCAGTGGGTATAATCAAATTCAGATTGCACTCGAAGATCAAGAAAAGACAACTTTTACATGTCCATGGGGAACATTTGCCTATAGGGTTTTACCTTTTGGTTTGTGTAATGCCCCAGTAACTTTTCAGTGAGCAGTCCTAGCAATTTTTGTTGATCTGACCACCAAAAGTGTTGAAATTTACATGGATGATTTCACAGTATGTGGACAAACTTTTGATTTTACATTGGAAAATCTTGACAAAGTCTTAACTCAGTCGTGAAACATACCACTTATCCTTAAATACGAGATAAATGCTTCATGATGATGAAGGAAGGGATAGTTCTTGGTCATCACATCTCTCCTGAAGGGATCCAAGTTGATCTAAAGAAAGTTGAAATTATCAAGAACCTCCTTCCTCCTAAAACTCAGATTAATGTCAGAAGTTTCCTAGGACACATTGGTTTTTACCACAGGTTTATTCCCAACTTTAGTACAATAGCCAGTCCATTGTTTGCCTTATTGACTAAAGATTCTGAATTCTCCTGGACTGCAAAGTTTCAGGAAGAATTTGAAGCTCTGAAAGAGAAATTGATAACTCCACCTGTGCTTAGAGGACCTAATTGGACATTACCATTTCACATTCAAACTGATGCCTCCAATACAGCAATTGGAGCAGCATTAGGACAAATTGATAATGGTGAACATTATACCATCTACAACATTAGCAAAAACTTGACAGGAGCAGAGAAAAATTATACAACAACTGAGAAAGAATTCCTAGCAATGATTTATGCCATCAACAAATTCAGGCATTCTATCACGAGGTTATCAAATATTTATTCACACAGATCATACAACCATTAAGTATTTGATGAATAAACCTATGGTAAGTGCAAGAATTATTTGTTGGTTGTCTGTTATTCTGCAAGAATTTGATATCACCATAATCAACAAACCAGGAAAAGCTAATGTTGTTGCAGATTTCTTGTCCAGGTTGCAGAACACAAATGAAGGGGAATTAGTTGATGACACTTTTCCTGATGAAAAACTATTTGCTATATCAGTTCAATCACCTTGGTTTGTAGATATAGCCAATTATTTGGTCACAGGGAAAGTTCCTTCACATTTCACCTCAAAACAGAAAAAACAATTGATCAAACAGAGTTCTTCTTTTGAATGGATTAAGGGTATGCTTTTCAAGTGCAGTACTGACCATTTGTTACGTAGGTGCATCCGAAAGGATGAAGTATATGATATCCTTAGAGCTTTTCATGATGAAACCTCAGGTGGACACTATTCTGTAAAAAGCACAGTTAGAAAAATCTTGGGGATAGGATATTATTGGCCATCTCTTCACAAGGATGTGAAAAAGTACATCAGGCATTGTGATGCATGCCAAAGAATGGGGAAACCCACTCATACAAATGAGATGCCACTACAGCCTCAAATGGTTTTAGAACCATTTGAGAAGTGGGGGCTTGATTTTGTAGGACCTATTGATCCACATTCTCAAGGAAAGGTGCATATTCTTGTATGCACTGATTACTCGACAAAGTGGGTAGAGGTGCGTGCTTTCAAACATGCTCGTGAAGAAAAGGTCACTGATTTCTTGTACACTCAGATTTTTCAGAGATTTGGAGCTCCACGATCTATCACCACAGACCAAGGACCCCAATTTGCATCTAAAGTCATAAAAGTATTTACAGAATTATATGAAATCAAACATAGGAAATCATCACCCTACCACCCACAAGCAAATGGCCAGGTTGAAGTAAAAAACAGGGAACTAGAACGCATCTTGACAAAAACAGTAGCTTTTCATAGGAAAAATTGGCTAGAAAAATTACCTGAAGCAGTTTGGGCCTACAATACCACTTGGAATTCCACTACTGGATTCACACCTTATGAACTAGTCTTTGGTAAAAAGCCTCTTTTACCTATTGAATTTGAGTTACTAACATTGCGCACAGCACTGGAAATTGGAATTGACTTGTCGCAGGCACAGACAGACAGGATTCTGCAGATGAATGCATTGGATGAACTTAGATTGGATGCTCTGCACCAAAATAAGGTAATTTAGGAGCAGAGGAAGTCGTGGCATGACAGTAACATTCGATAGAGGAAACTTCAACAAGGAGATTGGGCTTTACTGTTCGATTCTCAATATGAAGACTTCCCTAGAAAATTGAAAACTAGATGGTTGGGACCTTACTGGATTGAAGAGGTATTCAACAATGGAGCAGCTCGTTTATCCCCCATTGATGGGTCACGAAGAAAGTTGGTAGTGAATGGACATCGCCTCAGGGTATACCATACACCTCTGACTAAAGAAGAGTTCTTGTAGCAACTTGACAGTTTGGATACACAGCAGGTGTAAGATATTCCTTCTTCCACTTCAAAACAATCAATATGATTAGTGGATTTCAAGAAAACAGAAAATACAAAAAAAATTAGAAAAATAGAAAACAAAAAGATGAATAAATTCTGAGTATGAATTCCTTCATGGGCATGGTTTCAGGGGAAATCATGAAATTCCTTCATGGGCATAGTCAGGATCAAGAAAAAAGAAAAAAGAAAAAAAAGAGAAAAGGAGAGGCAAAAAAATAAAAAAAAATGGGAAAATCAAGAAAAAAAAAAAGAGAGAAAAATGAATAACTCAGCAGTGAAAACCTTTTTAAGGCACTACTGGGTTGGTATGCATGAAAACCAGTTTTCTGGCATGCATAACCTTGAGAATTTTTTTGAACCATCATCGTACAAATTCACCTAGTGCACTTGTTTTGAAATGTTGCATAAAATCTCAGTAGAATATCAACAAAAGCAGTCATTCTTCAAAAACCGGCATTAACTGTTTTTATCAGGTATATATTTCTTACATTTCTTCATTGTAAAATGATTGGTATATAGTATGTGACAATTAACCATTAGCATAAAAGGTATTCATAAGAGTTGGCATACTTAAAAACATGTTTTAAGAATGACAATATTGATTTCTGCCTAATCTTCGGAACAAGAATGCCAAAAATAGTGCCTGTTGTATTATCTTCGGAATGAAATTGTCTTCAGAATGACAGAAAAATGAATGTTGCATCTTGTCTTCAGAAAGAAAAATTGTCTTCGGAATGACAATTTGTCTTCAGAATGAAACTTGGTCTTCAGAATGACGACTTGCTGCATCATCTTCGAAATGAAGATATGTCTTCGAAATGAAGATCTATCTTCGGAATGAGGGTATGTCTTCGGAATGACGATTTACTTTCATAATACAGCCTGATCTTTGGAATGAGGATTAATCTTCGGAATGAGGATTGATCTTCGGAATGAAGATCTATCTTCGGAATGAAAATTCTACAAAGAGGATTTGTCTTCGGAATGAAGACCTGTCTTCGAAATGAGGTCATAATCTTCGAAATGAGGATTTGTCTTCGGAATGAAGTCATAATCTTCGGAATGAAATTTTATTTGCATTTTCGGAAAGAACATTTCCACGTGGCGTCCAAGAAAACAAGGTACGACAAAATTAAGATTTTTTCTTAGTTGCATGCGAGGAAGGGACACGTGTCAATCAGCACATGGTCTATTTTTGCACTCATTGGAAATACGGAGAATATGCAACCATATGCCACCAGTTTTTAATGTCAATTAACATGCACGTGAGAATCTACAAAATTGATGAGGTGGATCTGATGGCAAGGACATCCATGCAATTATCAACGGACAGGTGTATAGTGCAGAAGTAGATATGTGTGCCATATTTCTTTTCGAAGATGTGTTGCGACGTACAGTGCATAGAATACTGTTCATTTCAAAGAAGAAGACGCGAAACAGGGCAACGAGGGTTCTAACTCAAAACTCTGCAAGTTTGCAACAGGAAACAGCCAGAAATCCTGTAGTAGAACAGCAGTCGTAGTGTACGAATTTTAAACAGAGAAAAATGGGGTGAAAAATTAGAACAGAGCCTACAGATACCAATTTCCTTCGAGAAAATCCTGTAGTTGTGCAGATTTTTGAAGACGGAGGGTTTATGACGTTTTTGGAAAAATTCAATGGGTCTTCTGAAGATTTAGCTAGCATGTTTGCCCATACATTCAGAAACAACAGAGCACATGTCAATGGCATGTCTATTGAGGTAAGCCCTAAAATTTTAAGTCAGATTACAGAGCTGCCATTAGAGGGAATTTCAATTACTAGATCTGGCAAGAACACATTAGCAAATTTAGTTAATCAGTTTGTAGAAGAAAATTATAGGGAACTTGAATACTTAACCCATAACAACACATGCAAAGGGTTAAAAAGGGCTAGCCTACAAGAATCCTGGGATGAAGTAGCCACCTGGGTGATTAAGTTTTTGACCTGTGAAGGGCAGTATGTGCTGTTATCAGGGCATCATCTATGAATTTTAAACCATCTCATACATGGTAGACAACAACTAGAAGTTAGGGTTAATCTTCCCCTGTATTTGTATCAAGAATTAAAGAATATGACAAAAAGATATCAGGAGGGTAAAGGGAGCCTTCGCCATCATGGCATTATCAAATTAGTTTGCCAACATCATTTTAGAGGAAACCCTAGGAATTTTGATAGGTTTTACTCTAACCTAAATGATGTCATTTTTGGGGATGAAAGTGAAGAAGAAGAGGAGCCAAGTACTGCTGATGTTGCTGTAGAAGAGGAAACAACTGCTGCAGAAAATATTGCAAAAGCTGCTGTAGAAAATGTTGTAGAGGATGCTGCAGAAGAGGCTGCAGAAGATGCCCCTGAAGCAGTTATAGAACTACACCCCACAGTAATGCAGAAAACCTTGCTCCTGAGCCTTCAACTTCACAGGCTAAGAGACAAAGGAAAAGAGGATCTGGAACTAGCAGCAGAGTAGAAAAACAAAAGAAATTTTGGTTTGCTGAAGCTACAACTTACTTATCAAAAAAGAGAAGTGAAACAAGGGAAATAGAGGCATCAAATACTGACCCCATGAACCCTGTTGTCACCAAAAAATAAATCAAAAAGAAGAATTTTGCATCTGGAACTAGGAGGTCTACAAGAATCCATTTGAAAGAAACTGCAGAACAGGTCATGGAGGAAGAAGATAGACCAAGTAGCCCAGATGTCACAGAAATACAACCAGCATCTGATAACTTTCCAGAATTCCCTAAACAGATGGCTGAGGCAGAAACTGAGCAAGTTGGTTTGGAGGAGGCTACAATTCAACAAGCTACAAATATAGTAGATATCCTTATAGATAGTTTCATAGAGCCTCCTGAACAAGAACAAACTGTTGCAGTAGAAGAAGATTTGGTTGAACAGCCAACTACAACTGATTTGTATGCATCAACTTCTAAAGCAGAAACAGAAGAGGAAGACATCACTGAGTAGCTAAGGGTAGCAAGAAGTGTTGTCAAAACATAGACCAAATGGATCACAGAGAAAGAAAGCATCATTGAGATGCAAGAAAGAAAAATTGCAGAACTTCAGCAGGAAGTGGCAGAACTAAAAAAGTTATTGTCATAATCTAAAAAATAGCCAGCTGTATCCCATGATGAAGACAGTTTGGCTCAATTTCTTCTGGGTTTATCAAGAGTAGATGACTCTGTTGAGGCAGATATAGAATTTCATCCTGAAATAGCACTCTTTCATTCTGAAGAAGTTCCTGTTCATTCTGAAGCAGTGCCTTCTTGTTCTAAATATGGTTCAAAAATGGTGAGAAATATCGCAGAGGATGTTGAAAATGAGCCACCAACACAAGAATAGTCCCAACAGCAATAAAATGCTCAAGTACTCCAATTGAGGTCCCTGCATTTCAACTTGTTACACTTCCAATAGAAACAGTAGATAAGGGGGTACAAGTAGAAATACTATCTTATGACAACCCCATAGAAATAGCAAATAAGGGGGTGCAAGTAGAGATATTGACAGATGAATAGCCAATGGAAGTGGCAGAAAAAGGAGTTCAGACAAATTTGGTGCCTAGGATTCCCCCTGTAGTAAGACCACCTAATACTGTGTCCCTAGAGCAGTACAATGCAGACATAGCTAGCTGGATGATTAGATATGAACAGCTTGCCAGTAAAACTAAAAAATTCAAACTGGAGGCAAAATAGCTAGAAGCCAAGGACACATAAATTCAGGCATTGAAAGAAAAGGTATCTAACTTGTGGCAAATTGCTGAGTTTTTAGTCCAATTTAGACGGCCGGCCAGATTTTACAGCCTTATTTTGAAGGAGAAATACCTTAGATGGCAGGTCATGAGGATTACTTCAAACCTTCCATACAAATTGGACACTATTGAAGATTTTCTAGAGGCATATTTTGACAGTCCTTTTGAGTAGAAAAATCTCATGTGTGAACTATTTTTGCATAGTTTCTTCATACCAGAGGAAGTTGACTCTCATCCTCAAATCTACATTGGAGATGTTCAGTTGAGAGCATTTATGTCTACCTTGAAAAATTAGCTTTATTGGGATCATGAGAAAAGGCAGAATAAAGTGGTTGAAATAAGGGCTGAGTTGTTAGTCAGAGCAATCCAGCAAAATCACTTAAATATCACTCAGCAGCACTTCTCAATGATGAACAGGGATGATATCAAGAGAATGTACTTGAACAATTTGAGGGACTGTGTGACCAGATTTAACAATTTATGTGATCATAATTTCTTTCCAGCATTGTCAGTATGCAGAGACAGATGGAATGAACTTTCCATGTCTTTAAGAAAAAGAGAACCTATCTCCCCCATCAATCTAGAGTGGTCCAGAAGAAGAGCAGAAGATGTAGTCCAACTAATCCAGATCATGCAGCATAACTAGATAGGTCTCAGGTTCAGGCCTCCAACCATCATTACTCCAGTTCCATTTTACTTTGAGGAAAATGAACAGCCTGATGAACAATTTGAAGATTGGCTCAGAAAAATTTAGGAAAACAGGGGATATTACATAGGCAAGAAGTTATTCTATAGGTCATGGAATCTAAACATGGACATATGTGATTCCATAGCCCAACAGAATGCATGAGGGCATGCATCAATATAAGTTGGGGGGAAAATGATGAGGCCTTGAAATGCCTCAATTATAACATGTTTTGTACACTAAAAATGCCTATAAACTCTTATGTTTTATCTGATATGTTAGTTAAGTTGATTTAATATGCTGTATATTAACCATTTTGCATGATCAATATATTTGAAATATTATATGTTGATTTTACAGCTTTTTGCATAGTTTTGTGCTCTTTTTGTTATGATTTGCTACAATGGGATATTCTTAGAATAATAGTAGCATTTCACTAATCATATTTTGATTTGTTTCAAGCATTTACTTCACCTAAATCTGGCAACAGTGCAAGCAAACTATTGTTGTGCAGCAAAAACTGGTCTTTTCCATATAAATTCCAGCCCACTTGTCCATAAATAGCAAGGCATGGAATTCACATGAGGAAAGGGATGAAGACCATTAGAATTTGATCTTAGGAGATAACCCACCTGAGAGATGCAGAAGAAACCAATGGAAAGCATACATTTGTTCATTTCGAAGCATCTTCGGAATGAACAGATATCTTCGGAATGAAGAAAACACAGCATCTTCAGAATGAGCGGATCTTCGAAATGAAGAAAGCAGCGTCTTCGGAATGAGTGGATCTTTGAAATGAAGCATGTAGTATCTTCGAAATGAGCGATCTTCAGAATGAGAATGTAGTATCTTCGGAATGAGCGATCTTCGAAATGAAAACTGCACTGTCTTCGAAATGAAGCCACTTATCTTCGGAATGAAGAACAGAATGTGTTTTTGACCTTTTTGACCGATTTATGAAGGCAGAAAAAGGGAAATAAAGGTTGGAAAAAGTAAAGAGAAATATCCTCCATCTGTCTTTGTCGTCATTGCCGACCAAATCCATCATTAAGGGAAAGATCAGGTTTTAGTCCTCTTCTAGGATAAAACCAAAATTTGTTGCAGCATTTTAGGATTAGATATTTTGAGATATTATTTGTTTGTAATCAGATCATAGGATAGCGATAAATATTGCTCCCATTCAGGTTGAGCTATAGGATAGGTAGAGAAATAGCAGATAGATAGAAAATAGAGTAAGGAAGCTAAATACAGAGTATAACTAGGAATTGACTGTTACAGTCCTGTAACAGTTTTTCAATAGAATTCTTGTAATCATGTATTTTGATCAATAAAGTGCACCAGTTCTATTTCAAATTACTTGTAAATGAATATGATTAAGATTTAGAAAGAGAGAGAGACTTACACCTTCTTCTAGAAAAAGAGGCTGGCCACTTCCAGACCTAGGAGGAGGACTAACAGAACAGGTTTTTATTCTGATTTTGTTGCAGCAAAATGAATTGCAGAACTTGTTATGTAAATTACTTGTGAATAGTTGACAATATTTGCAGTATTAGTTTATTTATGCTAAGATAAATCTTGTGCTTAATGTTTTAGTTGCAATCTTACTTTCAACCAAGCTTTCACTTTATTTTCAGACTATTATTTTTAGCATTTACTATTTTTTTCAGCAATTTCCTGCATTTTTATGTTTTGCTGTCAAAATCTGAACAGAGGATTGACAACCTTCTGTTACAGAATTTTGATAGTTTTTATTTCCACATTAGATATAGACTTTCATTACTGCAAAAGTAATTATATTTCCTTTCTGCAATTAGAATCAGACTTTCAATTCTGTAACTGTTAATTCTGCAATATAATTAGGTCTTATTCTGCAATTGTAAGTAGGACTTCATTTCTGCAATTAGTGATTAGTTTCCAATTCTACAACTTAGATTAAGATTTAATTCATGCAATTTAGAGATATGAATGTTCCAAAACCCCCCATCGAACTGATTTCACCAATAAGACTTGTTGCCCTAGATTGACCTAAGTTATAGCTGTTTCACTTCTTCTCCCACGGATAGACTTGTACACTGCCCTGGATTGATAGATTCATTGAGAATTAATGATGGTATAACGACTACGCATCAGGAGAGGTATGAGTAAGGGGGAGAGTTTCAAAGTGAAGAGGAAAGCTTCAAGTCAGGGGGATCAAAACCTCAAAGGAAGTTGGTTAATTGTTAGCACAGTTGGTTTTAGTTTTGGCTCTTGAGACATGTTTTCAGTAAATGTTTGCCATCAATGACAAAGGGGGAGATTGTTGGCAATTTTGGGTACCTTGGGTACATTGCTTTTGCTCAAGTGTATAAGTTGTCATTGATGTCAAGAAGATTTTGAAGGAATCTGATTTGATGTAAAATAATTTGTTTTGATGAAGGTTACGACTTGACAGGTTCGAAAGAAAGCAAGTTAGAAAAGTGTCGCGATATCGCGACATGTCGCAGTTTCACGGCTCAAAGAGGAGAGAGAATGTTCGGAGTCATAAATGTCACGATTTCACAACATATTGCAAGAAAGGTTGAACGGATGAAAAAGTGTCATGATTTTGTGACATGTTGCAGGAGAGAGAGTCCGAAAGAAAAAGTGTCACGATTTCGTGACATAATGCAGGAGAGAGATTCCGGGAGAAAAAGTGTCACGATATCGCGACATGTTGGGTTTTCATGACCCGAAGAAAAGAAAAGCACTAAGGAGAAAAAGTGTCATGATTTCATGACAAGTTAGAAGACAAAGTGGAAGCAAGATAAAGTGTCACGATTTCATGACATGCAGCAAAGGGAAGAGTCTGAAAATGGAGCATCCACTGTCCAGAATCCAAGGAGCAAATTTATTCTGTGCTTTGAGAGCTGTTTGAACGATCAGAGATTCCTTGTCTTTCTTCGGTTGTTCCTTTTCTTTCCACTGAGATTTGACAACAGATCTGGTCACTTGCTTAACCTTCTCCCTTTCATTGGCATGTGACAGTTTTTTGAGAAATTTTTTGTTCTATTTTGATATAGTTGATTGATACTTTCTTCCCTGGTATTTATTTCCTGCAAAAGAGCTACGACAATTCCTTGCAATATGTCTGAAGTTATGACAGTTATAACATTCTACAACATAATCTATCAAAGGACAAAAAATATTTCTACTAGTAAAATTTCTTTGTTCTACATTATATCTACAACTTGAGATTTTATGACCATATGCATTGCATTTAAAGCAATAACCAAAAAAGGAACGAGTGTACCTGGGTAATGGTTGTTGCCATGTTGTAGTAGGAGCCATGGGTCTTCTTATTCTTTGATATGTGACTTTGGTAAATCCATCATTTGCAGAACTCCTTTCAAGCTTGGAATTATTGTTTCCTTTTGCTTGATACGGTTTGTCTTGATCAAACCTGATCTTGTCTTTATTCCTAATTGGTTCTATAGTTATAGCCTTTGAGTCCTTTGAGGATTCTCCTTCATCAAAGCCCAACCCAAATTTGATACCCGTAGGCCTTTGATCATTTAGCATTTTATTTAGCTTCATAGAACTGTCTTCAAATTTATGATGACAACTCAGTTTCCGATTCATCTCTTCTAGCTGCAACCTTAATCCAACTATGTCTTTTTCTAGCTTGTTGCACTCATTTATTTTCATGGTTAGCTATGCTTCAAAATCTTCAAAATTTTTCTTATATTCTTCAGTTTGTACTTTCAAACTGATTATTAAATTGCTAGCATCCTCAAATTTCCTTGAAATATTTTTATTTCTTTTTCTTTCTACACTTAACTCTTCAAGTGTAGCAACCAACTCACCTTCTAGATCTATCTCAGCTTCATCCTCTAATTTTTCTTCACATTCTTGGGTTTCTTCTGTTCTCTGTTCTTCAAAATCCATGAACAAGGCTTCACCAGTTTCTTCTTCTGATTCCTCACTGGAACTATCTTCAGAAGAGTCAATATTCTTTGAAATGAAGTTTTTCTTCTTGAAGTTCCTTTTTCTAAACTGTGGTTTCTTTTTCCAGACATTTCTTTCTTGGTGTGTCCCTTCATCACTTCTGTTTTTCTCATTCATTGGGCATTCTACTACAAAGTGCCCGATGCCTCCACAGTTAAAGCACTTGAATGGCAGCTTACCTCTGTACTTTCCTTTTCCCTTTACCAATTTTCTAGCAAAATTTGCTTTAGTTTCATCTGTAGATTCTTCTTCCTCAGATTCTTGTTTAGATTTTATATTTTTCTATGCTTAAAAAGTTGCTTCTCTGTCTGAGGGCTTAGTTTGTCCAATCCTCATTTCATATGCTGTTAGAGAACCATGCATTTCATCCATACTAAAAAAATTTAAATCTTTTGCTTCTTCTATGGCAAAAACCTTTGCATCAAACCTTTTATTGAGAGTTCTTAGTACCTTCTTCACAACGACTACATCTTCCATTTCTTCCCCGAGTCCTCTTATTGCATTGATGATTCCATTTACTCTCAGTAGATAGGCTTCAATGTTCTCATCATCGGTCATCTTTAATGCTTCGAACTGGGCACAATGTGTTTGCAGCTTAGCTTCCTTGATTTTGCTATCTCCTTCATGAATGCTTTGCAGTTTGTCCCATATGTCTTTAGCAGATTTGTAGTTCATGATGCCTATCAACTCACTATCTACTAATCCACACATAATAGCATTTTTGGCTTTCGAGTTGTTCTCAAACTTTTTCTTCTCAGTCGCATCTGTTGGAGGAATAGTGGGTATGGTGTATCCATTTTTAATAGATTCCCAAATGTCATAACCCAATGCACATAGATAAGTCTGCATCCTGAGTCTCCAGAAAGAATAATTTGTTCCATCGAACGGAGGAGCTTTGTTAGAAGAAAAACCTTCACCACCGGCCATTGTGTTTCTTCCAAGATCACCTTAGCTGATTAAGCTTGTACAGGTGCCTGGCTCTGATACCAATTGATATTATCACAATGAAACTAAGAGGGGGGGTGAATCAGTGTAACTATTTTAAAAACTTGAATCTGCAACTCTTAAAACTTAAACATGCAAGCTTAAAAATAGATAAAGCAAGTATCACACAAGAGCATCACACAACACAAGATTTAACGAGGTTCACCGATGTGGATACTCTTCAAATAATGACTGTTTGGACTACAATCCAAATCCAGTATTTGCAAGGATTTAGTCTTTACAAATTATTTACCAGCACCCACTAGAAGGAGCACCAACCCCTGATTTTTTTGCTGCAAAAAATAGGAGCACCAACTCCTTTTACCAAGCACCAACTTGGATTTCAATTTTTTAACAAAAATATAGACATAAAAATGCCTTCTCTATTGCAAGACCCTTACTGGTCTAGCTCATGCAATTTAATCTCACAGAAGTATAAAGAGAATTGTTAAAGACTCAATATCTTCTGTTCCAATCTAAAACCTCTCTCAAGAATTTTCAAAATAAAATTGCAGGTTTTAGTTCTCTTGCTGTTGTTCATACAGCACTCTTACCACAGCATGCCTTTTGATATATTCAATAAAGCACAGTTGCAGTAACCTTCTAACTATGCCTGTTCGATCCTTATATTCTTGATTTCTTCGAATGGCTCAATTCGAAATGGCTCAAATTTTCCCTCCAATGTTTTTTATGCATTCTTGGCTGTAATCAATCTGTCAAACCTTCTCTGACTCGTTTTGCCTTTTAGCTGCTTTCTTACTGACATATTCTGACATTATTCTCTGCACTTTCTGATAGCCTTATTCTATGTACCTCAGCTCTCTGATGTTCTTATTTCTTATCTTTTGAATACTGTGCGACCACTTTCTTCTGAGCACGACTGTCATTTCTTGAAATATGCAACCTGATAATCAATTTCTCTGTAATCGTGATTCTTGGTATCCACCATTGTAACGCCCATTCTGACTTTTAATTTATTGTTCTTGTAACTGCCACCTTTGTCAGCACTTCTGCATTACGGCCCTGCAACAGCCGTTCTTTTCTTAAATGTGTTGTTTCGTATCTTCCAGTTAACTTGTCCTTGGTTGGCTGCATGAATTTTCCTTAGTGCTTTTTGACATCTGTCACTGTGACTGCAACTCTGGCTCTAGCTAGCTCTTACATTATTGGCTGCATGATTTTCTTTTTCACCCTTTTTGACACCTGTCACTATGCATGCCTCTTTGGCCTTTTTCTCACCAGACTGTTACCTGTCGCGATATCGCGACATTTCTTCTAGTTTGACTTTCTCTGGTATGTTGACTACGAAAAACTGACTTATCATGATATCGCGACGTCTTCTGTCACCTAGACTTCCTTTCTGTATGCAACCGCAAAAACATTACATGTCGCGATATCATGACGTTTTTAGCCTCCTTCTTCTTTACTCGACATACACCCACAAAAATGAGACATGTCACGAAATCACGATGCTTTCCACTTTCCTGCACTTTCCTTCGCTTGCCTTTGCAAAAATGATACATGTGAAATCATGACACTTCTCAGTTTTGCTAACATCATCTTCAATCTCATCGCGAAATCGTGACGTTTCTGGCTTCCTGTAGCTTTTCTTTCAACTTGTCACGAAATCACGACACTTCTCAGTTTTGCTGATGTCATATTCAATCTCATCATGAAATCATGACGTTTTCGGCTTCCTACGGCTTTTCTTTCAACTTGTCACGAAATCACGACACTTCTCAGTTTTGCTGACATCATCTTCATTGTCGTCACGAAATCGTGATGCTTCCGGCTTTCGTACAATTCTCACTTCATGCAGCCGCGAAAACCTTACATGTAGTGAAATTGCTACACTCTTTTGACTTAGTATTTTTCTTTGCTACAACTTCCTCTTGCTTCTACTTGCTAAGTTTAGACTTGTAGCGAAATCGCTACCCCATCTTGTTTTGTGTTTTGCACTTGCAGCGAAATCGCTACACCTATCTCCCTTGCATTCTGAACTTGCAGCGAAGTAGCTACACCTTTATGCCTTGTGTTTCAAACTTGTAGCAAAATCGCTACCCCATTGTGCCATGCATTTCGAACTTGTAGTGAAATCGCTACATCTTTCTGCCTTGCATTTTGAACTTGTAGCAAAATCGCTATCACTCTTTGCCTTGCATCTTGAACTTGTAGCAAAATCGCTACCACTCTTTGCCTTGCATCTTGGACTTGTAGCGAAATCGCTACCACTTTGTGCTTAGGCATCTGAAGTCTGCTTCGGCCCGCGAAAGTCTGACATGTAGCGAAATTGCTACACTTTCTTCACTTAGTTGCTTTGCCTCCAACATGTCACGAAATCGTGATAGTTTTCATCCTAGGCGGTGCTTCTTCAAACTTGTGAAATTGCAACACTTTTCGTCCTTGACGCCTTTTTTCCAAACTTGTCATGAAATCGTGACAGTTTCTCGACTTAGCCTCTTTCCTTCCAGCATGTCGCGGAATCGTGACAATTTTTCATGAACTTTCTCTCTCCTCCTTTTTGTCGCGAAATCGTGACAATTTTGCTTGCGCCTTCTCTCTCCTCGGCCATGTCGCGAAATCGTGACAATTTTGCATGCATTTTCTCTCTCCTCCATTATGTCACGATATCGCGAGAATTTGGCATGCATTTTCTCTCTCCTCGGTTTTGTCGCAAAATCGTGACAGAAAACATGTCACGATATCACGACAGTTTTCTTCCTTGTCTTTTTCTACAAATTTTTGGATCTGGGTCCCCTCTGTTTTCCTTGAAATTCATTACTGACCTCTGAACTGCATCAACTGTACCATTCTTTCTGTGTTGACAACAATGACAATACTTTTACAATGCTTTTGCTGCACCTTGCTCAACAAGTTCTAGATTGCACATTCAGTTTTAGATTACACATTCAGTTCCAAATTGCACACTTAGTTCTAGATTTCACATTTAGTTCCATATTACACATTCAGTTCCATATTGCACATCTAGTTTCAGATTACACACCCAATTCAGTTTGCACACTTAGTTCACCATGCACATTCAGTTAACTCTACATACATATCTAGTGAAAATTCCAAGAAGCATGTTTGTTTTAATTTGCACACACATTTTTGTGATAACACCAAGGCATGCACATCTAGTGATAATCATAAGGTAAGCTTATATTCCTATGCAAGCATGCACTCTTTGTAAAAATATCAATGCAAGAAGAAACCTGGTTACACCGCTTAACTGTTTAAGTCACCATCCCATCCATTACCTCAAGAGCTCTATAAATGCACCCTCTCCTTCTTCCTGGAGCATGAGGATGGTATATGCAATGAAGTGCTACTAAAATACCAAGCCCACTTTACATCCAATAACTCAAGCAAATCACATGCAACCATTCCCATCCCATGCCAAACACCAAACACAACACTCCACACACCTGAATTCAACTTTCGACAACCATAGGATGCCATAGCCTATGACCGTCCAATATTGGACAATCTCTATTCATAATCATCTAGACCTATATGATTGACATCCAACCCACATGCAAACTTCCAAACCTAGCATGATGCAACTTGATGCAATATGACATAGCACGATACAACCCAACATAACCTCACAACAATAACATTAATATAGGAAGGTAAGATCAGTTTGTTTTACATCTTTGCATCCATTTTGTACTCATTTACTACAAATTGATTTTGGTTTACCTTTTCAAATTTGAACCTCACTTTAGGAGGATCATCATATACTACTAATACATTTGTATTTGACTTGAGCACATGTACATAGATCCAGCAAGCAGACCCAGATGTAGGTACTTAGATTTAGTAAGTAGATCTAGACTCATGTACACAAATCCATAAAATATTACTTTCTATAGTAGTAGGAGACTTTCACTCTCTATCGTTCAACCTTAAACAATCTCAATTATCAATCAATCGATATCCAAACAATTAGAAAACTTAGTCATCTCCTCCCCTTATAGCCAAAATCTAGACACAGATGCAAATACCTCAAATCCAACGAAGCAATGGTCACGAGAATTTTACCCATCTAGTGATGTAGTGAAGAGAAGAAGCATGCACCATTTCACTTTGTAAAAGGGATCCATCCCTTTCATGCATTTGTATAATACCTTTAGGATCAAATTGTAAACAAAAATAGGACAAAGACACATATAATATAATATATTTTATGCTTTAATCAACATTAAATTTGGTCTTATCGACCCATTTACATCCAACACATTTTTTTTCCTTTAGGAAGCTTTACTAGCTCCCAAGTATCATTATTTTTTAAAGAGGCTATTTCCTCTTTCATGGCTTCCTTCCATACATTATGAGTACATGAATTCTCATAGCTAGATGGTTCTAGTTGTGCACTAGTCAATAAAGCATAATTGACTACATATCCTTTAGGATCTTGGGAGTCATCATCTCCATACATATGCATATTTTCAAGTTTTTTTAAAACTACATTCATTTCACTAGCTTGGCTTCTAGTGTATATTTTTTGGAAATTTTGATCCAAATTTTTAAAATATGGATGATGTTGTAATGTTCCTTTTCCTCTTGAAGGAGAGTCAAAAACCATAGGTGAAGAACTCACTGATCTTTGTGGATAAGGACTTGGAGTGGTTGCTGATGTGCTCGAAGTATTACTCCTGCTTGGGCTTGGGGGGGTGTGTCTTTGCTTATCTTGGATGGTACCTGCTATATTTGTGAAGAACCTGCATCATGGGATTCATCATAAAAAAAATTCTTTGATGACCCCATTCTCCCCCTTCATAAAAAATCACATCCCTTGAAAGTACAATTTTATGCATTTGTGGATTGTAGAGTCTATATGTTTTGGTAGAATCACAATATCCTACAAAAATACATGCTTGAATCTTGGGATCAATATTTTTCCTTTTTCATAAGGAATGTGTGCATATGCTAAATAACCAAAAACTTTGAAAATTTTTACATTCGCCTTCTTGCCGTATCGCCCCTCATAAGGAGTGATCCCATCCAAACTAGAAGTAGGACTCCTATTTAGAATGTAAACATCGATTCTGACAGCATCGGCCCAATACATGTTACTTAGATGCTTAAATTGAAGCATCGATCTGGCCATTTTGAATATGGTGCAGTTCTTTCTTTCTGCCACACCATTATGTTATGGAGTATAGGCAGTGGTGAACTGCCTCTTTATGCCACATTCTTTACAATATTTTAGAAATGCTTTTGAAGAGTACTCTCCTCCTCGATCTATCCTTAGACATTTTACATGGAAATCACTTTGTTTCTCTACATTATTATTAAAATCTATGAAGCAATCGAAGGCTTCATATTTGGCTTTCAAGAAATATATCCAACACATCCTAGAGAAATCATTCATAAAAGCGATAAAATAAGAATTTTTACCCATACTTTTTGTTTGTGTTGGACCACAAATGTCAGAATGCACTAATTTAAGTGTATATTTGGCCCTCAATGCTTGTCCTTTTGGAAAATTGGACCTAGAGTGCTTTCCCAAAGCACATACAACACATACCTCCTTGTATTCATAAATTTTAGGAACTCCAGTCACCATAGATTGAGAAGTTAACAATTTCAAGCTAGTAGAATTAAGGTGACAATATCTCAAGTGCCAAAGCACACTTGGATTTGCTATAGCAATATTTGCAAGTTGAGCACCCCTTGGTTGTCCAAAATTAAGGTGAAATAAAATATTTTTGGTCATAGGTACTTTTGTGATGACTCTATTACAATTGCTCTTGTAAAAAATTATACATTTGTCTTCATCAAAAACAAGTTTGTAATTTTTCTCCATCATTTTTCCAACACAGCAAATTATGTTGGATTTTAGTGGTGTAGTATATTTCATTCACCTTTTTAAGGCCTTATTTTGTTGGAACCTCCATGGCTTCAATGCCTTCAACTTGCAAAGATTTATCATCTCCCAACTTGATTTGGGATTTATAGGTGGAATCTATTTTAGCAAAGAGTTCTTCTTTGCCACTCATATGGTTGGAACAACCAGTATCCAAAATCCAAGTGTCATTTAGATTTTGATCTGATTGCCCATAAGAAAAAAATAGATTATATGTTCCATCTTCTTCACTATAATTTCCATATTGACTGATGTTTCCCTGAGAAGACTTGGACCAATAGTCTCAATAAAATTGACCTGGCTTGCCACAATTGAAACAATATTGTTTGGATTTGTCACCTCCTCTTCCTAAATTCCCATTTCACCTTTGATTTCAACCTCTATTTTGATTACTGCCTTTACTTTTATTTACTCCTCTATTGGCATTTCCTCCTCTTGAGCTGCCTCTACCTCTTCCTCTTCTCTGTCCTCTACCTTGGCCTCTTCATTTTCCTTATATTGCACCCTCATTGGATGCAAAGGCTTTATCATAACCTTCATAACTTTTTGAAGGATATTTTTGTAATATCTCTTCATGTGACATTAATGAATCGATTAAGGCATCAAATGATAGTGTAGAAAGGTCCTTTGATTCTTATATGATGATGGCTATGTGATTCCATTTTTGAAGAAGTGTTCTCAAAAATTTCTTCACAACTACTTTTGGTTTGACTTCTTCGCTAAGTGTTACCATCTTGTTGACAACTGCTTTAAATCTTACGCAGTAGTCACCAAATTTCTCATTTTCATTCATTTTGAGATTCTCAAAATCTTGTTTCAAGGTTTGAAGCCTTACTTGCTTCACTTGATCGCTTCCTTAGAAACATTATTTCAAGGCTTTCCATGCATCTTGGGAAGTTAAACAAGATGTAATTCTAGGAAAAATACTCTTCTCCAATGTTGCTTGGAGATGATAAAGAGTAGAGGAGTTGTTATTTTGTGCTTATTTCTTTGTTTTCTTATTTGCTGCATATAACATAGTCCAATTTGTAGGTTCTGTGTAACCTTCTTCTACTATGTCTCATAGTCCCTTACCTATGAGTAAGGTCCTCATTTTGATGGACCAATACTCATAGTCGTATCCATTAAATTTTGGAATGTGTAGAGTAGAATTGAATGCCATAGTTATTGGAAATAAACTAAAAACACACTTTTATTTCGTAATTACAATCAAAGCACTCTATTATTCAAAATAAAAAGTTATAGATTTAAATAAACTCTAACTTTATATACTCTCTCATTTATGGCCTGTTCTACTTGCTGAAGTTCTTAGATCACTACATTCACAAAGTTGTCAACAACTGAATCTTCATCGTCACTGATAAGAATAATTTTTAGTGAATCTGGATCCAGTATTTCAACTAAATCATTGTTGCTGAGATGTGGATTCTCTCATTCTTGTGGTGCAATTTATATAGATTCTGACTGCTCAAATCTGCTACCAAAAGAATTTTCTTCTGAATCTGCTTCATATCCTAAATTTGGATGTCTTTGATGGGCAACTACTATATTTTGCAATTGACTAAATACAATATACAATCCATATGTGTAAAATTTTTTATCAAAATATTTGGGGTTCTCTTTTACTAAAAGAGAATAAAGGACATGATAGCAGCCTGTAGATCGTATCATAAATGATTATAAAATTTTACCCTTCAATGCAAAAATTATCCTCCCTTAAAGCCTCTTAGGCTATTACAAGAAATTTTCAGCCTTCAAGTCTATCAGACTATTACAAATAATTTCACCCTTCAAGCCTCTTAGGATTTTACACAATTTTTTACTATTAAAGTCACTCAGACTTTTACAATAGTTTCCTCTTAGGAAATGATGAAAATTTTACTAAAAATTTTAAAGAAATTTTAATATATTTCTATTTAATAATTAAAAAAATTGCTTTAGAAATCCAATTTTGAAAAAAATTATTTTAAAACAATATAATTTAAATTATTAAATAAAATATTTAATTTTTTTTTTAAAAGTAAATAAACTTTATATAAAAAAATAACCTCTTTTTTTTTTGCCCATGTGAGTCGAGCCCACGACCTTGCGATAAGCAAATACTTAGCACACACCTCCTTACCACCTCGGATACCACCACCGATGGCAATTAAAAGCACTTAGAGTGCTTTATTGTCTCCTTCATAGTGGGGGGACAAAATAAAAAAATTAAAAGCTTTTGGGATTAATATCCCACATTCACGCAGTGGGAGCACTGAGAGGGATTTAAAACAATCAACATGACATTAGTGTTTTGATTGGATAGGGGTAATCAAACACTCCTCATTTTGTCAAATCCTTAACCAATGAACTTACGCCATGTCACCGCCTTGTCACCTTGCACCATGTCACCACCTTGTCACCCTATGCCACATCAGCCTGCTCCACATCAACCCGCATATTGTTAGCTTCTCGATGCCATGTCAGCCTTCTGCCATGTGTCCCTCTGGTTTCATACTCGGTTACACTTTGCAGGCCTCCTTAACCTCACCTCAGGTTCCATGCTCTATGGGCCTCCTCGACCTCACCTTGGGATGTGTTCTCTATGGGCCACTCTTGACCACTCCTCGAGATTTGGGCTATGCCTCGAGATCCATACTCTCCTCCTGTGGGCCATCGACCTCACCGGCTCGCAAGATCTGCTCGCCCGCTATTAAACCAAAGTATAGAATTAAATAAATCTATTAATCATAAAAAACAAAGGTTACAGTCTATATAGTGTAGAGATAACTATAATGCAAGAAATAAGGAGGAGGGGAAGAGAAGAATTAGGGGAGGGAGAAAATTTAATTAAAAACTCTTCTCTTTGTCATCCTTAATCCTTGTCGACATGGTGTGCCATCATAGTGTGCCATCAACCCAAAGGATGGGTTAAATTCCAATGTACTCTTCACTTACATTTTGGAGAGACATTTTGTCAAACAGTTCACAGACCTGCTCTACTTTTCATATACTATGCATACATGGGCATTGATACTTGAATGTTCATACTCCTGCATTCATACAGTCTCATCAATTACACATTGGAAAGATAATCTCCTCATCAAATATGCAAATAACACTCAAGCAAATCTGCCTTGACTAAAAATTGAAAAATCCACTAAAAACTCAAAGAGGCATTTCGTCAAATAGTTCACGGACAAAGTGTTGTGCACATTACTCGTTCTCACACTTGGAGGCCTTGAAACCACTTCGAACTAAAAGAAAAAATGCTCAGTATTATGAACTATACCTGAAAAAACACTTAAAATGTGAAATCAGCAGCAAGAAGATATGAATTTGAGCATTCGAATGCAAAAACACTTAGCTGCCCAAAACTAGAAAAAGTGCTCTAGAGCCATTTTGCAATGTTCACCGTTTCTTCCTTCGGACTCTGTTTGAGCTGAAATTTAAAACTTAAGCTCTCAATATATCCAGATACATCTAGTAGACAAATTTAGGTCTAATTCATCATGTATTTCTTAATATTTATCCTATAAAGTGACCTCCGAAACAGATTTTACACCTGCCCAATAAAGCATGAAACTGACCAATAATGCATCGACAAAGCAACTGGCTTGCTAAGGTGTGATTTTGTCAGGTCATAAAACCACTCGACAACTTAAAATTTTAAGTTCTCTCTTGCAAAGAATAGTATATATCTCCAAGGTTCTTATTTTATGTTTAATGTGTTTCACATATATGTTTAGGTAAATTCTTGGAAATAAACTCCTGTGGTTTGCATATTGTTGTTAACAAGGGTCCAAGGAAATTAGGTAAATGATTTCAAATTTTATCATGTATAACATGCTTTTCACCAAATTCTATTATCCAAATGATAAAGTAAATATGTTTTATTATTAAGATCTATTGATGCAAACTTAATAATACCATTGATTAAAATGCTTTCAAAACTAATTTGAAATTATAATTTGCCTTAGTATTTTAATTAATATAAAATTTCAATTACCTTAATAAAAATTAAAGTATGTGAAATTTCAAAATGATGATATAAACCCTGATTATAAATATTCACCTTTAAAAACTAAGGTCTAATCAATGAATATATTTTATTCATCTCAAATATAAAATCAACATTAAAATATTTGAGAAAATGAATAAAATAAAAATGTTTAACCCCAAAATTATAAGGTTTTAAAAACCTTATTAATCATAAATTCATAAGGTTTGCTATAAATATTATTTATGAACTGTGAGTTCTATGATTTAAAATCAAGTTCATAAATGTACTTCCTTATTATATTTGTTTATTAAATATTTATGAAATCAAATATTTAATAAACAACATAATCTTCCAATGTAATATTTTTTTTGATGAAAAGCTAAATTATATTAATAATAAATTTTAACATGAAAAAAAATGGCAGGTGGTAATGATCACACCCCTGGAAGAGACAAGCCAACCCTAACCACGGGTTGGGAAACCACAAACCAGAGCTCACTACAAACTAGGCAACATCAATCAAACAGGAAAAGAAACTTGCATGCAATCAGAAAGTTTGTGGCTGCACATCTATGTTGGAGTCCCATGGAATGGCCAAGGTATGCGGTAATCCATCTGTGTGTCCCTGATCCTCATGAACATTTGAATCTCCCCAGCCCTGTCCTTGAGATCTATCAAGCTGGCAATTATGTGCACTTATATCCCCTGCATTCCAGGCACGATCCTGTGTGCCACCATTAACTTCCACAAGATCATCCTAGGCACCTCTGGGTGGAGAACATGAAGGTGATTGAATTGGTTGTGCATTACATCCATCATTATAGGTAAAAATGTCATGTACCCAACCTCCCTGTGCATGCACTAGACGTGGCAGTTGATGAGACCTCGAGCGGGAACAGGATGTCTGTTGTGCGTTGTTTGGAAA